>CM076574.1:1316105367-1316383015 GCA_034641835.2 Pinus albicaulis | reverse complement strand
TAAAACATTGGATTTGAAGATTGTAACCGGTTTGAAGCAATCAATACAAGCTGATTTATGGGATCCTGGTCTATGCTGATGGTGATGTTATTCTCACTGTAACTTGTCATTTTATTTCTGTTTTCAATTTGTTTCATTTTCTACTATAAAGAACAATTTAAACAGTGTTAGAGTTTGATGTGCATCAGTGACCTTCTCTGGCTGAAAAATATTTATCCCAATGTTTTCTTCTAATTGTGTTATTTAGAAATGATTTAATTCAGTCTAAGCACAGAGATGCTGGCGTTCCCTCATCTTTTCGTCACTGCTGAATGTTGTTTTTAAATGTTACTTTCATATATGTTGTGTAAAGAATGAATTGAGGAAATCAAAGGTTAGCCCTAAGTCCCTTTCTTGTTTGCTCAACTATTTGTCTGTTTCCCTTAGGGTGTGTCAAAAGCTGACTAGTTTCAAAGTACTTATCAGATCTTGGGCCATTATGTGTTATCTTGGTGATTGTCTTGGAAGTAACTAAGTAAAGAAGAACTAAGATGAGGAGAAAGGTGAATACATAGCTAGTTTAATGCTCAAAGGTTGCCTTCAAGTTTCCCTTTGTTTTTGTGCGTGTTATCAGTGGTGGATAGTTTCAAAGTACTTACCGAGATCCTAGTTTGCTTCTATGTTTTTCTTAAGTTCCTGGTCAAAGGCTGGCTAGTTTCAAAGTACTTACCAGATCCTGGGCTGCTCTTTGTTCTGCATCTGTTAATTCCCCTTCTTTTTGTAATCAACCCATTCCATAAATCAAACTTCAAAGAGATCCTTAGGCCTAGATGACTTGCCCCATAGATTACTCTTGAACCTGGTTGTTTCAATTAAATTCTCTTATGACTCCATAGCCCAATGGATTGAAAACTTGCTATCATCTTTCTTCAGAATCAAAGCTTATTTTGTTCACTTGCAACTTCTCACCTTTGAACCTATTTTCATATAGATCTTTCCGTCTCAGACAGCAGCTATGTTCAACCATCTGAGAAAACCAAAAAAAACCCTCGGCCTTCATAACTAGCCTAATACCATCACCCTAAACTTCAAAGACAATATCCATCTTTGTACATATTGGAGAGATCCCTCTCCGGATTCAGGAGGGCTAGATCCTAGAATCCCAAAGTTGGTTGAAATGATGTTAACTCTGTGATCGGACTTTGCCAATCTTGCTTGTTACAGAGACCTAACATTTCTGGCGACTCCGCTGGGGACAAACCTAGAGTCTTTTACATCTAAATCTATTTCAAATCTATTCATAAAAAAAGCTTGCGTTGGGGTTCATAGAGCACTTTCTTTATTAGCCAGCTTGAGCCACCAGAACCTAACATTTCTGGCGACTCCGCTGGGGAACCTTACCCAGAATATTCATAACATTTTGAGAGTCATAAGCAGCCTTTTCAAGCACTACCAATAAATGGTAATTAGGATGAAGATCAATTGAATCAGTGACAAACTAGGTCAATCCTAGGTTTCTTTTAAGTTTTTATCTAACCTTGGAAAATCAGCTAGCTTAGCCACAAGGATAGATTGTCTTTGTTTCATAACCGTAGCTAAGTTTTGAGGCAAAGTTAGGACATTCTTTTAAACCACAAATATAAACTACTCAGAAAATACCAAAAACATTTCAGATTGGTAGTAAAACACTAGTTTTTGATATCTTGTATACGTCTTTGATGTGTTTTAACCTATACTCTTAGACAGAGTCTGGAAAGGGCCAGGTAGCCTCTGGATCTCATCCCCTATAGGGGTGACATATCTGGTGAATGCCCTCCCAGTCAATCTCTGGTTAGAGTTTGTTGTGTTTTGAGATATCCCTGAAAAGGAATGTTTCGCAAACACTGTGGTGGACAGTGTACCCCTTTGAAAACACTCTGAACCTTCCACCTGGCGACTCCACCAACCTGAACAGACCTTAAGACTCCATTGGGAAGAACCCTTATCATTATAACGACATTCAAACTTAGTTAGAGGACTGCAGGATTCGAATTGAGTAAACAAATTAGTTAACCTTCTAAAGATTGTCATATCTGGTTGAACTTCTCTTGTTTAGTTGGGTCTAAACATATAAAAATTGTGGCTCCTAAAAAGATTCATACTAGAGCCCATCCTGACCCAGATCCTCTTGAAATAGTTGATAACCCAGAAATAATTCTTAGGAAGTCTCCTAGGATACAATCCTCAACTATCTTCAGACCACCCCTAAGAGCCAATTCAGTCCCTGAAAACCTTTCAGCTCTTCATGAATCACAAATTGACTTATTAAACCCATTCAGAACTAGGTCATTTGGTGATTTGGATCAGTTAGATTCCGAGCTTACACTTTCATCTCCCGAAACAAGTGAAACTCTTGAGAATAGAGAATCAACACCTCCTGATTTATATTTCTTACATAATCTAGGTGTCTCTCATCCGAGATCAGCTCAGAGTTCTACTGTTGTTCCATCCACTTCTGTTCATCTTTCATCCACTGTTCAAACCACTCCACTTCAACCCACACCTCCTCTTGTAAATCCACCCCCACCACATATCATGGTAGCATGGTATGCTCCCTTAGTCCTTCATGTACCATTAGTAAATCTTCCACAAGATTATCAGTCCAAAATTCCATTATATGATGCTAACAATACCATAACAGCATCTCAACATGTGGACAAGATGAATGACTACTTTGACAGAAATGAAATTGATAATGAATCTGTCAAAATCAGACTGTTTGCTCAAAGTTTGGGGGAAGAAGTGAGAAAATGGTTTAAAGGTTTAACCCCCCATAGTATTAACGATCTCCGAGCCTTCCATCAAACATTCTTAAACAAATGGGAAGTAAGGAAGAACCCTCTCCAAGTCCTTGCCGACTATAACAATCTCCATAGGAACCCTGGGGAAAGCGTACAAGCTTATTGTACCAGATTCAACAGTGTGTATAATGCACTTTCCCCTTAACTGAAACCTCCTCAGGGATCAGCCTTAAACAAATTTCCTGAAGGGTTTGATCCAGACATGACGTATTCACTCAGAGAAAGAGTCTTTGCAACCCTTGAAGATATGCAAAGAGGTGCTCTTTCCGTGGAGGTTAACCTCGTGGAGAAGAGAGCAAGGATGAAAGCGGAAAAGAGAGTATCTTTTAGAGAGGAATCCACCCCTTCCACTTCAAGCTCGAAGATGGAAAGAATTATGGAAGAAATGATGAAGAAAATGAGCATTCTAGAGAGAGCACAAGCAAGTCTAAATCAAAACGCTCCTCAAAACAGAAACCAAAACCAGAATCAGAATCTTAGAAGAAATCAGCCTCCAAACAGACCCAGGGAAGATGATCAGCAGGTCATTCCTCCCTTTCATCAGAAATTTTTAAGTGAGGTTGAACAAACAGATCAAATAACAGAGGAAGATGATATAAACTTATTTGGGGTAGATGATGATGACTTTGAGGTTCATTATGATAATAAACAAGGTCTTTATACACCTTATGATGACAGAAGAAATGATAATGAGAATAGCTATCAGAACATGGAGAACGTTGTCATAGAGCATTTAAGGGAATATGAACTCAGAAGTAGGTCTAATCAACAAACCCCCAACAATAAAACCTCTGACAAACCATCTCAAAACAGCACTGCAACCAAGCCTAAAATGATCAAACAAAAAGACAAAACAGTGGCTGATGATTCTGGTGATGGGAAAGAGAAAGGCACTCAAAATATCGAAAAATGGAGTGCAAACATTAGTAGTACTAGCACCTCGGTTAGTACTCCTGGTAAAACAACTGTTTCAACTGTAGATAAACCAAATCAGCAAGCTGTTATTACTGATAAAATGGCAGCAAACAAGGTTGAGGTCAATGCTTTGAAGAATCAAAACCTTTTCAGCCTGGAACAGGAAATCTCAAAGATCAAAATCTCTGTTCCTTTGACTGAGTTAGCTGCCCAGCATGTGTATAGGTCCAAAATTTTGAAGGCTTTGAACTTAGAAGATAATGAATATACTCTCAATCTTAATGACGACCAACCAGAGCTTATTTTTGGTCCAGAGATTGAAGGAAAGTTCCAAGAAGGTCCTGTCCCTCCCTTTTATGTAAGCTTAAATATTCATGACAAAATTCTGCACAATGTTATGCATGACTTAGGTGCTTCCCATAATATAATGCCAAAAGCTGTAATGGAAAGCCTGGGTCTTGAAATTACCAGACCTTACAAAGACCTGTACTCCTTTGACTCAAGCAGAGTTAAGTGTCTAGGATTGATTAAAGATCTCTGTGTTAATTTAGCCCAAATTCTAGCCAAATGTTTAGTCATGGATGTTGTTGTGGCTGATGTCCCCCCAAAGTATGGAATGCTTTTATCAAGATCTTGGGGTGCTAAGTTACAGGGAACCATGCAAATGGACATGACCTATGCGACCATCCCTGTTTTTAACCAGACTAGAAGACTTTACAGAGAATCTCACATGCAGTACACAGAGACAAGTCAAGATCAGCCTCAAAACTCCCCTCTCTATGCCATAAATACGAGCCTTGATTCTTTTATCATGTTTAATGATGAAACACTCACAGGACACATCATTGCAACGGAATCAATGGCTGAAACAGAGAAAGAAGGAAACAATGCTGAAGTGCCGAAACAGGCTATTGTGTCTGAAGATCCTAGCAAACTAAATACAGGTCTCGAACTGCGAGTTATCAATCCGTTGAACTTAAAACTTGATATTCAGCAGGACAACCCTCAACCCGATGAAAAACTTGAAGAATCAAATAATACAAAGTCCATACACCAAACTGAAAATCTACCTCTCTGGACTATGTATTTTGATGGGTCATGCACCAAAACAAATGCTGGTGCAGGTGTCTGGATCACTAACACTGAAAATAGTCATACGGAATGTATCTCGTGTAAATTAAACTTTCAGTGTTCCAACAACATAGCAGAGTATGAATCCCTTCTCTTAGGCTTGCATCTTTTGAAAAAATTAGGTGCCAAGAGAATCGATGTATATGGGGATTCTGAATTGATCATTAGGCAAGTCAATGGGGAGTATAATGCAAATCACCCCAGACTTAGGGCCTACAGGAATGATGTCATTGATCTTTTGAAAACATTTGAGGAGTACACCTTATCTTTTGTCCCAAGAAAAAGAAACATTTCAGCCCACAACTTAGCCTTTGCTGCTAGAACCTGCCCAATGCTGTATGATGACACCTCTCAGATAAAATCCAGACCAGCTATCCCAGATAACAAGAAATATTGGCAGGTATTTGAAGGAGATAAACAAATAGAAGACTTCATGCAATTCAGAAATGAGTTTAAACCTCATAGTTCAGATTCAGACTATGATACAGACTGCAGTGAAGAAAATCTTCTTGGTGAAGAAGAACCATCTCCACAGCTGGTAGATATAAACCTTCAGACTATCATATCTAGAAACCAAACAGAACTAAGTGCAAAACCTGAAACAGAAGAAATGGAAACTCTGCATTCTAATGATGATAGTCTGCCCAAGGGTTTGGCCCCTCTAGAAGAACTGTTTGATTGTAATGATGTGGCCAACAAACCAAAACTGGAACCTGTAGAAACTGAAGTGGAGGAATGTAATATAGGCAATGAGGAAAAACCAAGATTGATCAAACTGTCTAAAACTTTACCAGCTCATATTAAACTCAGATACTTAGAGCTGTTTAAAGAATTTTCTGATGTTTTTGCATGGAGTTACGAAGATCTTAAATCCTATGACACTGAAATAATACAGCACAAAATCCCTCTTAAAGAAAACCAAAAACCATTCAAACAAAAACTGCGCAGAATCAACCCTGTCCAGTTGACATTGGTTAAGAAGGAAATCATGAAGATGCACGATGCTGGCATTATTGTCCCTATTAGATATTCTGAGTGGGTATCTAATCTGGTGTCAGTCAGGAAAAAGACTGGAGAAATCAGGCTTTGTATAGACTTTAGGAATTTAAACAAAGATTCATTGAAAGACAACTACCCTTTGCCCAAAATGGATCATATTTTGCAAAGAGTGGTGGGGTCTAAAAGAATTTCTTTGCTGGATGGCTACTCAGGGTATAATCAAGTCCTAGTCCACCCTGATGATCAATTAAAGACAACTTTTATTACACCATGGGGCACTTTCATGTATGTGAAAATGCCTTTCGGTTTAATGAATGCTGGAGCAACCTTTCAGAGAGCCATGGACATAACATTCTCGGAAGAATTGGGCTTCTTCATCATTATCTATCTTGATGATGTAACTGTGTTCTCAAAAACAGATGAAGAACACTTAGAACATTTGAGGAAAGTTTTCGAGAAGTGCAGAAGTTTTGGGATATCTTTGAACCCCAAGAAGACTCTATTTGGTCTCCAAGAAGGTAAGCTTCTTGGGCATATCATTTCAGAACAGGGCATAAAGATAGATCCCATGAGGATTGAGGCCATATTGCAAATCTCCCATCCTCGAAATATCAAAGAGTCGCAGTCTTTCATTGGAAAGATAAACTTTTTGAGAAGGTTCATCCCCAACTTGGCTGAGCTCCTTAGGAATATCACAAACATGTTAAAAAAGGATCAAGGGGTGAAATGGACCTCAGAAGCAAAGACATCCTTTGAACTGGTCAAACAAGCGTTAACCAAAACATCGGTTCTCATAAGTCCTGATTTTTCAAAAGATTTTTATATCTTCTCATTTGCATCAGAACATACTATAGCTGCTGTCCTTTTACAGAAAAATCCACAAGGACAAGAGCAGCCCATTACATTCTTTAGCAAGGCATTGAGGGATGCCCCTTTGAGGTATAACATTATGGAAAAACAGGCTTTTGCTTTGGTAAAGGCTTTGAAAGACTTCAGAGTATACATCCTTCACTCACACATCATTGCCTTTGTCCCAAATTCGGTTGTAAAGGACATTCTAACCCAGGATCCAGATGGTAAGAGAGGTAAGTGGATTGCTGTTATTCTTGAATATGATTTAGAGATTAAACCCACTAAGCTCATCAAAGGTCAAGGTCTAGCTAGGTTAATGGTTGAATCAAATTGTGAAGTTCTTGATATTAATATGATTAATGCTTTAGATGACCAAGAAGGATTCTCAACTCCCATTGTTGAAGATCATTTTGCGAATTCTCCTTGGTATACTGATATTTTTTATGTCTTGCTTAATCTAAATACCCCTCCTAGTTTATCTAAAACAAAGGCGAGATTCCTGAAGTTAAAAGCTGTAAACTATTGCATTATTGATAAATGTCTTTATTGGAAAAATGCTAGTGGTATATTGCTTAAATGTTTGCCTGAGTTTGATGCAGAAAAGATTAAGCAGGAATTCCATGAAGGAGAGTGTGGAGGCTATCTGTACTGGAAGTCAACAGCCAACAAAATTTTGAGGGCTGGTTTCTATTGGCCTACTCTTTTCCCTGATGTGCACAAAATGACAACCACTTGCCATAAATGCCAATTGTTCGAGGGCAAGAGAAAATTACTACCCCTTCCTCTGCATCCAATTACTGTTGAAGCCCCTTTTCAACAGTGGGGACTTGACTTCATAGGAGAAATCCACCCACCATCCTCTGCTCAACATAGGTGGATTCTTACTGCCACAGACTATTTCACTAAGTGGATAGAAGCCATTCCTTGTAGACAAGCTAATGACTTAGTTATCATTAAGTTCATAGAAACCAACATCCTCTCCAAATTTGGCTGTCCTACCAAGATCATTACAGATAATGCAACAGCATTTGGATCAAAGAGAATGGTGGAATTTTGTCACAAGTATCAGATAACATTGGGGCACTCCACAGCCTATTACCCTCAAGGTAATGGACTTGCGGAATCTTCCAACAAAAGCTTGGTGAACATAATAAAGAAACTGTTGGAGGACAACAAGAAGTCTTGGCACATAAAGCTGAATCATGCACTTTGGGCTGACAGATTAACATTGAAGAAGTCCATTGGTATGTCACCCTTCCATCTTGTGTATGGTACAGATGCAATTTTTCCTAACAGCCTTGGTGTACCAGTTATGAAGTTAATTCAAGAGTTGCAGACTGAAGAGAATGACATAATCATAAGAATAAATCAGACCATTCATCTTCAGCAAACCAGAGAGGAAGTGTACAACAAAGCATTACAGAAGCAAGACAATATCAAGAGGATATTTGACAGAAGAAAAAAGGCCAGCAATTTCAAGATCGGGGACAAAGTCTTAAAGTGGGACTCAAAGAGGGAAGACAAGGGAAAGCATGGTAAATTTGACAATCTATGGCTTGGTCCTTACTCCATTCATTCAGTTGCTGGAAACAATGCATTTTTCTTACAAGAGCTGAATGTAGCAGAATTGTTTGGGGGTCCTGTCAATGGTAGGATGCTTAAGCATTATCTTTCTTAAATTATTTCATGTTTGAAGCCTTTTTACCTTCTTTTTTCGCTGTAAATATTCCATCCACCATTGCATTTAAAGTTATGAAAAATCAAAAGATACAAAAAACAAAGAAAGAAAGAAAAGAGGGCAGAAATGAAAACAAGAAAGGCAAAGCCCCATGCCAAAAAAGAGAAATGAATCTGAAAGTGTGCAAGCTTAAATGCCACTCCTTGGAACACACTTCTAATTGGTCAAACTGTTTAAACTTGACTAATTAGCTTTCAATTTTCTGCTGATAGGGTAGCAAATTTGATTTGCCAAACTGTCTAATCTTGGCTTATCAGTAGATAGAGTAGGGTAGAAATTAAGGTTCAAACCAGCTCAAAATCTGAACCAAAGTTTCCAAAGAAATGACTCAAAACTACTCCAATTTCTGAGTCAGAGAGAAAAGACCTGGTTCTAATTCACTCAAAACTTGAACCAGAGAAAACATAAAGATAGCTCACTGAAAAGAAAAAACAGAGCTGTGAATATAAGAGAAGGCCACAATGAGAAATTTTCAGATCTTAAGCCTTCTGTTTTGATTTAAAATTTTCTGCAAATAATAATCTATGTGCAGCTTGTCTTTATGCCATAGATCATAGCAAGTCAAACAGCTCAATCTTGACTTGGCTATTTTTTAAATTTCCGCTGTAGAATTTAGTGAATAAAAGTTTGTTGGACTGTTTAATCCCAACAAACAGTAGAATAGGTAGAGGAATATCTGAGCTCAACTGTTTAATCTGAGTTCAGGGAGAAATAAGGAGTAGAAGTAGATTAGATTTCCTTTTTTCAAAAGAATAAAATGTTGTGTAAAGAGTTTTCCAATCCAAGTGCACTCTGATGAAGAAAAAAAGTTAGATCAGTAGGATTGGGGTAGGTAGAAGTTGTATTGATGAAATTCATCTCTCTTTCATGACTGACATTATTTTGTCCAGAAGAAAAGCAAGAGCAAGTGATGGGTCAGACACCAGTCAGCATCCCAGAGAAATCAAGTCTGAATTCTTGATGTCTTCAAGAAGACACCATCCCCAAGTGGAGCCACTGTTAGCCACCTATATTTTTCAATTATATCAGTTGGTGGCTAAATATTCTTTGCAGCCTTCAAGAAACAAATTCAATCCTGAAACTTGTTGGTGCTTGAAGACTGTTAGTAAGATCACAAACTGCTGGTTGGTTCTTCATACTTTTCCTTCTTCCCAGCCTCTGATTCCCCAAGAAAATCCAAGTCAAAATTGTTGCATCCTCCTCCTTTTCCCTCTCCCCTTCTTCCATCTTTTCTTCATTTCTTCAAGTCTCCTTTCATCCATAAAAACCCCACCAAAACCTGTTATATTCCTTACCCCTCCAATAATCTCATTTCCTAAGGTTAAAAACCCACTTCTTAACCTATCAGAACCTTTCTCCT
Organism: Pinus albicaulis; assembly: GCA_034641835.2. Classification (NCBI taxonomy): domain Eukaryota; kingdom Viridiplantae; phylum Streptophyta; class Pinopsida; order Pinales; family Pinaceae; genus Pinus; species Pinus albicaulis. The sequence goes on along the minus strand of CM076574.1, from coordinate 1,316,373,201 downwards.
TTTGCAAAAATCAGTTAAAAACCATAGAAAAACATACGTTTCTATGCGTTAGGTTTTAGCCCCTCAGGCTAAGCACCTTTTTCGTTTCTTCCTTCACACACCCGAGCGCCACGACCGGCCGCTCAAGCCTAAAGGCGCTAAACCAAGGCGTGGTCCCGCTCTACCTTTTTCCCTTCAAAACCTTTGAAAGACCCATCTTTATAAGGTTCGGGCGTGAAATATTAATCCACGTGTTCCTCTGCGCCGAGTCCTCCCAGCCGTCGATCTACCCCACAGATCAACAGAGCGGAATACCCCTCGTCTGGTGGACCCCCCTTCGTCGCGCTGTTTTCCAGTTCCACCGGTTTCGGCCCGCACCACCTTTCGTCCAGGGGCGGTTTTATACCGTCGGCCAGCGATCCCACATGCTGGCCTACGCGTGTCCTCCACCTCATCCTCAAAACCGCCGTGCCATGTCTATTGCCCGCACGTTAAAACTCGTCCTATGGCCTCGCAGCGGGATTCGCCCCTGCCGTCGGATCTGGGCCCTCCCATCCGACGGTCATTAATCGCCTCTCCTGCCCGCCCATTAAATCCTCCCCGGCGCGTTTAAAGGCCAATCCCCGTCGTCGATCTCTGTAGATCGACGGTTTACATTCACTCTCCCGATTCCATTGTACAGTTCACCTTTTTCCCCGTTGACTGTTCAAATTGCTCCCAACCGTTGATCGCCATACGATCAACGGCTCTGATCGCTCCTTTTTCCCGCACACCCTCCGATGCAGTCTATCCATATAACGCAGGATTTCCTCATTTTTCTTGTTTTTTGCAGGTTTTTAAGGTTTTTTCTTCGTGTCCTATGAAGATCTAAAGGATGGGGGTGACGACTCCAGTCCTTCCGATTAATCCAGGGAATCGATCATACGGAGAAGAACAATGATATCAACAAAGTTTCATGAGCTTTGGTTGCCGCACATCCCTGTAAAGCTTGAAGAATGCCATCGATATCAGAGCAGAGAAAGAGTATCAGATTTTGAAGACAGAGTGAACCAGAGCAGCAGTTTTATGAATAAATTGACGGGGATTACGGCTAAGACGGTTATCAAAAGCCTAATCCCCGGCTTCGAACACAAGATTAAAGCAAAACCTAAAAGTGTTCATCAGACGATTGCCTCCACCGCCATACTTTGAGGCAAATTGATTCCTCAACCACCACAGTGCCACCTATTGCCTCAGAATGCTCAATCAGAGGATGAATTTATTGAACAAGATCAGATATTATGCCTCGGAACAACCAAAGAAGTTATTACTGCACCAGATTTAATGACAGAATGTTTGCAGAGTAACCCTAACAGTACGCAGAGCCTCAAAGGTCAAACAAAAGCTCCCTTCGAGCTTACTTCATCAATATAAACGCATAAATGCAGTGGAACACCTGTACAAATTCTCCATCAAGCCTCCCCAGCCAAGAAGATATTAATTCTGCATTTATTGTATTTGAGATCTTTTTATTAGGTCTCACCTCCTCATCCATCTATAAATACTCCAGAAGAAGATGAGTGAGGGGTTGGATTAGTTGGTTGTTAATGTAATTGCTGAAGTGTTGTAGCTGTTTCTGAGTGGAAAACTCTGGACTGTAAATAGTGGTTTCATAGGCTCTTGGAGCTCTGCTTGTAACAGATAGGTTAGATTGTGAAAAGAGATGGATTAAAACATTGGATTTGAAGATTGTAACCGGTTTGAAGCAATCAATACAAGCCGATTTATGGGATCCTGGTCTATGCTGATGGTGATGTTATTCTCACTGTAACTTGTCGTTTTATTTCAGTTTTCAATTTGTTTCATTTTCCACTATAAAGAACAGTTTAAACAGTGTTAGAGTTTGCTGTATACCAGTGACCTTCTCTGGCTGAAAAATATTTATCCCAATGTTTTCTTCTTATTGTGTTATTTAGAAATGATTTAATTCAGTCTAAGCACAGAGATGCTGGCGTTCCCTCATCTTTTCGTCACTGCTGAATGTTGTTTTTAAATGTTACTTTCATATATGTTGTGTAAGGAATGAATTGAGGAAATCAAAGGCTAGCCCTGAGTCCCTTTCTTGTTTGCTCAACTATTTGTCCGTTTCCCTTAGGATTTGTCAAAAGCTAACTAGTTTCAAAGTACTTATCAGATCTTGGGCCATTCTGTGTTATCTCGGTGATTGTCTTGGAAGTAACTAAGTAAAGAAGAACTAAGATGAGGAGAAAGGTGAGCCCTGCCCGCTAGTTTTTGCTCCAAAGGTTGCCTTCAAGTTTCCCTTTGTTTTTATCTGTGTTCTATCAGAAGTGTATCAAAGGATGGATAGTTTCAAAGTACTTACCAGATCCTATTCTGCTTCTATGTTTTTCTTAAGTGCCTGGTCAAAGGCTGGCTAGTTTCAAACTACTTACCAGATCCTGGGCTGCTCTTTGTTCTGCATCTGTTAATTCCCTTTCTTGTTGTATCACCCCATTCCATAAATCAAACTTTAAAGAGATCCTTAGGCCTAGATGACTTGCCCCATAGATTACTCTTGAACCTGGATGTTTCAATTAAATTCTCTTATCACTCCATAGCCCAATGGATTGAAAACTTGCCATCATCTTTCTTTAGAATCAAAGCTTATTCTGTCTGCTTGCAACTTCTCACCTTTGAACCTATTTGCATATAGATCTTTCCGCCTCAGACAGCAACTATGTTCAACCATCCAAGAAAACCAAACAAAACCCTTGGCCTTCATAACTAGCCTAATATCACCACCCCGAACTTCAAAGACAATATCCATCTTTGTACATATTGGAGAGATCCCTCTCCGGATTCAGGAGGGCTAGATCCTAGAATCCCAAAGTTGGTTGAAATGATGTTAACTCTGTGATCGGACTTTGCCAATCTTGCTTATTACAGAAACCTAACACCTGCTAACCAACTACCTCCCCATAACTAAAACGCTCTACAAAAATGATGGAAGACATCGATGCAACATAATTCATAAATTTTTTAGAAATATAACTTGCTACAAAGGATGGCTTTGCATATCCAACATGCTCCTATGAATCCTACTATGTTTAGTACCACCTAGGTTGCCTTGTTGAACCAAAAAATACTAAAGCATCACTTCCACCTCCAAAACCTTGTTAATCATCATAACAACAGCTCCTAAACCTCTACTAAAAGGCTCCTGAGACCTCGACAAACCATGCATCATCACAAGGTTCATATCTCAGTCCACTATTATTTTCCACTATAACAGAATTTAGACTCCATAGGCCTTGCAGGACTCATTATATCCAACTAAAAGACCCTTCAAATTGAAGTGTTTCAATTTAGTTCATTTATCCTCAACAACACAAAAATTGTGATAGCTAGGATTTCTCATCGATGAAAGCTTCCTTCAGTGTTTTTTCCTTCAATACCTAGCGAGGAAACCTATTTAGGATGTAGACAATTGTACCACATGCCTCTACACAAATTAACATAAGAAAATCCAGGTCATGAACCATAACTTCAACTGTCTCAGTATGAAGAATTTGGTTTTGGAAAAAAGTAATGTTGGATCAAAATCATCCTTAAAAAAACAAGCAAGTACTGGTATATCAATTGTTTTGACAGGGTTTGAAACTGAAGACATCAATTAAAACACTTCTGGAATAGTAGATTTCCAACTATACCAGTTTACCAACTCGCCTATAGATATGAAGATCCTTTCCCTTGAAAACCCCCCACGGCAGCAATTAATTTACGGGCGGCGTTGTTGCCCCATTTAAGGTACAGGGGTCCAATACTGTGATACAAAGTAAACAAGATAATCAGGCTCCACACCCAACATAAAGATTCTACAAACTGTTGTGAGTGCATACTCTATCACATGATATGGCTGCCCTTTCCAGCTGCACATAATTAGATAATTACATGAGCTCACCCATACACAACATTATCTAGTGCTTTCAATCCAAAAAAACACTATAATGACATACAACTCAAAAAGTCTAAAGAACATATAATAAGTAGAAAATTTGCAAAATTAGAGTTATTTTTCATTTAACAATGGTTGCTCCTATGTAATACCTGACACCCCATTAGACGATAAAGATATTGCTTCAAAGGTGGAAATTGTTCGAGCAATTCAGGAGTTTCTAGTTCCCTAGTTCTCTGGAATAAAAATAAGTCAATCAATGGGAATTCTCCATTTTTTTTCCATAACATGTTGAGCATAAGGTTTAATATTAGCAAAGGAAATAACTAAAGCTGTCGGGTGCCAAAAAATACAATGCAAACAATGTATGTACCAGAGAATATAAACTAGTTGATCTAAGAAAACAATTCGCCCAGATTTACACATACAAAACAAAGGAACACTAGAATCATAATGACTTATCCGTGTAATACTAGTAATAAAGCATCAATTTGAAGCCTCTGCACCATTTGTCTAAGATATTAGGAAACATTTTTAGTGCACTCCAAGAAAAATGAGAAGGAAATTGATCATTTCACTTAATAGGAAAGTTTGACCCACTAAGTCCTCTATCCACAAAAACCATATCAAACATAGTTATTTTCCAATTGTATTGAAAATAAATGGATCTTTTTGTTAGAAATAATGGTCATATTTAGAACTTAGGCCCATTATAACTTAGACATATAATAAAGTCTCACTAATAAAGGAATGTAATAATGAGGCATTTAATATAGTAATTAATGTAGTGATTATTACTTGGGTATTTTGGAATTACAGTGTACTCCTCTCCTACTACTTAGTGACACATTTCATCTAATGAAGGAGTGAACCCACCTTTTCTCATTTAAAATGTGTATTATTTTCCACACGTGTGTGTAAAAATAATATGGTATTAGATAATTCATGGGTAGAAGCAATGAAGTTGGTGAAGGAGCCAAGGGAATGCTATGCCTAGTGAAGGCACTCAGGGTTAGATATAACAACTCAAATTGGACAAAATATAACAAATGCAAGCCATCCTAGGGTGATTCAAAGGGACTGTTAATATGTATGCAAGCAAACTGTGAGAACCGTGGGAATTCATAGCACAAGGAAAAACACACAAAAATATTGTAGGAATTTACAGGGTAAGTTCCGTAGATCAAGAACCAAAGGTCACCGCTCACAAACAGATCACAAATCAGTACACCAGTATAATCACGTGGTTAAAACCCTCAAAGAGGGAAACAGTCCATGCCCTAAGCCAATGCGGCCACTTAGGGAATTTATTAATATAAAAGAAAAGTTATATATGTTTCTCTCATAAACGGTTACCGGACAAATGACCCTCCATGCTCTTTAAATAAAGATCATGGACCAATCGGGTGTTAAGCCATAGATCAAGTGCCGTTAATACCGAGGTGAGAGATAATCGTCAGATCACTACAAATTGTGACCGTCGGATTATAAGTTACAAATGTACATGGTAAAGAAACTCACTTTACCTAACTCTACACTAGACTAAGTTATTCTTAGCTATTTCCTATGTGTCGGAATATCCTAACATCCCCCCTTAAGAACAACTTGGGATAGGATTGAAGGATTTACAAAGGTGACACAAAAGGAGCCTATTTCCTATGTGTCGAAATATCCTAACATCCCCCCTTAAGAACAAATTGGGATAGGATTAAAGGATTTACAAAAGTGACACAATAGGAGAAGCAAGGAGGCATTAGAGCCTATTCCCCCCTTAATGACAACTTTCCTGAACTCCAAGCATGGATCTAAGTTTGGTAATCTTCGCTTCTATGAGAGCCTTCGTAAAGATATCAGCTACTTGATCATTGGTCAGACAATACTGCACTTCAAGAACACGATCATGAATGAGCTTTCTAATGAAGTGTATGTGGAGTTTAATGTGTTTCATACACTGATGCTGAACTAGATCTTTACATAGTTGAATGGCACTCTGATTATCACACCAAAGTGTATTTGGATGCTGCTGATGAAGACCAAATTTAGACAGGATCTGACGAAGCCACATGGCTTCCTTGCTGGCTTCAACTGCACCACGATACTCTGCTTCTGCTGAAGAAAGGGAGATGGCACTTTGTTTCTTACAAGACCAAGTAATAGGTCTTGAACCAAGAGTGAATACATATCCTGCAATGGACTTCTGATCATCAAGGTCACCAGCCCAATCAGAATCAATGAAACCAATCAACAAGGGAGATGCTCCTGCACTGTAATGAATCCCGAACTGAACTGTACCTCGAATATATCGAAGTATTCTTTTAGCTTCTTTCCATTGAATTTCATGAGGTTGGTGCATAAACCGAGCAATAAGACCAATGGTAAAGGAAAGGTCAGGACAGGTATGGGTTAGATACAAAATTTTACCAACAAGTTGACAATATAAGGTAGCATCAACTTCAGGGGTAGTACAGTTGACTGAAAGCTTGACTCCAGACTAAAAGGGAGAAGGGGCAAGCTTACATTCTTCCATGTGAAATTGGTGTAGAAGATCACAGGCATACTTGGACTGAGAGAGGATAATGCCTTCCTTGGATTGCAAGACTTGAAGACCAAGAAAATAATGCAAGTGTCCTAAGTTTGTCATTTCAAACTTCTTTTTAAGGCTAGACTTCACATGGTTTATATGGTTTGGATCACTACCAATAAGGATAATATCATGAACATAAATAACAAGGATGGTGAAGGAATTACCCACCTTCTTTGTGTAGACAGTGTTGTCAGAATGACACCTAGAAAAGCCATTATCTAAGATAAATCTATCCATTTTGGCATACCAAGCCCGAGGAGATTGTTTGAGACCATAGAGATACTTCCTAAGGCGACAAACAAGGCTAGAGTATTTTTGGATAAAGCCAGGCGTTTGTTCCATGTAGATTTCTTCATGCAAATCTCCATGTAAGAAGGCAGATTTAACATCCATCTGATGGACTTCCCATTTAAAGGAGGCAGCAAGGGAAAGAAAAAGGCGGATAGAATTCATTTTGGCAACTGGGGATAAGGTTTCAATATAGTCAATGCCTTCAACTTGTGAAAAACCTTTAGCGACAAGACGATCTTTATGTCTATCCACTTTTTCATCTGTTCCAAACTTTGTTTTGTAAACCCATCTGCATTTGGCAAGTTTTCTTCCTTTTGGAAGAGGAATAAGATCCCAAGTATTGTTTGCCAATAAGGAATGATACTCTTTATTCATAGCTTCATCCCAATCTAGATGACCGAAGGCTTCTAGAACTTGATCCAATAAGGAAGAGGCTCTTTCGAACTGAGAACGTGTACATCGTCGATCGGCAGGGTCACCTATAAGAGAACCTGTTGCATCCCGAGTAGAGTGGACCCATCTTGGAAGCGGTGGAGTATAAGGAAAAATTTCACGAGCTAGAGGAGGATTTTCATCCTCATTGTCATCATCTGAACTAGAAGTAATGCTATTAAAAATTGAAGAGAGAGAGAGAGGTGGCACATATGTCGAATCAGGCTCGCAGGCCAAAGGTGGCACACCCGCCGAACTAGGCTCGCAAGCCGATATATTTTCATCAAACTTTACATGTCTTCTAATGATTACATTTTTGGATTTGGGTTGAAGAAGTCTATATCCTTTGACATCTTCAGAATATCCAACAAAAATACATTTCTCACTCTTAGGTTCTAAGGCTTTATGTTTCACATCTTGAACATGGGCCCAAGCATCACTTCCAAAAACATGAAAGTGACTTACATATGGTTTGATTGAGCTCCAAGCTTCTTCTGGAGTTATATTCTTTAAAACCTTAGTAGGAGTGCGATTTACTATGTAATTTGCACAGTTAATGGCTTCTGCCCAAAAATTGAGACCAAGTCCTTTAGATTGAAGCATACAATTAGTCATTTCTTTTAAGGTGTGATTCTTCCTTTCAGCTACACCATTTTGTTGTGGAGTATATGGAACAGTATGTTGCAGTTGAATGCCATGCTAAGTGCAGAAGTTGATAAATTTGTTGTTAACATATTCTCCGCCATTGTCTGATCTTAACTTAAGAATTTGATGTCTAGATTGTTTCTCAACAAAGACCTTAAAGGCCAAGAACATGTTAAAAAATTCACTCCTAAGTTTTAAGAAATATACCCAAGTGCGTCTAGAAAAATCATCAATGAAGGTTAAGAAGTACTTGCAACCAGAGAAAGAAACAACAGGAAGCGGACCACATAAATCACTGTGCACAAGCTGCAAAGGGGCTAAAGCGTGCCAAGAGGCACGTTTGTCAAAACTATCCTGATGATGTTTTCCGAGTACACATCCGGAGCAAACGCCATCCCGACAAGGTACCATAGGAAGGCCCGTCACCATATTTTCCTTACACAGATTTTGAAGAGAGTGATAGTTTAAGTGACCAAATCACTCATGCCAAAGTTTTCTCACATCATCATTATGTGCAACAGAAACAGAAGGAAGAGATGATGACCCAAAGTTGTCAAACTTATACAACCTTGTGGAATCATCAGCAATGCCAGTAGCTAAAATATGTTTAGGATCTTTGAGGTCCTTGATTACAACATCATGAGGTGAGAATTCTACTATTTTCCCTTCACCTGAATGAGTTATCTGATAAACAGATAGAAGGTTGCATGACAAGGTAGGAACACATAGTATATCATTAAACTGACCATTATCTAGATGAATGGTTCCAGATCCTACAACACTAAGAGATCTATCATCACCAACATAAATATGTTTGGTGTTACAATCATTTAAAGAAGAAAACATGGATTTATTTTTAGCCATGTGGTAAGAAGCTCCAAAATCAATGAGCCACTCATGAGAAGGAGAAGAAGAAGATACATTTAATGCATAACCCGATCTTGATGCTTGAAAACCATAAGCAGAAAATGCCATGCCTGAAGATGAAGGTGAAGAGTGCTCCAAATTGATGTTGTGCTTCTTCATTGCTGCTTCTAAGGCTTCCATCTTCTTAAAACATTTGGACTCTAAATGGCCATCACGATTGCAAAAGTCGCAATGTCTATCTGTCTTCTCTCCTTTGTTTTTATATGCCTTATCATTTTGGTGAGTTGCTTTTTCAGTTTGTGGCTGAAACTGCTTAGGACCCTTGTTTGGTTTTGGACCATACTTTTTAGGATACTGCTTCTTGGGATTCTTTTGATATGATTGATGTTGGGCTGCTAAGGCTTTCTTAGAAGCGTTTCCAGTAGTGATAAGACCAAGGTGTAAAAAATTTTCTTGTTCTCTTATCAAAGAATTACAAAAGGCATCAAAAGAGGGATTCTTGTAGGTGGTTCCTGAAGAAATGATGGCTTCTCTAGTGGAATGGAAGGCAGAAAAAAATACAGAGTATGCAGGGCCAAGATTAGTAATAATGCAATAGATGAGGCTACCATATTCCTTTTTGACCTTACAACCTTCTAAAAGAACTCTAAGGGTCTTGAATTTAGACAAAAAAACTTCAATAGAGGAGAAATTATTGGGGTCCAAACTAAGCAACTCATTTTCAAGCTGATGGGCCCTGAGTTGATTTTGAATGCCAAAGACAGTATTTAGCTTGTCCAGGGCTTCATGAGGGGTGTCAATGTCAAGGATATGAAATCAAAGATCTTGAGCAATGGACATTCCTATCAACCCTCGTGCTTGATCTTGTTTATTTTCTCATTTAGTAACTTTATCATCATTAGAAGGTTTAGTTTCTAGCCCTATGGCTATTCTGTAAAGCCCTTTACTTCTAAGTATATCTACCATGTGAGGTAACCATTGGAAATAATTGGAGCTGTTAAGAATAACCGGGCATGCACTTTCCATTTTTTCTAAAAAAAGACTGAAGTTAATAAAAGCTGAAACTAACTACTCCAATAGAAAGATCTCGAAAAATTTGGTCGTTTAAAAAAAAACGGCTCGAAAAATGACTTCCGGATGAAGAAGTTATGTCTTTTGAAAAAAACTGAGTTGTAAATGTCGAATAGTTACGGGAACGGGATGAAGTGCAGCTCTATAAAAAAAAGTCCACCCCTTTGAACAAAATTTTTTTACAAAAGAAGCTTGAGAAGGAGACTTGAACCCAAGACCTCTATTCTCATGAACTAACCCCTCACCAAGTGAGATAGTAAAACAATTATGTTATTTTAGAAAGGAGGAAGGGGGATTTTTTATTATTATTATTATTATGGGAGGTCTGTGTGCCTTTCTTGCACAGAAAACGAGCAAAAAAATGAAATGAAAATTCTTACGGCAGAATGTTAGATTCTCGGTTAGCCTTACCAGCAACTATCACTTTTTTTACTATTTATGATTTCCCGAGATCGCACAAAGACACGGGGAAAGAGCATATGTAGAAAAAAAGATCCCTTTTTCCTATTTCTGATTTGCCAAGATCGCACGGGGCACACAGCAAAGAGTGTATAGATCCGGCAAATAAATAAAACCTTAATATAGGAAAAAAACTGAAATAAGCAGAACTATTAACAAATATAACTGCAAAATAGATGCTTTATACCTCCAGATCTAAATTGACATAACTTGGGCAGCCGAAAACCTTTTCGCATGAAACGAAAGGCATTCCTCACTGTAACAGACGCTTCGGACACAACTGAGCAGTTCTCCAAGCCCAAAAATGTTCATAAATAGTAGATCTACAAAATGGCATTCTCATGCAGTCAAAACGGCTTCGGATTTTGATCAACAACGAACACAGCCCCCAAAATAGCTTTGATACCATGTAGGAATTTACAGGGTAAGTTCCGTAGATCAAGAACCAAAGGTCACTGCTCACAAACAGATCACAAGTGAGTACACTATTATAATCACATGGTGAAAACCCTCAAAGAGGGAAACATTCCACACCCTGAGCCAACGCGGCCACTTCAGGAAATTTATTAATATAAAAGAAAAGTTACATATGTTTCTCTCATAAATAGTTACCGGAAAAATGACCCTCCATGCTCTTTAAATAGAGATCATGGACCAATCGGGTGTTAAGCCACGGATCAAGTGCCATTAATACCGAGGTGAGAGATAACCGTCGGATCACTATAAATCATGACCGTCGGATTATAAGTTACAAATGTACATGGTAAAGAAACACACTTTACATAACTCTACACTAGACTAAGTTATTCTTAACTATTTCCTATGTGTCGGAATATCCTAACAAATATTGCAAAAGGTAGGAAAAAGAATCATAGAATTTGATTATATAAAATCAATTTCTTGACTCATAGAGTGACACTAATTGTAGGAAATTTGTAGGTTTTCCTTTTGTGAAGCCTATCATCACATGGTTAGATATTATCTGCTAAATAACCAAATAATCAAGTTAGAGATGGTGTGAGTTAGTGGGTAGCTACCAACACAGATGTAAAAAGGTATAGCTTATGTCCATGGTAAAGCCTCTGAATAAAAGTGATTAATCCACCAAAATAGAAGCCAGCTTGTAGCAGAGGATAACATAGAGCATTGCTAGATGCCATACAAATTTTAAGTAGTCACTACCTATAAAATTTGTGAAATTAAGCTGCCAAAGCTTCCAAATAGAAGATGGACTTATGATTCATTTAATATAGTACTAAATGTGGTTGCTATTAGTTAGGTATTTGGGAGATATGCAGTGTGCTCCTCTTCTCATACTATGCAATGAATCAATGAGACATCGCATCATCTAATGAATTAAGGAATCCACTCTTTTTCATTCTACTGCGAATTCATGTCATGTCCACATACATGTGTGCAAAAAATATACATTTCAGAAATGCAAGTGTGGATTTGTGCAGACTATTTCTAGGAAAAGGATGGATACTCATTTATGTTTAGTGCAGTGATTCTTATAATATTTTAATATTTTCACTCCCACTAGAAGACTTCCTTGCTTTAGGTGGTGATGGAGATTTTCATTAGTGGACTCTTCTTGTACCAAATCCTGCGGCTGGAGTATATAATCTACTAGCTACCTCATTGTATGGGCATGGTACTTGCATTCCACATGGTGATAAGTTGAGGCAGGTATTTATTGGGGCTAGTATGTGCGTTATAATTATAGATGGTGGTCGAGTGCATACTTGAAAGACTGCGATTGTAATATTCCAAATCTGGAATTTTCTACAAAAATAAGAATACCTTAAGGTATTCCAAAGTTGGAGAATAGAAATTAATCAACTCATGTAGTTTTCTTGAACACATAGCCATCATAATAACAATCACAGCAACAAACTATGCCTTTATACATTTCACCAAGTGGGGAAAAGCAGTTATTTTTGCCTCAAAAACGTTATTTTCTGAATATTGAATTATAACAGTGGAAAATAACAGTTTTTTCCCTTATAATGAACAATATGGGACATTCTTGAAAAAGAGTTTCAGAAACAAATTCCTTTAGCCTAGTTAAACAGGCCTCCCATGCTCAAGACAGCTAAAAATTGCCAAAACCCCAAGACTACAAAATGCCGGAGCTACTGCATAAGAGACTGCGCAGTATAAATAGAGGTTAACTCAGAAAATAGAGAAATATATCTTATAATATTATTATAATACTCAATGAGGTACAAAAACAGAGATCTAATCTCTTTTATACAGATCCAAGAAGACCCGGCAAGGGTTTCTTGACAGAAAAGATATACAAGAGAAAGTTGTTGCAAATCTGTGGCTAAATCATGTTGTATGGCTATATATCTACATAATAATGGCTAAACATACAAATAAATGGCTTTATACTCATTTTCTAGTTCTCCCAAAGAAAGGTTGATCCTTTTCTTGGGAAACTAGCTCCTCAAAATGGGACTTTCACCATTTCCACTGCACACCTTAAGAAATAACACAGTTTTCTGAAGGGACTACGTTTTTGCTGAAGGTAAGTGCTTGGCCCAACACCAAGTAGTGGAAAAATTCAGATCAGAAACCTCCTCTTAGATTTCTTAGACAAGATCTCCAAGAAAGAGTAGGGAATCCCCGCCCGAGCAAACCCTTGCACTAAGAAGTGCAACAACTTAGCTAAACAGGCAAGTATGCAGAAATTCTAAGCAGAACACATAAAAATATAATCTCCAATATATCCCTATGCTTTCCATCTCCTTCATTATATAATTGATGAGCTTCCTCACCAAGGGTCCCACCCACTATGAGGTTGCTTCCATGTAAAGGCTCCTCCACAAAAACTGTGTTATCCATCAAGATGGTGCAATGTATCTACACAGCTTTGTTGACTTGGTCAACCTTGACTGATTCTTCATGCCCTGTCCCTTTTCACACTCAAGGTGCCTTCATTCTATCTAGCTGGATCGATCTCTATTCACATTGAGCTGGATTTATTTAGAATCCACTTCTTTGAGAATAAATCATGTTGACTTGGTCAAACTTGACCTTGTCCACATATTTTAGACCTTGTTCACAAATGTGGATTCTTGAATTGGTTATTTCATGATCCCCTTTCACATTAGGAAGGATTTTTATTCATACTTGAGCAAATTAGGAGCCTCCTTGCTCAATTATTCATGCATCTAGATTTCAAAAGAAAAATTAATATTCCTATTAGCTGAAGCTAAATTAGGAATATTACAATCTCCCCCTCCCAAATTTTGCTTGTCCTCAAGCAACTGCAAGGGTGCTGCAAAATCTCACCTCTTCCTCTTGTGGCCCTCTCATCCCATAGTCTCCTCCATTGCTTCAGAATTTCTGCGAAAATTCCATCTCCCAATGGCTCCTCCCAAGTGTGCAAGTTGGCCTTTGGTGAATAAACCCAATGGTTCTCATCATGAAAGAATGGAAGGTTGTTATGGAAACCTTCTTGCTGATCCATGGCCTTCTCAAGATAGAATTGATGACAATCATTGGGAATTTCATCATCAATGGAGGTATCCCTCCTCCATGCTATCATCCAAATAAAATGAATCACCTTCCAGCTTGGTAATTCATTGGAAAGATCCTCCCAATTGCTCATGAGAGGCATGCCCTAAGTGCTCCAACCAAACATATGGTCCACATCATAAAGAAACAAGTGGTATGCAATGGTGGCCATATAGTTTCTCATGCTATCCTTGGAACATGTAGTGCAGAAAAAGTAGGGACTCTCTTCCCCCAAAGACACACCCAACAAATGTGTCTCTCCTCCAACCATGTTCCCAACAAAAATAATAACATCTTCATCATGTGGGATCATAAGTAAGATCATGCTAGCTTCCATATACAATAAGGTAGAAGGAAAATGGTCCCTCATGTGCAACAGCGCAGTTTTCCTCCTAACTGCCATAGAATATGACATGACAAGCATTCTCCCCAAAACTTGTTTGCTGCCCCATCCTTCTTGCATGCTTGGAGGAGGTCTATGATGGTTGGTGTTGATGAATCACACCATGAGGAGTACATCATATCTCCAATATTTCCCAAAGAATGGTCAACATCACCATTGTTCATGGCCCAAAGTGGCTCATGAAGCTCATCAGAAAAAGTGCCCCCTCTTGGAGCCAAGACCTGCACATGAGTGTTAAGAAAATAAAAGTATATAATAAATACAGCATGAGATTGAGCAATACAATGTTTGTCATACACTTGTTTAAAATCAGCAAGGTAGCTCATGGATGAGCTCCCTCTCACACTCAATGAATAAGGAGGTGATAATGATAACTCTTCCCAAGAGCTATGTTCCTCCTCAACCAACAAATGATCCATGCACTTACTCATATGAGAGTTCATCTCCTCTTTGAAATTTTCCCACATGAATCCATCTAAGATAGTATGACATGTTTTAATGAAACTAGTGGGATTTGAAAGCAAGACCTCATAGGTTGTGTTAAGTAGTTTTTTCTTGAGCTTGGAACATTGAGTTAAGTAGATCTAATCATGAACATAAATGATTCCATTAACTACTTTATACCTTCCATCCATTTCTTGCCCATCAAGAACCTTACATGTGAATAGGTCCTTAGAATATTCCATCAAGATTTGGGACTCCCAATAAGGGTTTAGGCTTCCCAACATTGACAGCACTGTAAAATTATGAAATGATGCATTTTTCATATGATGGCTCTCCTCCTTGACATGCTTGATGTCAAAGTCACGTGTTGGAGTATTCCCAACTTTCTTTTGTTTCCTTTCTTGCAGCTGATCTTGCTCAAGACAAGATTGAAGTTTAGGAAAGTCACCCTCCCCTTGAAGGGTTCTCTTTCTCAAAAACTTCCACAATTTTACTCCTACACACAAAAATGAATTTTTTTTTTCATGTTCAGAAATCTTCATTACATATTGGAGTATCCTTTGCTACCCCAAAGCTATGGATTAGCATTTTTATACTATGCTCATATCAACACAAATTTTTGAATCTATTCCCTCCAACGCAAATAGATGAATGGAAGAAAACAAGGTCAATTTCAGAAATTTTCCTAGCCTTCCATCAATGGTTTTCAATGTTGTAGTGGCTCCTTCCAAGGTTCCCTCTTTAAACAAATAGGTTGCTGCTGCATATAGTTGAGAGAACACTTTAGTTCCCCTCCAATCATGAGGTCTTCCTGCTGAAATGCCTCCTTGAAGAGAGGCATCAAGGCATAGAGTAGGATGTGAATGTAGGTGGATAGATTTGCCCCTACCTTTGTTGCATGGGTCCTCTTGCCTTATTTGTTCTTTCAAACTTTGAAATAGAGAAGGGTACATGCTCTTCATCTTGTGATGCAATTCCTCCTCTTTTCCTTCTCCTATCTTCAAGATCTCATCATTTGGCAATGAAAGTACTTGTTGCTCATGTATTATGCCAAGAGCTCTATGTGTGAGACCTTTTGGAACTTCTTGCAAGAGTGCAAGAGTTTGTTTCTTTGGAGCAAGTGCTCCATACTCTTCTTCATGAGGTGCTTGAGGTTCCCTTGTTATGACTACGTTATCTTCTCATGCCTTCCCTCTCTCTTCTTCACTAGTTGAAGTTGCCTTACCTTCAACAAGAGACCTTAGATCTTGGTCCTCTTTTGAAGAAGGAATCTTCATGTCTTCCTTTTGAGAAGGAATCCCTTCATTCAAAGGAGATCTTGCCCCTGGAAAGGCATCAAACAATCTCACCTCCTCTTCACTGGTTTTCAGAAATGGATTTGGAGTGATAGACCCTCCCAACTCATGCAAAATCTCTATTTGATATGGTATGATAGTTCCAATAGAAGATGTTTCACATGAAATCTCATCAAACCTCTCTACTAATATTTTAATGAACTTTGCATAAGTAGATGTATTTGCATTCTTTAAGGAAAATGATTCAAAAAACCACCAAGCATAGGCCTTACCCTCAAAATGCAGCGCTGCTACTTTGATGGCTTCAAATTCTGAAACTTGATGTTGTTGCACAAAGGTGTCTAGCTCCTTCACCCAAGCCCTAGCTGGACATAGAGGGGATCCATCAAAAATGGATAGAAATAATCTACCCTCACCCTGATTCTTTCTCCTTGTGTTATTTTCCTCCTTCATTTAGCAAAGCCCTTGGAAATTCAAGTGATTTTTGAACTCCTCAGATTGAGCTTCATATTCCTGCAAATAATCACCAAGAGTGTCTTTCTTTGGCACATCTCCTTTCTTCCTCTTCATGAAGAAATTGTTGATAGCACATGGTAGATCTGATGATATGGCTTAGTGCTCATATCCAAAAGATGAGGACTTAGAATCTTCCTCATGTATGGATTTTTTTGAGGGGTCTTCATGTGTTTCCCCCCTCATTTATTTGATGCCCTTGCTTTTGCCCTGCAGATTTGAAAAGAGAAGTTTTGAGAACCTATTTTCTCCAGAAAAGAAGGGTTTGCTTTGATTTCTTCTGCAAATCTCTTCCTCCCCATGAGAAGGCTCCATGATGCTTGAAGCTCACAAACTGAGCCAAGATTTTTGCTCTGATACCACTATAATATTCCAAATCTAGAATTTTCTACAACAATAATAATACCTTAAGGTATTCCAAAGTTGGAGAATAGAAATTAATCAACTCATGTTGTGTGTTTTAACACATAGCCATCATAATAACAATCACAGCAAAAAACTATGTCTTTATACATTTCACCAAGTGGGGAAAAACAACTATTTTTGCCTCAAAAACGTTATTTTCTAAATATTGAATTATAAAAGTGGAAAATAACAGTTGTGTCCCTTATAATGAACAGTATAGGATATGCATGCAAAATATTTTCAGAAACAAATCCCTTTATCCTAGTTAAACAGGCCTCCCATGCTCAAGACAACTAAAAATTGCCAAAACCCCAAGACTGCAAAATGTCGAAGCTGCTGCATAAGAGACTACGCAGTCTAAATAGAGGTTAACTCAGAAAATAAATAAATATATCCGATAATATTATTATAATACTCAATAAGGTACAAAAACAGAGATCTAATCTCTTTTATACAGAACCAAGAAGCCCCGATAAGGGTTTCTTGGCAGAAAAGATATACAAGAGAAAGCTGCTGCAAATATGTGGCTGAATCATGCTGTATGGATATAGCTTTGCATAATAATGGCTGAACATACATAGAAATGGCTATAGACTCCTTTTCTAGTTCTCCCAAAGAAAGGCTGGTCCTTTTCTTGGGAAACTAGCTCCTCAAAATGGAGCTTTCACCCCTTCCACTACACACCTTAAGAAATAACGTGGTTTTCTGAAGGGAATGCGTTTTTGCTAAAGGTAAGTGCTTATCCCAACACCAGGTAGTGGAAAAATTCAGATCAGAAACCTCCTCTTATATTTCTTAGACAAGATCTCCAAGAAAGAGTAGGGAATCCTTGCCCGGGCAAACCCTTGCACTAAGCAGTGCAACAACTTAGCTAAACAGCCAAGTATGCAGAAATTCTAAGTAGAGCACATAAAAATATAATCTCCAATATATCCCTATGCTTGCCATCTTCTTCATTATATAATTGATGAGCTTCCTCACCAAGGGTCCCACCCACTATGAGGTTGCTTCCATGCAAAGGCTCCTCCACAAAAACTACGTTTTCCATCAAGATGGTGCAATGTATCTAGACAACTTTGTTGACTTGGTCAACCTTGACTGGCTCTTCATGCCCTGTCCCTTTTCACACTCAAGGTGCCTTCATTTTATCTAGTTGGATTGATCTCTATTCACATTGAGTTGGCTTTATTTAGAATCCAATTCTTTGAGAATAATTCATGTTGACTTGGTCAAAAATAACCTTGTCCACATATTTTAGACCTTGTTCACACATGTGGATGCTTGAATTGGTTATTTCATGATCCCCTTTCACATTAGGAAGGATTTTTATTCATACTTGAGAAAATTAGGAGCCTCCTTGCTCAATTATTCATCCATCTAGATTTCAAAAGAAAAATTAATATTCCTATTACCTGAAGCGAAATTAGGAATATTACAGTGATGAAGGGTGGTCTTCTAGGCATGGTACTTCCAGAGAAGGAAGCTTTGACACCACTTGGCCACGAGGAAATCCATAAGGATACTGTGATTGTTAATCTAGGTTTGTAACTTGGTTTCTGCAAAGAAAAATATATGTATTAGATTTATTGTTTTCATATTTTTATTGGTTTATATATTTAATGTATTTATACTTGTTCTTATACTCTCTAAAGGAAGTGTAAATGCTAGGAGGTTTTTTCTTACCATTATCTCTGTGGGGTAGCTGACACGAAAGATGTTGGCTTCGTTAGAACTGTGTTTCCTATGTACTAGGGGTTTAGATAACAATAATATCCATTCTATTGCATGTCTCAAGTCTACCATGAAATTAATATGTTTAGCAGGATCCTTGATAGTAGTTGTCAAGAAGAAAACCAGAGGTCGAATGGGACTAAGGAAGAAACCAGTGGTGCATCATCCTGGGGTTCTGATTTTTTCTTGTACTCCAGAGATAAAACCTTTGGAGCAGGCTCAGTACTCTATTCTATTCGAGAAACACCAACATATTAATGAATATTTCTTTAAAAAGGAATAATGATTTGAAAATTTGACTAGAGCTTTGGGAATAACAAACAAAATGCAACTTCGATGTCTTAAATAAACTGTATAGTCTCCTAAGGTAGATGTTCATACCGACTCCTACGGACTGGTGACTGATAATGCTCTTGGGGTATCTCTAACATACTCTTCCATTTCATAAATGAATGATTCAGGTGGATGTTCATTCATTAATTTGATTCAAACCCACTGCTAGAAGCTGGGCCAAACCCTACAAACCCTGCTGCACCAGAGCTTCGTAAAACCATAGGGACAGATCTGCAAATCCATCCTTCTATTGCAGAACTCTAGAAAAAAACCCTCAAAACCTTAGAAAATTTGATCCCATTTTAGTTCAAAAACCAAAGACAAAGACAAAATGGCTCCAAAGCCCACGGAACGCGTGGATTTTTTATGTCATATATTTACATTGACATGTAAAATGTACTATGCTCTCTCTGTTTGGTTTCTTTCCGACTTGGCATTGGTTTCCAATAATCGACTTGGGCATGTGTTTCAATAATCGAATTGTGTGGTTATGGCAATATACCAATTATCTTTCATTTTTTTAAGTTTTTTTAAATTTTTCCCTCTATCATTTTGATTTTTTCCTCCACCACTTTCATTCGGGTTTAGATATTGAATAGTATTTAATTTTTAAAATATTTCTGAAGTTGTCAATTTAAAGAGAATTTTTTATTTTTCTTAAAAAAATAAGAAAAAAAAATGTTTTTTAAAATAAGAAAGTGAAAAAATAGATTAATTCATCTTTTAAGCTATTTTTAAGATATATAATGTTTGTATAAATTTTATAGAAGCTTTTCACCTTTCTTTTAAGTGAATAATATTATGATTATATTTTTAAATATTTGTTTCATTGAAAATATTTGTAAACATACACTTTTATATCAAAGCATAAGAACATATAGAAATATATTTATAATTAATTTGTGATTAATTTGGTTATAATTGTTTTTAACATGTATTCATGAATGTGGAAAAATATCTCTTGAGTATTTTCGCATCCAATATAAGGGTTAGCTAAACAATTTTTTATTATTGTTGATGGGTATTTGGCTAGTTTTACATTATCAAATGCCTATATCAAATCTCCTGAGTAAGGTGTGTCAGTCCACACTAACAAGTTTATTGTGGATGTCATCCATGAATGTGGGGAAGCAACCCCTTTGTCTCTGAATTTTAACACTGCAGACGGATTCAGAGACCCCCTCTATCTCTAAATCCAAATGCAACGTCAAAATTTAGTGAAATGTAACACTTTAATATCAAAATTGCAATGTTCCATTTACGTAGTGACATGATTAAAAATGACAAGCATAAATGACTAAATCATATACTTCCTGTACTTGCTAGTTGGTCATATTTTTATTCCTAGTCTACAATATTTATTAACGTTAATCATTTTTAATTTTGCCACTTATTATATAGTCATATATTTTAGTCATGGACTAAATTAGTCATTTAAGTTATTCGTTTTTAGTTGGGTCACTTATCATCTAGTCGTTTATTTTATCCCTAGACTAAATTAGTCATTTAAGTTAGTCGTTCTTGGTTGGGTCACTTATTATCTAGTCGTTTATTTTATCCTTAGACTAAATTGGTCATTTAAGTTAGTCGTTTTCAGTTGGGTCACTTAAAATTGTTCAAATTTAGTAGAATTCACTTGAAATTGTTGTGGTGACTAACGTTTTTATTCACCTAGTCACTAATTTCATCATTTTCTACTAGTGAATTGAAGCACAACTTATTCTACATCAACTGGAAGCTCCATAGTGCGTCATAATGCCCCATGCATGCTTTTTACCCCAATATGTTTCAATTCACTGTCATTTCGGCCTATGATACTTCGATATTCAACTCATCTTGAATCAAATATTTCTGGTAACGGTTAAAGTAATTCACGACTATCATTTTAAGGTAAGAGATAGAAACAACTCCCAAGAGGTGATTTTGTCCCCGTTTAAGTGAGAAAGCAACCTCTTCCAACTATAAACGAATGCAATCAAACTAGTGAATGTTTTTAGGAAAATCAGATCTCTAGTGATGATGATCATCATATCAGATATGTGCTACATATGATAATAATTATGAGGAGTCTTATTAGGGCCAATTCTAGAGTGAAGAAACCTGTAGCATTGAAAAAAGGTCAGTATAGTGATGTGTGAAATGGTCAAATTTTCATAAATACATGTTGTGAGGAGGACCAAGAAAATATTATAATGTTTTACAGGATAAATATACAATAGGTATATAGCGAGTGGGAATTCGTGACAAGCCCAATAAAATTGTAAGTTTCTTCCAATCATGATGATGCTTGGGGTTTATGGAAAAACTTTGAAAATAACTCAGTTTTTCTTTTTTGAGAGGCAGATGTTGTCACTATTGGTGAAATTAATGCTTTTTTGAAAGATAGTAGCA
The DNA here is from genome assembly GCA_034641835.2 of Pinus albicaulis. NCBI lineage: Eukaryota > Viridiplantae > Streptophyta > Pinopsida > Pinales > Pinaceae > Pinus > Pinus albicaulis. The sequence goes on along the minus strand of CM076574.1, from coordinate 1,316,351,899 downwards.
CCACGAAGAAAAATATTGGAAGCACTAAGCATGGATTGGACAAACCATATCTCCTTGGAAGTACCAATCATGCATTGGACAAATATTAAATTTATATAACCATGGTGTTCGATGCTTGATGCAATTTTACTTCAATATTTCTCAAGCCCGATACAAAATAGAAATCACATAAACATGAAATTAAAATTTTGATAGAACACAATAAATATCAACAGAAGACAAGCCTAATATAGATCATATTTACAATTCCTTTTGTCCAATAAATATCTGCGATATTGTAGCGTTACAGCAGTCAACATCATGCTTCAACCAACAAAGACTTTCACGGTTATCCAAATATCCAAGATTCACATCCAAAGCCCTCAAAGATAACTCATCACAAGTCAATGATGGTCAACCCAAATTCAATGCAGGACAACAACAAAAATTCAATGCTGCAGATTAGGGCTTTGGTCAAACTTCTATGATTTCCTCGATTTTAGTGCCCAGCGATACGGCCTCTCAAAATTGGAATATTGGCAGAGTCTTGAGGTCAAAAGATCAAGGGTTGACCATGGTCAACTCTATTCAACGTTGTATTAAAGAAGCCCTAAATAGATTCGAAAATTTCAGACTTCAGCTCTACACCTGTGAAAGGAAGAAGGCATGCAAAGGCTAATGAACAAATCATATCACAATAAGAAATTTTTGATCAGATAATGATGAAAATATCCTCCAAGTGTCTCCAATTTATATCCATCATTGAGGGTGTGTGACACATCTATTAGGCATGTGAGCCTACATTACAAATTTGGCCAACCTTGCACATGTGTGGAAAATAAATTCAAAATATATTTTCTTCTCATCCAAACAAGATGATCTTTAGATAAATCTTACACCTCTCTGAAAGAGGAATCCAACAAAAATATGACTATCATCATTGAGTAGTGCAACATGGATTTTGGACCTATTTTCCAAAAATTAACACTCCCTTTCAACTAGGGACAACCCCATCCGTCCACAAGTGCCATCCATCTGTACCATCATGTGCTTTTATCAAACATCCTCAGTCATCCTGCCATCCCTTGCTTTACTAGCTATTGCTCTCAAATAGAACAGAAAGGTGAGTCACAAAGACATCACACACAGCTGACCCGAAGTTAGCTTAGAGGTAAAAACCTCTCTTGGACTCAAAAATATTCTCATACTAACCTAAAGTTATTTTACTGACATGAATTCAATTTAGAGGTAAGAACCTCATTAGACTTGATCCCAGATCAATGTGTTAGACACGTGCCATCCAAGACATAGATATTACGACAAACTCTGATCCGTAAATCAGTATTTCTATTGGTTTCTATCCACATTTCCAACCTCATTGGCCAAATGAGAGGTACTTCCCATGAGTCTAAAACTCCGTGGGTAGGATGCGTGTGGGGAATATATCAAAGAGAGGTGAAGAAACTCAATATCATAACGATGGGGCAAAATTAGAACATGGTTCAGCAAGCTTATCCCCATATGTGTGTATAGCTCCGAGAAGCTATCCCAAACCCCCCTAGAGCTCCCAGAGCTCATAGTCCAACTCAAGCAGGACCCTTAGAATAGGGTCTTTCCACAATTCCAAGATTCTCACACAAGTTTAAGAACTTTACTTTCCCCAAGAGCTTCGTGAGAATATTCATGACCTGCTCATTAGTTCCTATATGATCGAGCCTCACGGTGCTTCGCTCTACCATATCCTAGATAAAGTGGTACCTGATATCGATATGCTTGGATCGATCGTGGAACACGGGATTCTCAGAAAGATGAATCCCACTTTGGTTATCGCAAAGGATAATGTTGGTATCTACCACATGCCCAAACAGCTCACTGAATATCTTTCGCAACCAAACAACTTCACAGCATGCCATACTCGCTACAATGTATTCGGTCTCAACGATGCTCAAAGCCACCAACTTCTTCTTCCTTCCCATCCAAGATATCGAATTAAAACCCGACGTGAAGCAACATCCAGATGTGCTCTTGTGATCCTCCACACAACCAGCCCAATCAGCATCACTATATCCATGGAGTCTCAAACTCCTGACAGTGTATCTCAGCCCATGATTGATTGTGCCGTGAAGACATCTCAATAGATTCTTCACACCAATCCAATGAATGCGATGAGGATAAACCATATGTTGATTCAAATTGTTCACTGCAAAACATACATTCGGACAGGAGTTCACTAGGAACATCAGGGCCCCCACGAGTTGTCGATACTTGGTAGGGTTTGCTAGCATGGGCCCAACAACGTTTCCACACAACTTGTTAAAGTTTAGTTCCATTGGTGTCGACACATATTCACAGTCCACCATACCAAATCTCTCCAACAACTTCACGACATATTTTCCTTGAGAAAGGAAATTTTCGTCTGGCCTCTTCCAGCCCTCTAAGTGTAGGAAATAGTGCATCAGTCATAGGTATTTCATCTCATACTCGGAAGCTAGCTCCCTCTTACATTGATGAATGATATGGTCGGCACCTATCAGGAAGAGATCGTCGACATAGAGAACCAGAATGAGAGGCCTTTCTCTACAACCTTAAAATAACTGTTCAGATCAGCATTACTTCGAGTGAATCCCAAATTCATCAAGTAGCTATATATCCTCTCGTACCAAGCCCTGGGGGCTTGCTTCAACCCATAGAGGGCTTTGTTCAACCTACATACATGGGTGTCTCTATCTCAAACTTCGAACCCCAGAGGTTGCTCCACACACACCTCTTCCTTTATAGATCCATGCAGAAAAGTGGTCTTCACATCCATCTGATGTAGAATCCATCCTTGCGTATCAACAAGCGAAATGATAGATCTGATGGTGGTATAATGGGCCACAAGTGCAAATATATCATCATAATATATGCCTTATTGTTTAGAGAAGCCTCAGGTGAAAAATCTTGCCTTATACTTTCCAGGACTTCCATTAGATCCATGCTTGATCTTATAGAGCCATTTCGAGGTGACAACAGATTTGTCCTCCTGTCTGGGGACCACTTCCCAGACATAATTTTTCATAATGGAATCATATTCTTCGTGCATATCATCCTTCCAAAATTGATGCTTTACTTCTTCTTCAAATGATCTGGGCTCATATTTTACTATTGTACTCATGACTGCTATATACCCTTGGTATCTCTTCGGCTTGTTACTTTCACAGAATGTCCCTCTTAGGAAAATATGAAATAGTATCCATGAGCCATGAGGGTCTTCTCTTATTTGAAGTAGGTAAATCAATAGGATCCATAGGTCCTTCAACATTGGGCTTCAGGTCATCCTTTGTCTCTTCCTCTTTCCCTGCTTCTTCATCTTCTTTGTCTTTTTTGGAGCTAGGAAGATTTCTCACTTTCTTGAGGGAAACATCTTCATCGAAGGTGACATCGTGGCGTATCTCCACAACTCTTTGACTAGGCACATAGATTATATCTGCCTTCGAATATTCATTGTAGCCTACAAACATTCCCTTCTTTCCAGAATCATACAACCTACTTCTCTTTTCTTTCGGCACATGAAAGTAAACAGGACAACCAAAAACTATAAAATGAGAAACATCAAGTTTCTTACCAGAGAAGACTTCTTCGGGAGTTTTTGAGTCCAAAGTGGAATTTGGGCATCTATTTTGAACATACATAGCAGTGTTCAAAAATTCTCCCCGTAGAAACTTTGGAAGACCTTGGTCACATAGCGTGGCGATGGAAGCTTCCACAATGGTCATGTTCTTTCTTTTAGCAACACCATTTTTCTCAGTAGTATATGTAGTTGTGGTCTCCCTCTTAATGCCATATTCTCTACAAAAGTCATTAACATCCTTTGAAACATACTCAGTCCCATTGTCGGTCCTCAAAACTTTGATTCTCTTCTCGATTTTATTTTCCACCAAGACCTTGAAGGTACGAAACCATTTGAATGTTGCACATTTCTTCTTGAAAAAATATATCCAAGTATTGTGGGAGAAGTCATTTGTAAAAGTCATGTAATAGGAACATCCTCCCAAGGATGTCATGTCTAGTAGAGCAGATAAGTCATAGTGTATCTACTGCAAGATATCAGTTGTCTTTGTGACACTTGAGGGGAATGGTCCCCTTGTATTCTTCCCTTTGATACAACCCTGACATACACCTTCATGATCATCTCTAAATTTGGGCATGATTTTCACCACCTTCCTAGCTTCGAGAAGGGATTTATAATGAAGCTGTGCAATCCTATGGTGCCATAACTTTGTTTGAAGAGTTGTATCACATGAAATATCCCCTCAATGAACTTCCTCCAACCTGGTAGAGTGTATCAACTCTAAAACCAATAGAAAGAGCTTCCTTGAAGTTCTTCTTTCGTATATGTACCTTTCCATTAACGAATGCCACCTTGAACCTTTTGTCTTCCATTTCCGAATTGGACACAAGGTTCTTCTTCAAATAAGGTACATACAACACATCTTGTAATCAGAGGATTTGAACTTGAGATAGATGGAGTGTCACAATCCCTGTCCCTTTCGTGGGATAGGTGGAATTATCTCCAAGGACAGTTTCCAGATTAGTATCCTTCTCAACCAAATCAGAGAGAGCTTCTTTATAACTAGTGAGGTGCCTTGAAGTACCACTATCAATCAACCAAATATCCAGGGTGTCAGGTGGAGATGCAGTAGAGAGGGCAGATACACGAATAAATTCATTTCTCTTATTATCAACAATATGAGACTCATTGTAACTGGAATCTCTTGACCTCTTGAAAGGTTTCCCATTCCACTACGATTAGAGGGAACCTTCTTTTTTCCTTTAAACTTGTTGTTCATACCATTCCCTCTTGAGTTGTTGTTGTCGTCATCTCTGGAAGATTCCATCCTATTAGGGCACTCTCTTACATAGTGACCATACTTATTACAAGTGTAACATATTCCCTTCCTTCCTTTGGGCCCCACTCTACCATGGTTTTGATTTCTCGAGCCACCATGGTTCTTCTTCTTTGCGTGAACAAAAAAGGAAGTAGGGTCACTTCCATTTCCATTAGAGGCATATTCCACCATTCTTGTTTCCTCTTGAGTGCATCTCATCAATATTTCATCAAAATCAGGAATCACATTATTATTAATAATAGTGGTATTGAATACATACCAATCACAGGCGAGACCCCCAAATGCAAGAAGAACCATCTCTCCATCAGATATTGCTTCCTCAATAGCTAAGAAGTTATTCTTAGTTTCAGTTAGCCTCATAAAATAGGATTAAATAGACTCATCCTTGCCCTTCTTGATATTCTTCAATTGATTCTTGAAGAAAAGGATTTGATTAAAATTTCTAGCCCTGAACATGCTCACCAGCTTATCATACATCTCTTTAGATGTGTTTAGCTCATAAATGTGAGAAACCAAGTGCTTATGAATAGCATCCTGGATAATAATATTTTCTTTGATTTCCCCCTTTTTATACTTCGTCTTTGTGGCAACAGCTGCAATTGATGGAGGCTCTTGAATCTTCCCCTGCACATAGTCCATGACATCTTGACTTTCTAATACCAAATCCAATGAAATCTTCCATGTTTCTAACACAAGCTTGAACTTTCTCTGCACCTTAGCTCTGATACATTGTTAAATTTAGATAACCATGGTGTTCTATGCTTGATGCAATTTTACTTCAATCGTTCTTAGGCCTGATACAAAATAGCAATCACACAAAAATGAAAGTAAAATGTTGATAGAACAAAATAATAGATCAACAAAGGACAAGCCATATATTCATTAGATTTACAATTCCTTTTGTCAAGAAAAGATATGAGATATTGTAGGATTACGACAATCAACAGGATGCTTCAACAATAAAGACTTTCACGATCAGCCAAATTGCCAAGTGTCACACACACAACCCTCAAAGACAACTCATCACAAGTCAACACTGGTCAACCCATAGTCAACACATAAAAGTCAACGAACAACAACAACAGAAAGTTAATGTTGTAGATTAGAGCTTCGGTCAAACATCTTTGATTTTCTTGATTTTAATGCCCAACAGTATAGCCTCTCAAAATCAGAATTTTGGCAAAGATTTGAGGTCAAACGACCAAGGGTTGACCACGGTCAACGCTGGTCAATGCTGCAGCAAAGAAGCCTTAAACAGATCCACAAATTTCAGACTTCAGCTTCGCACATGTGAAGGGAAGAAGGTCTCCAAAGGCTAACAAAAAAATCATATCACAATGAGAGATGTGTGAATAGATGATGATTAAAATTTCCTACAACTCTCTCCAATTTATATCCATCACTAAGGGTGTGTGACACATCTATTAGGCATGTGAGCCTACATTAAAAATCTAGACGACTTTGCACATGTGTGGAAAATAACTTCAATGTATATGTTCTTCCAATCCAAACATGAGGATCTTTAGATCAACCTTGCACCTCTCTGAAAGAGGAATCCAACAAAAATATGATCATCATCATATGAGCAGGGCAACATGGAGTTTGGACATAGTTGCCCAAAATTAACAACAAAAAATATATAAAGAATGTTGAGTTTGATGATGAGTTTATTCATGATTCTAAAAGAAAGGATAAAAGGGAGCATCCAGTTAATGAAGTGAGATAGAGGGGGCAACAATGAAACCTACCATTTCTTGGGCAGAAACAATTTAGGTAAGGGGGGACTCTAATGTTCCTGAGTAATTAATTACCTAATGGAAAAACTCGCTTATCTATCCTCGTAGTCTATAGCCTTCAATAAGGGGGAAAAACCCAAAAATTTCCACTCTTGGGGAATTTTCTGGGATGATAGATGAAGAAGCCTAAAATTGGAGCTTGGATTAAAATATACTCAATCACTTTTGAAGAAAAGGCCCTTTTGGTAATCTATATATATCAAAGAGAGAAATTTATTTTTTGGCATCATTATGGATCAATTTATCTCTTTTATTCCCGAACTTATCGCTGTGAGGGTTTCAAGATCCATTTCCTCTTGCCAAGTTAGGTGGTGAAAGATTTCACCCTAGTTAACTTATTTCCATTCCTTCTTTGTTTTGGCATAGGAGTGTCTTTTGAGAAGTGTGAGGCTCTATGTTGGATTTATCTTTGTTTGGGAATAAAATTAATATATTATGTTGGGGTATTGATGATATGTTTTGATATAAAAAATATGAAATAAAAATGGTTGCAAGGGTTTCATGTTGGCTTGTATCTTCAAGGGACAATTGGAGTGAATTATTTTCTTAAGGCATTGATATGCCTTAATTCACTTTACTTAATACTGGCATAGAACCAATAACTACTTTTGATGCATATTTTAATTTATATTGACGTCAGTCAAATTGGCATTATGGCTTACGCATTTTCTGAATGGGACAATTGGACACAAATCGGGCCTAGAAAGCTCTAGTGATGTCTGGTCATGAAATTTATGATAAACTCCTGCGAACGTTTGGCCATTCAAAGTTTTTACTTCTTAGAAAGTGCCATCACTCAGGTAGCCGTAGTGGTCGTCTTGGCGAAGTGGATCACAATTATAAATTATCCCTAGTTATCTACACGTGATCGTATCGACAGTGGGTTAGATTGGTTTTAAGGTTCTGTGCATGAGATTTGTGTTCTATTGCTTGATATCGAATTCGATCCTGAGGTTTACACAAGGATTTGTGGCTGAAGGAGGGCATTGAGACTGTCCAAAGAAGTCTATGGTGAGGACAGACGTAAAAAATAAGGAGATCAAGCTTGGATTGGGTACCATAATAGTGTTAATACCCAAACATCTGGTGTTTTCTTGGTATGTGATCCATAATAGTTAATTTTGAGATTTTTATCTCAAGCTTTGAGTGAATTTTGGTTCTATCATTGTGAACAATTATGGTCATAAACTGAATTAAGTACTGTATTTGTGTATTAAGAACAATGTATTGATGTTTCTAAAATATATGGTATTGTTACTTTCTCGATTTTAATTATATTATTCTTTGTATCATTGCAAAGGAAGAACATATTTGTGTATTTTATTACTATTATTTTTGTATTAGGAGAAACAAAATTGTTGATGCAGTGTATTGCAAGACAAAATTTGTTTCAAGAGGAAACCCTAGGGAAAATATTTCTCTAGCTTACAAATTGATGATATGGTTTGAATTTTAATTCCAATATTAATTAAATTCAACACTCTACATGTTTGATTGAGATCATATACATATTAGTCACTTAGGACTTGAAATTTTCACACTTGATCATGATTGAGATCATATAGATATTAGTCACTTATGACTTGAAATTTTCACACTTGATCCATCATAGTAAAACTGAGTATAAATTTAACCAAACATCCCAACAACTAAAGATAAAGAATGAGGAATTAAAGCAACAATCATCTACACTAGATAAGGACGTAGTCATAAATGTGATAGGAATCCCTTAGATTGTATGAAATAAAGAAAAAGAACATGCAATTTACCATACTGCACTTTGGAAGTTTGTAAACATCTTTAGAAACAAGTTAGAACATAATGATAAAAAAAATACTAGGTTTTATAGAGTTAAATTATCAAATAAATAACAAACAATAAAAAACAGAACACCCAAATGACACAATTCATTTAATGGAGACATGTCTCTTCTCAAATGAAAACATTCCTTACCAACTTCTTCCACTTCGACATCACCTGAAACATCATTTTCAAAATCACGTTCAGCATCTTGCTCATCATCTCCTGCATTAGTGACACCTTCCTGCTCTCTCTACCTTCACTTAACAATGTGAAGTTACATTTCTAGTTGTTTGTAGCTTTTATGTTAATGTACTAGCTATAATATTTTATAATTTTAGAGTATTTTCCATGTCTAACTAAATGAATGCCCCAAACCAAATATTAGCTAGAACTTTACTAAACATTCACAAACAAATAAATATCAAGAATCAAAATTGGCAAAATAGACACTTAAAGTTGTTATTTATCATAAATGTTTAATAACAGACAATACGGGAGATGGATGTCCGTGTTTTCTTTACACTGAAAGACTAAAATTAATCCACGCGTGACATCTCAAGTGATATATCTTATTATTTTTAGTAGAGCAAGAGAAAAAATGGATTGACTATAGTTGGTCAGCTCATCCCTAGCGTATCAATTAACACTAACTATGTCAGTTCAAGTTGCAGTAGTGGGGCCACTTACAACATTAATGACCTAGATTTCAATCACAGTAGGCATGCCCCACTTGATAAAAGCCTACATGAAATAGAGAAGGGAATGGCCACTCCACTTATGTGGTTGATGTACAAAGTATGCAATTTTTTTTCCCTCCATATTAACAAATTCCTTTCAATAAAAAAAGAAGAAAAGATAAAAGAGAAGAAATGAAATGAATTGTAAATCCGACTTTCAGCTAGAAAAAACCAGCAAAACACTATAAATTACAATAGTTAAAGGTGACCATCCTCATATTTTCTAATAATATTATTTGAACTAGACTATATGATTGAAAGAAAAATAATTCCTTTTGTATAAGGATAAAAAAATATTCTATTAAACAATGAATATGTGAAGCACCCCTTGAACTGTACACCTTAAACTCTAGAAACCTACCTTTTATCATAAACATGGGAAAACTATCCATATGTAAATTTTAAAGATGATAATAAGGTATCATACATAGTTCAATGCCTGTTTTTTTTCTAGTGAAACATCTTTTACTGTGTTGACAAAAAATAAAATAAAAGAGAAATATAGCTTAATTGTTTCGAAAAGAATAGGAAGACCTGTTATGATTGAGAAAAACTGTAACATAAAATAATGACTTGTTTTCAAAAATAAATATTTGGCACAATCTAAGCAAGATCATTCTCCCCCAATGCTCCTAGAATATTTTCTTGTTAACTTTTGGTTTTTTGTGCTCAGCTCACGTATTAGTGACATAGTCTCATACTTCATCATTCAAAACTCCTGATTACCATCAACTTATTTACTTTTCCAATTGTTATAACTCCAAGACCTCTACCACAAAAATTTAATGGAATTTTGAGAAGTACCCAACTAGCTGATTTTCCAAAAAGAATCTCTCTCACCATTCAAATCATGGAACTCCCAAAAGAACCTTGTGACTAAAAACACTAATTGTGAGTGGCATAGGCTCAACCTGTGGGCCTTCGAATAGGGTAACAGGTGAAAAACGAAGAGGAGGACTATAACAAAAACTACCTTCAATCCTACGAAACATGTGGTAGTTTCGTATGGATAATCAAATTCTAAACTCTAAATCATGACATTAGTGGGACGTCAAAAGGAGCAAAGGGTATCAATTGTGGACAATTAGGGAATGGATGGGAATAGTTTAGAAGAAAATAATTGTACAAAACCAACCTTCCTAGTACTTAGCCTTCAATAATTCCAACATGCAACCTTTAATCCACAATAACTAGCTCATGTATGCTCTTTTCACTTTGTTATTGCTTAATGTGCATTGTGTTGCTAGGTTGTACATTTTTGTTCTTATGTGATAGACAAAATAGGAGTTGCAAGCATTATGGTAAAATTTGAATTCATTTTCAATTGTCAAGAATACAACCCTTTTCAACCTTTCAAATATAATTAAATCCATCAACTCTGAAAAAATTACCATGGTACAACGAGGAAAAACCAAAATCACATTAGAGGTTTAGAAAGTACAATAGAAAAAAAAATTAAATCAAAATTCTTTGAGAAGATCGGTTCTAATTGCCCCACAATTATCGATGATATGATTGCCACACAGTTATGGCTGTTAGGTCCCTATATTACTAGTTTAGTCCCTTATTGTTATTAATGTAGCCCCCTTATTGTTATTTTTGTACCCCTGTAACCCAAATATTGTTATTATTGTGCCCTTACATTGTTATTGTTAGGTCGGCTAGGATTATATTGTGGGCCCATGGACTCCTATATATAGAAGGAGGTTTTGGTCATTTGTATCATCCAAGATTTTTTCATTTATGGAATGTATTGGAGGTTACCCCCTTGAAGTGGCTGATTTCCAAGGCATTTATCTCTCTTTTCTTTTATTTTTGGAGTTGGTTTCATAACATTTGATATCAGAGCTTTGGATTCTAGGGTTTCGCTGCTCCAAACAGGTCATTGTGGAATTTTCACTATAATTTTGTTTCTACGAAGGTTCAGAAGCTGAAATTTTTAGAGTACGAAGCCAAAATCCAGAGGCACATCGTCGCAAAATTTTAGAGCTTGGTTCGCAATATTTTCGGATATATGATCTGTGAAAGTTAGGGATTTTTACAGGCTCCTAAATTTAACCTAAACAGGTCATCGCGGTAGTTTTGCTATAGATATTTTTCTACGAGGTTTTAGATGTTGAACTTTTCACAAAGCGAAGCTGAAATCTTGAACAACCTCCTGTAAAAATTTCAAATCTTGGTTTGCAACATTTTTGAAGATATTATCTATGGAAGTTAGGATTTTTGTAGGCTTCCCAATTTCATCTCAAAGAGGTGACCGTGGGAAACATGTCATAACTCTCTCTCTGAGCATCGTATTGAGATTCTTTAAAAAATGGATGCAAGTAAACGGACTCTAGTTTTCATTATATAAATTTCATAGTCGAAGGAGGAAACAGTGACATGCGGCAAGTCATACAAGTTCGCTATACTGAACTAGTCCATAATTAGGTCATCATGGGAGATTGGGCATAACTTTGCCTTGAAGAATATAAATCATGTCAGACCTATGGCATTCGAAAGATGATTCAGAGATCTACTTTAGTGCCAAATTTCATATATTGAAGATCCAAAATCACAGAGATAATTCAGTTTCAATATCGAGCTCCTAAAAAGAAAGAAAAAAGTGTGTAATTTTTTGAATTACATAAGTTTCGTTTGAAAAAAAAAATTAGTTTGAATTTATTCCAAGGGAATATTAAAGAATAGATATCAGTAATGGGTTCTAAAATGGCCCCTAAAAATAATTCAATGCCCATTAAGCCTTCAGAAGGCTCTACTATGACTCATGAAGACGAAGAAACACAACATGAGTTGTCAAAATTACAAGAGAAAGTGCACCAAATTTCGCTATCAAAGAGCAACAAAAAATGAAATGGAAGTTTTGAAGAAAGGCGTGGAAACTAAGATGGATGGTTTGAAGAAAGGTGTGGAAGCTAAGATGAATGGTTTGGAAGCTAATATGGAAGGCATGGAAGTGGTCATGGAAGCTAATATGGATGACATGGAAGCTAAGATGGATGAAAAATGGAAAACATGAAGAATGATATAAAAGTAGACATCGAAGGTTTGGCAAAGTTGGTACAATAAATGTTTCCTAATGGCGAAAATATAGTAGAGGAAACTCATGATGAGAACAAAATAAATGCTAATCGTGATTTCATAAACTCTAATGTTGGATGGAAGGACCACCATATTCCAAAGATGGATATGAGGAAGTTTGATGGCAAGGATCCCGTAACATGGATATTATAGATGGAGAAATATTTTGATCTGAATAATCTGAAAAACACACAAAAGGTACGCATTGCAACTTTACATTTAGAACAAAATACATTTGTATGGTATCGATGGCTTTTCTCCCGTAAAAAATTGTCACTTGGTCAATTTTTACGAAGGAAATGATAGCACATTATGAGGATACAAAAAGCAACACATTCTTTAGCCAATTGATAAATCTCAAACAAAAGGGTTTAGTGGTAGGGCACATTGAGAACTTCCAAAAATTGAATATAAGGGTAACTGATATTCCAGAGGAACACATGATTGATGTCTTCATAGGGACTCTAAAGGATAACATCCAAATGAAGTTCGCATTTGGGAACCTGATTCATTGGAAAAGGCATTCAGGTTGGCAAGAAAAATTGAATGTAAATGTATGGCAACAAGGAAACCAACCACTCACATATATAAAGATGGAAGTGTTGCTACTCCTAGACTTCCACAACCTACAAGGTTGACACCACAACAATTGGATGGAAAAAGAGCAAAAGGGATTTGCTACAATTATGATAGCAAATACACAAAAGGTCATAAGTGTGTTGAGAAGAAATTATTTTACATAGATTGTGAAGAGGAAGAATGAATAAAAATATTCAAACGAAGAGGATATACACCAGGAACCAACCCTAGAAGAGGAAGAAATGAGTCTTAACATATCGTGTAATGCATTGGCATGAATTACCACTCCTCAGACTCTCAAGATAGAAGGACATATCAAGAAGAGAAAGGTTATAGTGTTTATTGATTCGAGTAGTACCCATAATTTTATTCATTGTAAGGTAGCCAAGGAATTGAATTGTTTCCTAGACTCGGCACCATAATGTCAAGTAATGGTTGCAAATGGAGGAACAATAAATTTCTCTAGAAAATGCCATAATATCAAGCTAACCATGGGGGGATATGTATTGAATAGTCCAATGCATTCCATTCCAATGGGAGGAGTTGATGTTGTACTAGGACTACAATGGTTACAATATTTGGGAATGGTAGCTTTTAATTTTGAAGAACTTTGCTTGAAATTTTTTTCAGAAGGAAAGGAATTTGAATTATGGGGTATTGCAGGGAAGCCGAGAAACATAATAAGCTCTAATTTCCTGAAAAAGCTTCTGAAGAAAGAACAACGAGGTGTAATTGCACAATTATGCTCACTAGAAGTTCCAACATCAAAACCAACTATTTCTTTAGATCTCAAAAAAGTCTTGGACAATCATTCCAAGGTGTTTTAAACTCCCAAAGGACTCCCACCTATTCATGATCATGATCATGGTATTCATTTGATTCTAGGAACTGTTCCTCCAAACATCAGGCCTTATAGATATCCTTATGTCCAAAAGAGCGAAATTGAATGTATGATTGCAAAAATGTTAGAGGTTGGTATAATTCAACGTAGTAAAAGTTCTTTCTCTACTACAGTAGTATTGATGCACAAGAAGGATGGCTCATGGCGCATGTGTCCGAATTATAGGGACCTCAATAAGCTCACCATTAAATATAAATTTCCCATTCATGTGATTGATGAATTATTGGATGAATTACATGGAGAAATTTATTTTACCAAGTTGGATCTTCGTTCAGGATATCATCAAATTAGATTGAAGACTGAAGATATTCCGAAAACAACATTTCAAAATCATGAGGGTCATTATGAATTTTTGGTCATGCCTTTTGGCCTTACCAATGTACCTTCCACATTTCAAGGGTTGATGAATTCCATTTTCAAACCCTTCCTTAGGAAATTTGTGCTAGTATTTTTTTATGATATACTAATCTACAACAAGTCTTGGAAGGATCATGTTCAACATGTTGAAAGGGTGCTCAAACTATTGTAGGAGAAAAATTTATATGCAAAATCATCCAAATGTTTCTTTGGAGTACAAGAGGTGGAATATCTAGGTCATATTGTATCTCATGAGGTTGTTAAGGTAAACCCTAACAAAATTAAAGCCATTAAGGAATGGAAATTCCCCACAACCATAAAGTAGTTGTGAGGATTTCTCGGTTTAATATGGTATTATCACAAGTTTGTTAAGAATTATGGGAGAATAGCAGCACCTCTAACAACATTATTGAAGAAGATGCATTTTCATGGACTCCTAAAGCAACTAAGGCCTTTGAACATCTTAAAGAGGCAACGTGCCTAGCACCGGTCTTAGCTATGCCAGACTTCACAAAAACCTTTATTGTTGAATGTGATGCCTCAGGAAATGGAATTGGTGTTGTTTTAATGCAATAAGGAAGACCCATTGCTTTTTTTTGAGATCGCAACAAGATGATGAGCTTAGTGGAAAGAAGTCGCCTTCACTAAGTGGGCCCGCAGGCTATTTTTGGCGCAAAGTCTATTTTTAGACTATGTCTATTTTTAGACATATGGATCATGTTCTATGAGTTGCAGGATGCTATTTGTGGATGGTTGGTCCAGTCGGAAAAAATAGATGGACTTCTATTTTTAGACATACTGGGCGGAATCTATTTTTAGATTTCCAGTCTAAAAATAGATATGTCGAATATTATTAGCTCTTAATAATATTTGGACTCTAAACGTTATCTTATCCTCTTGGAGCACTTCAGTTAAGTGCACAGATGTGGCACAGGAGCTGACAGAAGGAATTACGCTATTCCTTAGGGTTATGTGGAGCTATTGCATGGATACTTCAGTTAGAACTCATGTGACAGAGTTTGGTGGAGTTGATTGAGGAAGTTAGTGGAGTTGTATTCAGTTTAACTCAGTTAAACATAGTTGAGCTAGTTGTATCTAGTCTAACTGATTGATACACTAGTGAGAGTGGTGTGAATTAATTATTAATTAATTCACTAATTATAAACTCATTAATCAACTAAAGAATACATCAGTTAACTTCAGTGCATGGACAGTTTCAGTGGAGACCAGTGAAGAGGTAGGTGAAAGAGCAAGTGTGACTATCAATTGTGACCATACTGGTGCATGAGTTTGCACCACACATTGATGGAGATGCCAATGAGGATTGCGCAGTGCATACCAGAGGGATTCGAACTCAGATTGGGCCATTATTCATCTTGGATTGCGTAGTAGAGGCAGGCTAACAGGTGGAGCAGATTGGAGCATGTGTTTTGCTAGATCTGAGCTTGTGTAGTGTGTAGCAATTGGAGATTGTACTGAGAGCTTGTGAGGAGTTTTTACAATGATTGTTACATGATCTCTATCATTATAATATATAGATAGTTGGGGGTTTTCAGCTTTAAGCTTTCCCATAAATACTGTGTTTATATGTGTGATTTTTTATGGTTTTAATGTGCGCATGCGATTGTTTATATTTCCGCAATTAATGATCAATAGTAGAAGAGGTTATGTATTATGCATGAAGCTCAAATAGTGTGTGATCGGGATAATCTCGGTGAATAATTTAACAGTTATTCAAATTTCTACATGGTATCAAAGCGATATTGATCATTGGAGCAATTGCAAAACATTGAAGCGATTGAGTTTTGTGCTGGTGGAATTCGAATTTGTAGCAGTGTTTTCTTGGTGTCGAAGTTGAGATGTCTTTCAACGGATTGCGATTGGAGTATGCTCTTGAGGGCAGCTCAAATTATATTGCATGGAAGGACAGGATGGAGGCGGTGCTAGATGAAAATGGGTTGAAGGAGTTCATAGATGCTGAAGTCCCAAAGCCTACTTCTACTGATGTTGTTGTACTTGACGCATGGAAAAAGAAGACAGCAAAGTGTCAAAGGATTCTGTTGGAGGGCGTGAACGATCACATAGTGTCCAGCCTGCATGGTAAGGCTTCTCCATTCTTGATGTGGAAAGCCTTGACAGATTTATTCCAAAGAAAGAGCGACCAGAGGAAGTTGGCGCTCAAGGATAAACTGAGAAACATAAATATGGAGAAAGGCGACAGTATGCCCAAGTACCTCACGAAGTTCACCCAATGTAGGGATGAGCTAGAAAGTGTGGGGGTGACTGTAGATGACGAGGACTTGGTGAGCTTGGCTCTCCTTGGGCTTCCGAAGAGTTGGCATTCCTATCAGGACTTTGTCAATGGTCGGGAGAAATTGCCAGGATGGGAGCGACTTTGGTTGGATCTTGTGCAAGAGGAGATAAGGCGGAGTACCAAGGACGGATCTTCATCAAGGAACTCTGATGAAGAGAATTGCGCTTTGGCTGCAAAAGCAAAGAAGGGGAAGAGCAAGAAATCTTCTCATTCCGGTGTGAAAGGCAAGAAGCAGGACATGTCCAAGGTGAAGTGCTTTCACTGTCACCAACACAGACATTATGCCACAAATTGTCTGCAGAAGAAGAAAAATAAGCAGGTTGCTGGATCTGTAGCTGGAGAGGCCTTAGCCTTGCAGTTTGAGCTATATTTTTCGCTGATCGCATGCTTGGTCTCAAGTGTGATGGGTTTAGTGTGGTTTCTGGACAGTGGTGCGCCTTTTCACATGACAGGAGATCAAGATTTGTTTACTGATCTGGATGAGAAAGATCTTAGAGTGCACATCGAGATGGGCAATGATGGTAGATACAGTGCGACTAGTATCGGTACCATTTCCTTTGAGAGGGAGTCTAGTAAACCCTTCGTATTGAAGGAAGTGATGCATGTTCCAGGATTGAAGAAGAATCTTATCTCTGTGGCGATGTTAGAAGACAAGGTATATGATGTTGTCTTTAGCGAGGGAAAGGCTTTCCTGCACAGTAAGGAAACTGGTGAGACCCAGAGGATAGAGGTTCGAGTTAAGAACCTTTATCAATTACAAGTAGATGGCTACACAGCAATGGCAGGCAAGGCAGAAGGAGTGGTGAGCCGAGATGATGGCGAGTTGTGGCACCAGAGATTGGGCCACCTTCACCATGGAGTTTTGAAGATACTGCAGCAGATTTCTACTGGGCTTCCTAAGGGTACTCTTGCGCAGTCAGATCAGTGCAAGGGATGTACCTTGGGAAAATTTGTGAAATCCACCTTTCACGAGAAGGATAGTCGCACCACAACGATCCTTGGGAGAATTCACACAGATGTGTGTGGACCCCCTCGCAGTTTGACAGAAAAGTACGGTACTATGTGATCTTTGTCGATGATTTTCGAGTAATGGATCTTCTTCAAGGTGTATGAAGAGCGAGACATACTCAAAGTTCTATGAGTTCACAATCGGCTGAGAACGTGAAGTAGGTGAAGGCTCTTAGGAGCGACAATGGTGGTGAATTCATCTCTGGCGAATTCAAGGACTTTTGCAGCGCAGAAGGAATTCGAAGAGAGCTCATAGCACCTCATAACCCACAGCAGAATGGGGTTGTTGAGCGGAAGAACAAAACGATTGTGGGTGTTTCATGGGCGATGTTGCATGATTAGGGCCTACCCATTCACTTGTGGGCGGAGGCATGCAATACTACAGTATATGTGCAGAACCGTTGTCCTCACAGGATACATGGCATGAGTACACCCGAGGAGTGCGTTTTCTGGTAAGAAGCCTGATATTTCCCATTTGAGGATTTTTGGTTCAGCTGTTTACATTCATGTGACGAAGGATGCCAGGAAGAAGCTGGAGCCGACTGCAGAGGTTGGGATATTTGTGGGGTACACTGATACGCCCCACAACTATCGTGTGTATTTTCCAGATAGTCACAAGACTGTTGTGCGACGGGATATAAAATTTCATGAGGAGAAAGCCATGAAGTGTTCGCTTGAGAGGGAGCCACACTTGCATGCAGATGAGGAGCTATTAGTTCCTAAGGATGAGTCTTAGGATGTGGATCAACCACAAGATGAGGTTCATGGAGTGGAAGAGACCACTTAGGCGTGGGGCCGCTAACCATTAGAGGAAGTGGAAGCGCACTACGTGCTTGCCATCGGCTCAAGATGCGTGAAGGCTGTAGGAGCACCCGTTACGCGTACAAAGACAGTCACCTTACCAAGATACTGATACATGGCTCTCTCAGAGCAAGTGTACCGCACGTGTTTCATCCTCTTTCAAGGAAGATGTGGAGGATCCCACATGGGTAGATGCCATGGTGGAAGAGTATGATTCGATTGTCAGAAATAGTGCATGGGAGACTGTCCCGAGACCAGAAGGGAAATCAGTGGTGGGTTTGAAATGGATCTACAAAGTGAAGCAGGCGGCTGACGGGAGTGTGGAGAAGTACAAGGCAAGATTTGTTTCCCGAGGCTTCTCATAGATAGAGGGGATCAATTATGAGGAGACCTTTGCACCTGTCGTAAGGTATTCTTCCATACAGACGATTCTTTCTCTCTCAGCGTATATGGGGTGGCACATTCATTAGATGGATGTGAAGATTGCATTCCTTAATGGGGTGATTGAGGAGGAGGTGTACATAGAGCAACCCGAAAGTTTCGAGATCTTCAATAGCGAGTCGCATGTGTGCAGGCTCAAGAGAGCGTTGTATGGGTTGAAACAAGCACCTCGTGCTCGGTACACACGGATAGACAGTTATTTCACCGGACTTGGATTCTCCAAGAGTGAGGCGGATCTGAACCTATACCAGATTGTGGTGGAGGGTAAGTTTCTGATCATTGTACTTTATGTAGATGATTTGATTTTGACAGGTGATGAGCTATTGATACTCTCATGCAAGGAGGATCTTGCAAAAGAGTTTGAGATGAAGGACTTGAGCCTCCTTCATTATTTCCTGGGATTGGAAATTTGGCAGCACAGTGGTGGACTATTTGTTTCTTAGGGTAAGTATGCCCGAGAGATACTGGAGAAGTTCAACATGCATGGCTGCAAGCCTGTTGATACTCCTCTTCCTGGTGGATGGAAGAAGGAGGATGCTACTTCAGCGGAGGTAGTGGATGCCACTGTTTATCAACAGTTTGTGGGGTCGCTTATGTATCTGGTCAATACACGACCCGACATATGCTATGCTGTTAACCAGCTTTCACAAGCTAAGTGGTTAAGCCAACCAAGCTCTACCGGAAGGTAGGAAAGCATGTATTGAAATATCCCAGAGGGGCACCCAGGATATGGATTACAGGCACAAATGTATCGGGATGAGGTGGTTGTGTAGCTTCACGATGCGTATTGGGCAGGAGCCCTGCAATGTGGAGCGTAAAGAGCACATCCGGAGGGATTTTAGTACTCCGGTCGATAGCGCTCGGTAACAGTAGCTTAGATTCTGCACTCAATTCAAATAGTAGGCCGAGTATATGGCAGCGAGTTTGGCTGCATGCGAGGCTATATGGATGAGGAAGATCCTGGTCGGGTTGTTTGGTTCACACTTGGATCCTACTATGATTTATTGTGATAATCAGAGTTGCATCAAACTCTCGGTTAATCCAGTATTTCATGATAGATCTAAACACATTGACATCCGGTATCATCATATCAGAGATTGTGTGCAGCGGAAGGTCATGTTACTTTCAAGTACACTCCTACCGAGGATCAGGATGTTGATATTCGAAGAAGGCGTCACCGGGAGCAAATTCGAATACCACAGAGGCAGGATAGGGGTTACAGATAATCCATATCTTGTTGAGAGGGAGTGTTGAGATTGCAACAAGATGATGAGCTTAGTGGAAAGAAGTTTCCTTCACTAAGTGGGCCCGTAGGCTATTTTTGGCGCAAATTCTATTTTTAGACTATGTCTATTTTTAGACATATGGATCATGTTCTATGAGTTGCAGGATGCTATTTGTGGATGGTTGGTCAAGTCGGAAAGAATAGATGGACTTCTATTTTTAGACATACTGGGCGGAATCTATTTTTAGATTGCCAGTCTAAAAATAGATATGTCGAATATTATTAGCTCTTAATAATATTTGGACTATAAACATTATCTTATCCTCTTGGAGCACTTCAATTTGATGCCTGGATGTGGCACATGCAGCTGACAGAAGGAATTACGCTATTCCTAGGGTTTAGTGGAGCTATTGCATGGTTGACTTCAGTTAGAACTCATGTGACAGAGTTTGGTGGAGTTGATGAGACAGTTAATGGAGTTGTGTTCAGTTTAACTTAGTTGAGCTAGTTGTATCTAGTCTAACCGATTGATACAATTAGTGAGAGTGGTGTGAATTAATTATTAATTAATTCACTAATTATTAACTCATAAATCAACTAAAGAATACATCAGTTAACTTCAGTGCATGGACAGTTTCAGTGGAGACCAGTGAAGAGGTAGGTGAAAGAGCAAGTGTGACTATCATTTGTGACCATACTAGTGCATGAGTTTGCACCACACATTGATGGAGATGCCAATGAGGATTGCACAGTACACACCAGGTGGATTCGAACTCAGATTGGGCCATTATTCATCTTGGATTGCGCAGTAGAGGCAGGCTAACAGGTGTAGCAGATTGGAGCATGTGTTTTGCTAGATCTGAGCTTGTGTAGTGTGTAGCAATTGGAGATTGTACTGAGAGCTTGTGAGGAGTTTGTACAATGGTTGTTACATGATCTCTATCATTATAATATACAGATAGTTGGGGGTTTTCAGCTTTAAGCTTTCCCGTAAATATTGTGTTTATATGTGTGATTGTTTATGGTTTTAATGTGTGCATGCGATTGTTTATATTTTCGCAATTAATGATCAATAGTAGAAGAGGTTATGTATTATGCATGAAGCTCAAATAGTGTGTGATCAGGATAATCTCGGTGAATAATTTAACATTTATTCAAATTTCTACACTTTTGAAATTCATCCAATCAAAGGAAAGTATTTACAAGAAGCTATTTATGAGAAGGAAATGTTAGCAATACTACATGCACTAAATAAATGGCGACCTTACCTAATGGGAAGACACTTCAAGGTAAAAACTGATCATGATAGTCGTAAACACTTTTTTGAACAAATACTATCTTTAGAAGAGCAGCAAAAATGGGTCACAAAGATGTTGGGTTATGACTTTGAAATAATCTACAAAAAAGGGAAGATAAATGTTGTTGCAGATGCACTCTCAAGAAAGAATGAAGAGGTGGAAGCATTTCTTTGTGCCATTTCTATTATCCAACTAGATTGGATAACTGAAGCAAGGGATGAATGGAAGAGGGACGAAGAAGTGTGGACACTCATTCAAAATTTGTAGCAAAATCCTAATACATCTGATACATTTATTTGGAAAATTCATTCCTTATGGTACAAATATTTCTTATATCTTTGTAAGAATTCCCAACTAAAACAAAATATTCTTTTGGAATTGCACACTTCTCCTTTATGAGGACACTCGGGATTTCTAAAATCTTACCACATGGTGAAGAAAGAATTTTTTTGAGATGGCCTTAAATCTGATATTTAAAATTTTGTGGCGAAATTTTTGGTTTGCCAGCAAAATCAATTTGATACAATTAAGACCCAGGGTCTTCTACAACCTTTATCCATTCCAAGTCAACATTGGGAGGAGATTTCAATGGATTTTATCACAAGTTTACCTAAGTCCGAAGGAAAGAGTGTCATCATGGTGGTAGTTGATATAATTACCAAGCATGCAAACTTTTTTGCGTTATCTCATCCATTTAAACAAGTATAATTGCTACTACATTTATGGACACAATTCAAAAGCTACATGGAAACCCAAAGGTTATTATGAGCAACAGAGATCACATTTTTACTGGAAATTTTTGGACGGAGTTATTTTCCTGTTTGGGTACTCAGTTAACTCATAGCTCATCTTATCATCCTCAATCCAATGGTCAAACTAAGATAGTGAATAAATGTTTGGAAGGATATCTTAGTTGTTTTGTATCTGTTAAACAAACACAATGGGTCAAGTGCTAACCTCTCGCTGAATGGTGGTATAACACTTCCTTCCATACTGCAACAAAAATGACCCCATTTATGGCACTTTATGGATATCATCCACCATCCATAACATCATCTTTAAGATAAAACTTTAAGGTTCAAGCAGTGGAAGATCACATCGAGCATCAACAATAAGTTCTCAAACTCTTAAAGGATAACCTAAATTTGGCACAAAATCGAATGAAACAACAGGCAAATCAACATCGCAGAGAAAGAATTTTTGATGTAGGAGATTGGGTATTTTTACAACTACAACCATACAAACAAATGTCTGTCAAGCAAGCTAAGAAGGATAATAAATTATTTCCAAATTACAATGGTCCTTACAAGGTGTTGCAAAATAATGGTATTATGGCATACAAATTGGAGCTTCCTGCTTCTTCACGAGTGCATCCAGTTTTCCATGTTTCATGCTTAAAGAAGGTTATAGGTGAAAATATTCCAGTTCAAACAATATTTCCAAAACTTGATGAGGAAGGAAAAATCATATTGGAACTTGAAGCAGTCACGTAAACAAGAACTCGACAGCTACGAAATCGATCAATTTCAGAGTATCTCATCAACTGGAAGAACTTACCCACAGAAGATTCTACATGGGAGGATGAGAATTTTATACAGAAGCACCCAGAGCTACTCAAGCGTTTAGGACAACACTTTTTTTAAGGAGAGGGGCATGTTAGGTCCCTATATTACTAGTTTAGTCCCTTATTGTTATTAGTGTAGCCCCCTTATTGTTATTGTTGTACCCCTGTAACCCTAATATTGTTATTATTGTGCCCTTACATTGTTATTGTTAGGTGAGCTAGGATTATATTTTAGGCCCATGGACTCCTATATATAGGTGGTTTTGGTCATTTGTATCATCCAAGAATTGCTCATTTATGTAATGTATTGGAGGTTTCCCCCTCGAAGTGGCTGATTTCTAAGGCGTTGATCTCTCTTTTCTTCTATTTTTTGAGATGGTTTCATAACAATGGAAATGGACCTTGTAATATTCTTGTGAGATGAATGCAATTTATCTTTTATTGTTGAAAAAATGATATCCTATACAAAATGCAAGTAACCATGAACTAGTTTGAAGGACAACACAAATTTATTTATTTTTTTTAAATATGGCTTGATTTCAATTACAAATTTCTATTATTTATTGTAAAGAAACATCCATATTAGATACAATCTAGACAATATTAAAATTTTACCTCCTACAACATTGCAGATTGCATTTTCATTGATCTATTTCTTACATCTATCTCAATCACATAATTCTACTCTTGAGTTGTAACAAGAAAAAAAAATAACTTATAAAATGTTGAAGGGAAAATCCAAGAATGAATTTGACAATAGCATACGATGGAATTTATATTTAATGAAAATGTCACTGGATCATAATGATGAGCTTTCATTTCAACAACTATATCATTCAATGACTTTGAACTACCATTCCTTCTGGGAGTTCCTTATTTTTTCCTTGAAGGAGGACACAACAAATTGCTTTGGCCATTCTCTACACCATAAATGTGCCATCTTAAATTGTCTATGCACTGAAAACCTTAATGAGTAATAGAAGCCATTACATAATGGAAGAACATATTTAATTATTCCCTTCTATGGAACCATAACTACAATATGAAAACAATATCACATGAATTTGACTCAACAATAACTCTGCACCAAAATCACAAAAAATCAAATGGGAGAGTCGACCTACAGATTTGGCTGAGCACAAAATTCAGAAATAATTCATCCGAGTAAAAGGTCAGGAAGCAGTCACTCAAAAAAAAAAACTAACATAAATTAAGAAAAAATCAGGTAACTTACTGACCAAAACCTAGTCTAATTGTGAGAAGGAGTTTCTCCAAACTTTCACTTGTATTATTAGCTTAGAGACCAGTTTCGATAATTATAGAGTCATTCTTTCATGTATGGAATTCCATTAAATTCCTATGACTAACTTAAAACATCAAAAATATAAATCCAATGAATCTAACTATATTACACACTTAGTCTGAAGGATGAACAAACACAAGGAACCACTCTAGATCTTAAACCAAAACTAACTATACAATCAATTGAAGGAAAATAAATCAAGCGAAAGCTAGTAAAAGAAATACAAAAAAGAGAACCACGTTAAGAATAAGATTTCAAACAAAATATTCATGTGTTTATGAATTGGAGAGCTATGCTTCCCCTGTTTTTTCAAATAATGGGAGAGGCGGCATGACTTATAGGTGAATCATTTTCCCTCAAAAGCCTTGGTCCCAATATCCCCAAATAATCTACATAAAAATAACCCAAATACAAAATATGTTCTGTTACACAACTTTCACCAAATAATCTTAACTAAACACTCTACTCCCCAATGTTTACTAAACATTCTACATTGATTCTATGGAAAGAGGATGTGCACATCCAAAATAAGCCCAAAAATTAAAGAATGCCAAATAATTTCTTTCAAAAATGAATAAAAAACCCATATGTTTTATGTTGTTACCCAGTGAAGTTTTGTCCTTAAAATCATCGATAATAATCGACACAGTGAAAATGAATACAAAAGGCAAGAGGAATACTAAAAGAAAAACAATGTAAAAGAGGGTCATGTAGGATAGATGTCATGCAACAAGATTCACCTTCCTAAAATCCAAAAAGGAATTGGTGGTGGAAATGGTATTTCAAGACATGTTAGGAGATATGTGAACCTACATTGTGAGATTTATTATTCCATACATAGTCCTGCACAGTTGGCCCTTTTTAAAGAACTTTTTTCGGCCTTATCATTTAGTGAACACCAGTAAAAATCCAATGCTAATACGTGCCTAAGGTGTAAAAAAATGATCCATTCAGTAGAGACGTCTACTCAATGACGAGTTGTTGTGTAACCAGCTCCAAAAAGAGAAGAAAAGAGATATCAACGCCTTAGAAATGAGCCACTTTGAGGGGGCAACCTCCAATACATTACATAATTGAACAATTCTTGGATGATACAAATGAACAAAACCTTCTTTTATATATAGGAGTCCATGGGGCCACAATATAATCCTAGTGGGGCCACAATGTAATCCTAGCCGACCTAACAATAATAATGTAAGGGCACAATAATAACAATATGGGGGTTACAGGGGTACAAAAATAACAATAAGTGGGGCTACACTAACATAATAAGGGACTACACTATTAATATAGGGACTTAACATGCCCCTCTCCTTCAAACAAGTGTTGTCCTCAACGCTTGATTATTTCTTCATGCTTCTGTATAAAATTCTCATCCTCCCATGTGGAATCTTCTACAGGAAAGTTCTTCCACTTGCTGAGATACTCTGAAATTGATCGTACTTGTCGAGTTCTTGTTTCTGTGACTGCTTCAGAACTTCTTTCGATGTGATGTTGATATTCCCGTTGTTTCATTAGATTCTGCACCAAAGTTAGGTTATCCTTTGAGAGTTGGAGAACTTGTTGTTGATGCTCGATGTCATATTCCACTAATTTATCATCCATATTAGCTATTATTTTATCCTTCAAACCATCCAACTTAGCCTCCATTTCTTCTTTTAAACCATCTATGTCATCTTTGGTTGCTCTTCGTAAGATCGAAATTTGTTGCACTTGGTACCGTAATTTTGATATCTCATACTGCAATTCTTCCACTTCATGCATCATAGTATAGATTTCTGAGGGCTTAATGGATGCTGAATTCTTTTTAGGAGGCATTTCAGAACGCAATACTGAAATATATGCTCAATAGGCCCTTGGAATCACTTCAAACTAGTTTTTCAAACAAGATTTATGCAATTCGGGAAAAACAATACACACCTTTTACTTGCTTTTGAGGAGATCGATATTGCAATTGGATTATCTCTATGATTGTGACTCTTAAATATCTGAAATTTTGCAATGAAATATCCCTCTAAATTCTCTTTTGAATGCCACAGGTCTGACCTAATTTGGATTCTCCAAGCCAAAGTTGTGTCCAATCTCCCACAATGACCTAATTATGGACTGGTTCAGTAGAGCGAACTTGTACTACTTTCCACGTTTCATTGTTTCGTGTTTTGTCTCTAAAATTGATAGCTAAGAAACTACAGTTCGTGTGCTTGCGACCAATTTTTATGGCACTCCAATCCGATGCTCAGAGAGAGAGTTATTGAAATTTTCCCACGATCACCTTTTTGAGATGAAATTCAGGAGCCTGAAAAATCACTACCTTCCATAGATCATATCTCCAAAAATATTGTGAACCAAGCTCTGAAATTATTTGACGAGTTTCCTTAGGATTTCAGCTTCGCACCATAAAAATTTCAGATTCTAAACCTCGGTAGAAAAAACGTTATAGCGCAAATGCCACAATGACCCGTTTAGGAGCCTGAAAAAATACCTAACTTCCACAGATCATATCTCCGAAAATATTGCTAACCAAGCTCTCAAATTTTTAGAAAATATTCCTCAGGATTTCGGCTTCGCACCCTAAAACTTTCAGCTTCTGAAACTTTGTAGAAAAAAAGTTATAGCGAAAATTACACGATGACCTGTTTGGAGCAACGAAACCCTAGAATCCAAACCTCTGATACCAAATGTTGTGTAACCAGCTCCAAAAAGAGAAGAAAAGAGATATCAATGCCTTAGAAATGAGCCACTTTGAGGGGGAAACCTCCAATACATTACATAATTTAACAATTCTTGGATGATACAAATGATCAAAACGTCGTTCTATATATAGGAGTCCATGGGGCCACAATATAATCCTAGTGGGGCCACATTGTAATCCTAGCCGACCTAACAATAATAATGTAAGGGCACAATAATAACAATATGGGGGTTACAGGGGTACAACAATAGCAATAAGTGGGGCTACACTAACATAATAAGGGACTACACTATTAATATAGGGACTTAACACGAGTGCTAAATAAAAAATATACCCCATCATCATTTCCGCACACTTACATTTCTATGTGGCTAACATTTCCATCAGAGTATATTTCCCATAGAAAGTTATGCAAAGGTTTTAGATCAATCAATGTCTTGCTTGCAAGCTAGAAATTAAAATAAATTTATACTTTAGATCTTTCAATTTGTGCTCAAATATATGGTACAACCTCCACTTTTATGTCCAACCTATAGCTCTTTTTATGTTGTTGGGATTATCATCATTGCTTCCATGTTTCCTTTCCTCCCTTGGCATAAACATTAGATGAATATCCTTAATCAACCTTGCTATTTTCTTGAAACACTATCCTTTGTAACTCTATCAATCAATGTTTTTATTTTTTTCTTTCTTCTTCATCTAGTCTTACTTTTATAATCTTGAGTTATTGACTCAATCCATAAACCCAATCTTGAAAGTGATTAACAATTGAAATTATATCTCACCTCGGTTGTCAATTCCAAATGGTTAATTTCATCTAATTTAATAATGCAAAAAAAAATTCATTTCATTATATTAAACTCACTTTTTATAATTAAAAAAAAAACACTTCACCTTAATTAATCCTCTAATTAAAGTGAATTTTCTAAGGTTGAAGGCTTTGGACAACTTTCGTGCGTTTAGACACGTATAATTGCACGGAATTTCATGTCTGATGCTACAACCATCAACAATTTTACCTTATCTTTTATGCATATATATTTTTGCAACCCTAGGAAACTCATCTTAGATTATAAGAAATGGGAGAGGGTATAGATGTGTAGAGAGTTTTAAATTATTTATTCCACATAAAATTTTGTCTAGCAAACTTTCCTGTGGGAAATTTCATTTAGTTGTAATGTATATTAGTAAAATGGATTTATGATAGTGATCTACATGTTTTTTTGTATTTTTTCTAACTATGTGTGTTTATATATTCTGGAGAGATTCATATGGAAAATTTTATTGGGGTTTAAATTCAGACTTGTTAGTTTTCAGTGGGAGAAAAATATGTTTGCATGTGTTAGAAATATTCATCAGTTTATGAGGGAATTTTAAGTATTCTGTGAATGGAAGTGTTGGAATATATATGTGGCCCGTTATTTGACATTATTTTTGTGCACAAAATGAAAAAAACAGAAAATAGGGTTATTTTAGATTAACCGTGAGTTGATAATTCCTTGTTATGAATAAAGGAAGAAATTGTTGGAGTTTCTTGCTAAAAAACATAAACAACGTGGTTGGGATTTGAAACTAAAACTTTCATGATAACATGCATGAATCATTGACATAGAACACACATTCACAAATATTTTATTAATTAATGGTTAACATGCATGTGACTAAGCGATTATCCTATTATAAAAATGTGTATACAAAAGAGGAAAAATCAGAAGAGTTGCATGGACTAAGCGTTATCTAAAATTAGTTGTTTATGATAGTCATTTTTAGTTCGGTTACTTAAGATTTCTCATTTTTAGTAGTATTTCACTTGGAAAAGCTATGGTAACTAACATTTTGAGTCACCTAGTCATTAATATTTCATTTTCTACTAGTGGAGGTCAAACTAGGGTTTTGTTTTCTTGCTCTGCAAATTTTTGCAATTTCAAGTCTATCTAGTCTTGAATCTCATTATTCGACGGGTACCACATCCACATATCCCTCAAGCAGATTTCGGTCCTGGAAATGGAACCATTTTTTGGCTTGGTTAGCGTTGAACCAGGTGTTATGGTGTGCTTAGTGCATGAGTGTACTAAAACACAGGTGCTTGGTTTGAATGGTCGCAACCTACAAGCAATGGTCACAGGAAGAAATAATTGTTAGCTAGTTAGTGGAAATATACTAAAGTATAAAAAAACTAGTCTATGGAACATAGTATGCTGCAAATAAGATGAAACAAAACTACAATAAAACATAAACACAAGAGAAAATGAGTCAAACAAGACAATAATCCGAACGGAGAACTAATCCCCTCTTATTAGCCGCTATTAGTAAATAAAAGGTAGAACGTTACTGATGCAGGAGCATCCAGACTTAGTCAGCAATGTGATTGGATGTTCACATGGTGTGGCAAACATGAGGTGGATAAACATTAGCCATTAATATTTACTTAGTTTTAAATGAGAGAAGTTATTTTGTTTGGTTTTATTAAATTAATTAGGAATAAAAATAGAAATTGGTTTCTCCCTACGAGGATATTGAGCCAAGTAGGATATGAGCTTCGAAATAGGGTAGCATTTGTTTGTTGGAGTGGTTCAACATATATCTATTTTAGGCGAAATGGACCGATTCAGATTGTTATATAATATATAAGATAGGTGAGAGAGGAGAGCATAGGGAGGAAAAAGTAAGATCATGTAGAATAGGTGCGAGAGAGGTGTGATAGAGGAGTGGATAGAGAGGAGAAGAAAATGTAAAATCTAGCCATCCAAGGGCTTGGCCCTCTGTAATTTCATTTTGATTTAATTCCAAGTGAATTGTATTTTAATTTGGCTATTTGGTTTAGAAAGTTCGCTTTTTATTTCTCTGTTCAATATCATATTAATCGCACAACAGAAAGCCAATCAAAATTGCAAGCAGTAGCGAGTATTGTTAGGTCTTGCATAGATCAACAGTGGGAATCATATCGCAAAACAATGAAGACTTTGCACATCGCAGGTTTTAGTATTTGTGGTTAAGACTTCGCAAGATAAGTTATTTATATTGTGATTTGAAGTAGATCAAAAAATACTTGGTGTGGACCGTCAGATCCTACAAAGACTAACGACGGAGATTAAATCACACCGGGAACGATTTCGCAAGTCGCAAATTTTAGAGTTTAGTGTTAAGGTCGTCGCATGGTAAGTTATTTTGTATGCGATGCGATGAGGAGAAGGGTGACGTGTCGACATTATGCATTATCGCAGATCGTATGGAATAGGGTTTAACCAGTAATCTAAGTATTAGAGAGTGTGAAGTGCGAAATGACAATTTTGTTAAGTTGTTAAAAGTGCGAAGTTGCAAGGAAGGTAAATCATATAAGTTGCAAAGTGTGATTCGCGTTGATTGGTACACATCTGTGTGGGGCCATAGAATCATATTTCTACGCGTGATTACTCTATTAATGGGTATTTACTTGAGAAAAGGAATAATTATTAAGGTTTTTTGCATATTATGAGTAATTGTGCCTCTTGGCTGCATCATTTGGTATCAGAGCACACATTGAGTTTTGTTCTTAAGGTTCGTAGCAAATATGCCACCCAGGAGAGGAGATGGCGTAGGTCGTAGAAGACGAGAAGCTAATGCAATTCTATTGAATGAAATTTGACATCTTCGTACAAGAATTGAGACAATAGAGATTTCTCAGAGGAGAGCACATGAACAAGGAGATGTCATGATCAAGAGATCATGTCCAAGTTGAAAAAAATGATCAAAAATGGAACTGCTCAGAAATGCTTTCAATCTGAATGAACGGAAAGGCCTCGTCGCTACAATTTTGGCACCGCAAATGGGACTCAAATCCGATGTCGTATGTGAAAGTTACTGAGGTTTGAAATCGCCCAATGACCTCCAAAACAAGACTTTTTGACCAAAAGAAATTGTCATTTTCAAAAATTTTATATGGAAAATTTTCATGTTTTATTAAATTTTATATGGGCCTATCTGAGGGTGCCACATGGCCTTCCCGAAGGCTACCACGTGTCCCCAGGCCATTGATTAAAAATGTTGATGCAAAAAAATTGCAGAGCATGTGGGTCGAACCCTCGACCCGACTGACACGGCAGAGGAGATGTTGTTGAATGGAGGGTTGGGCAGCATGTAAACATAAGTTGAGCACATTTAATGGGTGATTCGGGCTCATATGAATGAACAGTCGGGTCATGGAGATGTTTGAACGAGCGGAAGGTTGAGGGGCTAACCCCATCGTAATGTGATCACTATTCAAAACCGAGGGCTAAGCCCCATGCAAAATGGCAGAGAGTTGGGTTTAAGCACCTTAGGTGCTATCCCTTTAAAACATGTGACCTTACCTATGACCGAGGGCACGGGTTCTTGAACTTATCTACCAGCAGCACTTAACCGCCCAGATTTCTAGCATGTGAATGCTGACTTAAACTGACCGTCGTATTTATTGTAACCCCTAAAATAGAGCGCATTTGTGACATTCTGGTATGTCCGCCTTTTTTGGTGGAGTTAACTGGAGTTCCTCCAGTTTTGGAGGAGGTTTTCTAGTGCCACTAGGCAAAATCTTGTTTGAGTCATAACTTTCTCAATTTTCGACCAAACAAGATGAAATTTTAGTCAATTTTGTGTTTCTTCGACCTTATGGAGAATTTGGAATAGGTTATAGAGTGAACATAGGTGTTCTCCAACCATTTTTTCTTCAGGGAGGAGAAAAGAGCCATCAGGGCCATCAGGGAGATGGAGCAGTATTGGGTTGTACTTCACTATTTGAGGTGAAAAAAAGCCATTTTTAGCTTATTTCTGTCTTCTGAAGTCAAATTCACAACATTTTTTGCATTTTTAGGGATATATTTCACTTTATAACCATTTTTACGCAAATTAATAGAGCAAGGACATGCCATTGGGGAGCCTTGGACTGGCAGATGTAGCCCAAGAGGGGTGAACTACCTCATCAGTTTGTTGTATTATGCTATGGTGAATTTTTATTGATGTGTATTTCTGCTATGATATATTAAACAGTAAATTTAAATAACAAACCTTCACACATAAAACTCAAAAACATTATCAAAACTACTTTGTTTAACCTGCAAGACATGGAGAATAATTTGCACACTTAATTAAATGGAAATGGATACTTTGCATAGCATTTACAAATAGTTCCATTTTCAGATCAGTTGGTATCAGAGCTAGAGTTTTACTCTGCATTTGTTCTTGTGCAAAGATATAGTTTATTGTTTGCAAGTTTTTATGTTTACTAGGCTTAAGCTCAAGAGAGGTGAAGGACAATTGGTTAGAGCACAAAGTAATCCTCAACCAAAGAGGGCCAGAGTGCCATTTTATCCACCATCTATTACACCCCCAAGAGCTACTGAAGAAGTGTTAAGCATGTCTTCAAGAGAAGGAGAAGCTCTTGAAGACATTGATCCCAAAGAAGAAGAACGGGTATTCCGAAAGGCTTTTTTGGACATGACTGAGATGGTGAGGATACTCTACCAAGAAAGGAATGATATGCTTGTTGGAGAAGGGTCTAAACATCAGAAAGAAGGAGAGGGTTCTTCGAGAAGAAATAAAAGTGATGATAAGTCAAAGAAATGACATGGAGGAAATGGTGATCCACCATCCCCATCTTAATCCTCTTCCTCTACATCGTCATCCTCTACTTTGGTGAACCAATCTCACAAGTCTAAAACCACTGGTAAAAGTCCATTTTTAAAGCTTGATGTTAAATTTGAGCTGCCTATGTTTAATGGTGAAGTCAATGTAGAGAAACTTAACAATTGGATAAGGCAGTTGGAGGTTTACTTGAGGATATAGAACCTTCATGATGACGACACCAAGATACAGTTAGCCTCTTTGAGAATGGATGGAGTAGCATTGGTATGGTGGGAAGCCAAGACCAAGGATGAAATTAAAAAACATGATAAGATCACTTTATCATGGGCTGAATTTATTATTGCAATTAAAAATCAATTTTATCCATTATCTCATTTACAAAAGGCTATCATGAACTGGAAAAACTTCAAACAACTTAAGGGACAAAATGTACAAGACTACACCTAAGAGTTTAGGAAAAGAGCACTCTTATTAGGGGTAGACTTACAAAGTCAAGATACTTTGCTGAAATATATAGGTGGTTTGCACAGCTACCTTAGACATACTATCCTTATGTTCAATCCTACTAGTCTAGATGAAGTTTGTGTACAAGCTATGCATTTAGAGGCTAGAGGGAAAAACACTTTTGATGAGGGTAGAAACAAGCATTTTAAGGGGAAAAACAAAGATAAAATCTCTAAGGGAAAAGACAAAAATAATGCATCTATTAAATAGGAGAGTGATAAATTGATATGTAAAGATTGTTAAAGAGAAGGCCATGAAGAGAAAAATTGTTGCAAATTTCATCCTGAAAAAAGAACTCAGTTTAAAAAAAACAAAGGAAAGAAGAAAATTGCAGCTACTACAACTACACCACAAGACTTAGGTGATGATTCAAGTGACGAAACCAAAATTGCAGCCATAGGTTTGAATAGTATGAAGGGAAAGGAAACTGAAACTAAGCCAAGCACTAGTACTTCAAACTGTCATGTACAAGCTCCAAATGAGGAAGAAAGAATTGAATTGTTCCATGTGAGGGTATTCTCAAAACATAAAAACTGACACATTGTTTGACAGTGGGTCACAAGAAAATCTCATATCAAAAGACTTGGTCAAACAGCTTAAGCTTGAGACCATTTCACATCCCAAGCCATATCCACTGGGATGGATATGCAAGGATGCAAAATTACAAGTCTCAAGAAAGTGGATATTGTGTTTTGCGATTACTACACACTTTATTGACACAGTTGAACTTGATGTAGTGCCGTTTGATATATCAGGAACTGTTTTGGGAAGACCTTACTTATTTGACAGGAGTTTATTGTCAGAGCACATCACAAGAAGAAAAATATAGCGATGGTAAATGCGGGACAGGTAAAAAGGCTAGTGAATTCTAGTAACAATTTTGTACTTCTTATGGTTAAGCCTAAGGTTGATGTGAATCATGAATCATTTCAAAATTGTGATTCCAAGGTTAAATCAGATTTATATGATGTAGTTGATGCACATCATGAGATGTTTCAGGAACCAACAGGTTTTCCTCCTAAAAGGGAGATTCAACATGAAATACAATTACAACAAGATTGTCCTCCTCCTAACATAGGCATGTACGGCATGTCTATCATGGAGAATATTGAAATAAAGAGGAAAATTAAGGACTTGTTGGACAAATGTTTCATAAGAACAAGAACTTCTCCATGTGGGTCACCAATAGTGTTGATTCCAAAGAAAGATGGAACTTGGCGCATGTGTGTGGACTTCAGGGCATTGAAAAAAATAATGGTAAAGAATCATTACCCACTCCCAAGGATAGATGATTTGTTAGATCAACTAAAAGATGCTAAATATTTCACTAATTTAGACTTATGTAGTGGTTATCATCAAGTTATAATTGCAAAAAGTGACATTTGGAAGACAGCATTTAAAACCAAACAGGGACTCTTTGAGTGGCTTGTTATTCCATTTCATTTATGCAATGCACCTGCAACTTTCATGCGGGTAATGGATGATGTGTTACGTCCTTTTCTTGATGATTTCGTTATTGTCTACTTAGATGACATCTTAATTTTCAGCAAGACTAGAGAAGAGCATGTCATGCATGTTAAGAAAGTACTTGATCTTTTGAAGAAAAATCAGTTGTTTCTTAAAATGTCAAAGTGTGAATTTGGAAAGACTTCTTTAGTTTATTTGGGACACATAGTAGGAGGAGGTGCTTTGAGAATTGATCCTTCTAAGGTAGAATCCATTGTGAATTTTCCTACTCCCAAATCCATTACAGAGGTAAGTAGTTTTTTGGGTGCAACTCAGTATTGGAGGAAGTTTATTTCTAACTTCTCTTCCATAGCAGCTCCTATGCATGCAGTGACAAGTGTGAAGCGTGCTTTCCAATGGGGAGGCAAGCAACAAAAATATTTCGAGTCTTTGAAAGAGAAGATAAGTTCAGCTCCAGTCCTTGCATTACCGGACTTGAGACAGCCATTCAAGATTCAGATTGATGCTAGTGATTACACCATGGGTGTAGTTCTCTTGCAGCATGGTAAGCCTATTGCATTTCATTCTGAGACATTTAATGGTGCTATTGTGAATTATCCTAAATATGATAAGGAGTTGTATGCATTGGTACAAAGTGTAAAAATGTGGAAACACTATTTGATGGGTAAAGAA
Organism: Pinus albicaulis; assembly: GCA_034641835.2. Taxonomy (NCBI): domain Eukaryota; kingdom Viridiplantae; phylum Streptophyta; class Pinopsida; order Pinales; family Pinaceae; genus Pinus; species Pinus albicaulis. Next base: position 1,316,316,893 of record CM076574.1, on the reverse strand, counting down.
ACAGTTGTTCATACCGACCATCAGCCTTTACAGCACTTGTAGTCGCAAAGTAAATTACAGCAGTCATGACATTTCAGATGGATGGGTTTCCTACAAAAATTTCACTTGGTAATAAGGTAAAAGAAAGGTATTTTCAATCAAGTTGCTGATATTCTTCCAAGGCCTATTATTAGTTCCACTACTTTACTTAAGAATTATTCTATTGTACATGAGAGCTACATAGAACAATATGCATCAAATGTTGATTTTAAGGATGTGTATGCTAACTTGAGTGAAGGGAATCATGTTGAGGAGAATGATTATCATTTGCATAATAATTTGTTGTTTCATATGGGAAAGTTATGTATACCACAAGGGGAGAGACTAAGTGTCATGAGAGAATCTCATTCTTCTCTTATTTCTGGACATTTCGGGGTAAGCAAAACGGTGACACATTTACAGAGGTATTGTTATTGGCCTCGCATGGTAGATAGTGTTTCACGTTTCATTAAAGGTTGTTCATTATGTGCTACAAGAAAGCCTAGAAATAGGAAGCTTAGTTTATATACACCATTTACGATACCTTCTAGATCATGGGAAAGTGTTTCTATGGATTTTGTTGGAGGTCTACCATTATCTAGAAAGCAGCATGATTATCTTTATGTAGTAGTTGATAGATTCAGAAAGATGTGTATTCTTATGCCATGTAAGAAATCTATAACTGCTAAACAAACTGCTGATTTATATTTTCAACATGTATGGGTTCATTATCGCTTGCCTACTTCTATTGTTAGTGACAGGGATTTCAGATTTTTTGGGAATTTTTTGTCCAATTTATGGAAGATGATGGACACCAAGTTGAAAAAGAGGATTGCTTTCCATCTGCAAACAGATGGCCAAACGGAGGTAGTGCACAGAACCATTGTACATCTCTTGAGAGGTTATTGCAGCAAGCATCCCAAGCTTTGGGATGAACACTTGCATTACATTCAACATGCTTACAACCGGGCCAAGCACTCTTCTACAAATACTTCACCTTTTTAAGCTTGTTTTGGGTATTTTCCTAAGTCAACTTTAGATTTCATTCTTGAGAAGGATGTTTCCATTGATGGGCATAGTGAAATTGAAAAAGCTCGCATGTTCATTGAAAGAATTCAACTCATACATCAGCAGGTTCAAGAACAACTTGAAAAAAATCAAGGCAAGTACAAGGAGAGGTGTGACAAACACAGATTTGATCATTAGTTTCAATAAGGATATGAGGTATGGCTGCATATTAGTAAGGAAATAATGCAAGGAGAAGGTAAAAATATGAAGCCTATTCGTTATGGTCCATTCAAGATCCTTAAACAAGTTGGAAATAATGCTTTTCAACTAGATTTTCCTTCATATATGCAAATGTATTCTGTTGTGAATGTGGAAAATTTACGTTTGTATGAACCTCCTTTAATTTTTTATTATGAAAGTGACATTCAGCTGCCATCCGTAGAGGATTTCACGCCAAAATTTTTGGATGAGCTGAAAGAAGATGTTATCCTTGACAGAAGGACATGCACTTCGAGGAGGGGAAGTGCCGATTATATTTGGGTTGGTCTTAAAGGAAGCAAACTGAGTAAGTAAAAATGGATGGAGTTGGAAAAGGTGAGGGATCTGTACCCTCATCTTCTTAACAGGTAATTGAAGGCTTTTGGGGTCCAAAAGCTTCCCAATGGGGAGGTGTGATCAGGATATCATGTCCATGTTGAAAACAATGCTCAAAAATGGAACTTCTCAGAAATGCTTGCAATCTGAACGACCGAAAAGGTCTCATCACTGCAATTCTGGCGCCATGAACGGGACTCAAATCTGATGTCGTATGTGAAAGTTACTGAGGTTTCAAATCACCCAATGACCTCCAAAACAGGACTTTTTGACCAAACAAATTTTTCATTTTCAAATATTTTATATGGAAAAATTTCATGTTTTAATAAATTTTATATGGGCCTATCTGAGGATGCCATGTGGCCTACCTAGAGGCTACCACATGGCCCCAGGCCATTGGTTAAAAATTTTGATGCAAAAAATTTGGAGAGCATGTGGGTCGAACCCTCGACCCGTCTCCTCGGGCAGGGTTTGTTTGGTCTCAATCTAGTCTCCTAAACTGAGCTCATTTAATTGTCAACCAGGGTTGGTAAACTGTTGAAGTGAAGTGTACTGTATGTACCTAGGTGCTTGTTTCCTAATGCGTTGTGTGTAGTGTTTTGTGATGTTTTTGGTCTTTTGTGATGATTTATGATGTTTTTGGTCTTTTGGTGGTTTTATGTTCACAAGGAAAATGCCTAGAAAGCTAATGGAAAGGAGCTGGTGATTAAAAACAGAGTTAAGCCTAATTGATGGATAACAAATGACAAATGCAATTGGAAACACTGAAGTAGAATCAAATCTAAACTATGACTAAGTAAAAGCAAAGCTTGATAATGACTTTTAAGCAAATGATTCAAAACACAAACTAAACTTAAGAAATGATCACTAAGTATGCAAATCCTCTAACTACATGGTTAAACAACTAATCTTACAATGATGCAACATTTTTTCCTTGATTAGAGATTTGAAATAGATTTGGAGGAAAAACATTGATACCATCCTAAGATCTTCTATTCTAGGACTAGTTCCTAACTCTATTCTGCAATTTAATTGAATGTCACAAGACCTTACTCAAGAGTTATTGATTTCTTTTCAAAGTAATATTTTGAGGGAGGACTCTGTTTATGAAATGATAAAGAAATTGCAGAGGTACTTCAGGCCTTAAAATGATGTTGTCTTTTGTTCTTATGGTTATAGATCAATTGTAGATTTTAGAACAAGAAGATGTTTGTAAATAATGAAGGCTGTTTTGTTAATCTTAACAATTGAAGTAATATAATGTGCAGTGAATGAAAATATGAATATGGAGTGCAATGCAATGAGTTAATCTAAGAATGAACTTAAGATGCCACTAATCTAAAACAATGTTGAACTACAAGTCATCATCAAACTCAAAACAAAGTAACTGAACATGAGTTAAGTGCAATTAAACTCCGAAGTATCCTAACTAAGCTACCATGCATTATTCTATGGAATTATACAGTCTGTTTGTCCATCATTATTGATATTTTGGAAGAGTTCCTTCTTTTGGAAGAGATTTTAGAACAATTCTGACTGTGTAATTGAGTGCAAATGCAAGCAAAAAGACTGAAAGCAATGAAAAACTAAGATATCATAGCCATCTCCTACTCATCATTATGATATTTTGGGCAAGCGTTTAAGAGCAAGAACAGCGATGATACTTAGTACAAACACACAACTAAAACATTCATTATCACGGTTATGCCTTGGACTCCTTAAGAATTTATTGGAAGAATTTATTCTTGTGGAAGAGTGATTAGAACAAGTGTAACTGTGATAGTGAACAACAAAAATTACAACCAAATCCTACAATACTATAGCCATTTCCCATTCATAATTATAATCTTTTGGAAGAGCTTCTTCTTGTGGAAGAGTTAGAATGAGTATAACTATAGTAGCTAATTAAAAACAACTACGAATTCAACTTCTAATCCTACAATACTATAGCCATTCCCCATTCATCATTATAATCTGTTGGAAGAGCTTCTTCTTGTGGAAGAGTTAGAATGAGTATAACTACAGTAGCTAATTAAAACAACTACTAATTCAACTTCAAAAAAATGTAAAGGCGGCTAGAATACTTATCTAATTTACGCAAATAAATCCGTGCAAGAGGCAGGGGCCCTCTACCACCTGACGGAATTCAACTCCAAATTAAATCAAGCATGTAAAACCTTGGTACACAATGGATGAAATAACTTGAACAGAGCACTGCCGTATTGAGAAATAACAACACGGAATCTCGCCAAATCTACAAACAAAATCATATGAAATGCTTTAACTCTCGGTCTCCCAAGTGTTTATAAAGCAAATGCACATAACAATACTTGCAACAATTCAGGAACACTGTCTTTCCTTATCAGAATCACATTAGGACTCTTTGAAGTGGCTGCGTGAAGAGGAAAAGACATCTGGACTGAGACAATCCTAATAGAAGTCTTCCTTCCTAAATGTGTTCCCACGTTCAAAACCATACCCAGAATTCGTTTCTTCCTCCATGATGAGCAACGAACCATGTGGACAGCAAACGTGGTTGTACCCATGTGCGGTTTTCATGGAAATACCACAGAACATGCTCGAAAAACGTGAAAGGCAATTGCTGGGTATGGGTTACTACGGAATGTCTGCATTCTGCAGCTAGTTCCGGTCAAAATGCTTTACAATGGAAAAAATCACAAAACTTAGCAAGTCAGTCATGTAAATCATTCTAAAATTAATTTTAACTAAATTCATTGATCAATTGGGTCTAGGATGGAAATGGACAAAGGAAAATGAGGTAAAATGAGATGAAAGAAAGCACAATTTTGAGGCTCAACAGGGTCGACCCGACCAACACGGCAGAGGAGATGTTGTTGAACAGAGAGTTGGGCAGCATGTAAATGTGAGTCGGGCACATTGAATGGGTGAGTCGGGCTCATATGAACGAACATTCAAGTCATGGAGATGTTTGAACGGGCGGAAGGTTGGGGGCCTAGCCCCTCAAGGCCAGCCCCATCGCAATGTGATCATTATTCGAAACTGAGGGCTAAGCCCCATGCAAACTGGTGGAGAGTTGGATTTAAGCACCTTATGTTCTAGCCCTTTAAAACATGTGACCTTACCTGTGACCGAGGGCGTGGGTTCTTGAACTTATCTGCCATCAGCACTTAACCTCCCAGATTTTCAGCATGTGAACGTTGACTTAAACTGACCGTCTCATTTATTGTAACCCCTAAAATAGTGCGCAGTTCTTCCATTCTGTTATTTCCACCCTTTTTGGTGTATTTAACTGGAGTTCCTCTAGTTTTGGAGGAGGTTTTCTAGTGCCACTGGGAAAAATCTTGTTTGGGTCATAACTTTCTCAATTTTCGACCAAAAAATATGAAATTTTAGTCAATTTTTGGTTTCGTTGACCTTCTGTAGAGTTTGGAATAGGTTACAAAGTGAAAAGAGGTGTTATTCAGCCATTTTTTCTTCATGGAAGAGAAAAGAGCCACTAGGGCCATCAGGGAGATGGAGCTGTATTGGGTTGTACTTCACTGTTTGAGGTGAAGCAAAAGCTAGTTTTATCTTATTTTTGTCTTCTGAAGTCAATTTCACAGTTTTTTTTGCATTTTTAGGCATATATTTCACTGTGTAACCATTTTTGAGAAAATTAATAGAGAAAGGACATGCCACTAGGGAGCCTTGGACCAGCAGATGTAGCCCAGGAGGGGTGAACTACCTCATCAGTTTGTTGTGTTATGCTATGGTGAATTTTTCTTGCTGTGTATTTCTGTTGTGATATATTAAACAGTAAATTTAAATAAAAAACCTTCACACATTAAACTCAGAAACATTATCAAAACTACTTTGTTTAACCTACAAGACATGGAGAATACTTTGCACACTTAATTAAATGGAAATGGATACTTTGCATAGCATTTAAAAATAGTTCCATTTTCAGATCATGTCAGCACAGCATAGGAAACTTCTGAGGAAGAAGAAGAAGCAAAAGATGACGCAGATAAAATGCTAAAAAAGTTGGTTAAGGCAATTTGAAGACCAAAGGTGGTTGTACCTTTGTATGAGGGAAATCTCAATATGGAGGAATTAGTGGACTAGATCACTTCAATAGACAAGTAATTTGAATTTGAAGAAGTTGAAGACAAAAGAAAAGTGAAGTTTGCAGCTACCAGACTAAAGGGTCATGTGGCTATCTGATGGGAGTTACAAGTATCCAGACAAAGGAAAGGAAAGCCCAAAATCAAGCGATGGGACAAAATGGTAAGCAAATTAAAAGGTAAGTTCCTGCCTAAGGATTATCAATTAAATCTTTTTAAGAAATTAAATAATTTGAAACAAAAAGGAATGACAATGAAACAATATACATAGGAATTTTATAAACTAAATATTAGAGTTGGACATGTGGAGGATGATGTTGAGAAAGTATCCAGGTACATAAATGGCTTGAGGTGTGATATCTAGGATGAGATTGGTCTATTAAATCTGAAGAAAATTGTACATGCTTATCATACAACCTTAAAATCAAAAGAGAATATACAAAGAAAGAAAATTCAGAGGAATCGAGGAAAGAGTTCTACAAGAGGAAGAGAAACATTCAAACCCAGATTTCAACATTCCCAATGAAAAAGGAGGTTCGAGTAGCAGATCACCAAAAAGAGGAGACTCTGGTCGAGGAAGGTTTGTACCCAGCGGTAGAGGCTGAGGAAGAGATATTTGGTGCTTTACATGTGGTTAATGGGGACATGGGTCGTGGGACTGTCCTCATAATAAGTCAACAACCTAGAGAAATGTGAATTTTGTTGAAACAAAGGAAGAAATTCCTCATATTGCAGGTAAAGGGGAACCACCTGAAGTAGAAGAATCCTTGTTATTGAAAATGGTATTGCTTAAAGCAGAAAAAGAAGAAGGAGAACTAGCTCAAAATAAGAATCTATTCAGGACTATATGCAAGTCCAAAGGTAAATGTTGAAAAGTGGTAATTGATAGTGGAAGCACTGATAACCTTGTTTCTACAGAGATGGTGGAAAAGTTGGTATTGGTAAAAACAGTACACCCTACTCCTTATAAGGTATTGTGGCTACAAAAATGACATCAGATTAGTATGAGAGAACAATGTAAGGTAGATATCTAGAATGGTACTTACAAGGATGTTATATTATGTGATGTAATGTCGATGGATGTATGTCATATATTGTTGGGAAGACCTTGGCAGTTTGATCAGAAAGCCATACATGATGGCAAAAGAAACACTTATACTCTGGAAAAAGATGGAAACAAACACACACTGCTACCATTGAAGGATGAAGCTGACAAAGAAACACCTAGAAACAATGTTATGCTAATAAGTGGGAAAGAATTGTTGCAAGAAGTCGAGAAGGATGAGGAGATGAATTTTTTTGTTATAGGAAGACCCAAGGTAATTCTAACTTCAACAAATTTAGAAGCTTTATCTAAATAAATCTGAAATTTGTTGAATTATTTTGCTGATATTATGTTGGATGAGTTGCCAAGTGCATTACCACAAATCAGGAGTATTAGTCATCTATTTATCTAATACCTGGAGAAAGTTTTCCGAATAAAGCAACATACAGGTTAACTCCTCAAGGAAATTCAGAAGTCAATGGATAAGGGGTTGATAAGAAAAATCCATAGTCTATGTGTTGTACCAACAGTACTCAGTCCAAAAAAAGGAGGTGAATGGCGCATGTGCACAGATACCAGAGCCATAAATAAAATCACCATCAGGTATTGTTTTCCTTTACCACGAATGGATGATTTAATGGATTGCTTGAGTAGATCAAAATATTTTACTAAGGTATATTTGAAGAGTGCTTATCATCAGATAAGGATTAGAGAAGGGGATGAGTGGAATACTTCCTTCAAAATAAAAAATGGTTTGTATGAATGGTTAGTGATGCCTTTTGGGCTCACTAATGCACCCATCACATTCATGAGATTAATGAATGAATTCTTGAAGGAATATGCAGGAAAATTTGTAATTGTTTATCATGATAATATTCTAATTTTTAGTCGAAGTAAAGAAGAGAATTTGGAGCACCTAAAATTGGTCCTAAAAACTTTACAGAAAGAGAAGCTACTAATAAATATGAAGAAACACAATTTTATGAAGGAAGAGCTAGTATATTTTGGATTTGTAATTTCTAAGAAAGGCTTGAAAATGGATTCGGAAAAAGTCTAAGCAATTTTGAATTGGCCAACTCCAAGGAACATATTTGAGGTAAGAAGCTTTCACGGACTTGCAAGTTTCTATAAAAAAATTATCATAAGTTTTAGTTAGATTTGTGCACCCATTATTGAAACAATCAAGCAAACTAACTAGCCATTCAAGTGGACAGAAGAAGCACACTGAAACTTTAAGTTGTTGAAGAAGAAAATTACAGAAAAACCAGTTTTAGCTTTGCCAGATTTTGAAAAAGGTTTCCAAGTTGAAACTAATGCTAGTGGAGTTGTAATTGGAGCAGTTTTAAGTCAATAATAGAGACAAATAGCATACTTTAGTGAGAAACTGAATGAAGCTAAGAATAAATAGTCATATTGTGACAGAATTTTATGTTGTTGTGCAAGCCTTGAAAAAAATGGAGACATTATTTGTTACCAAAAGATTTTGTATTATATTCTAATAACCATGTGTTACATTTTATAAATAACCAGCCAAAATTGAATCAGAGACATGCCAAATGGGTAGATTTTTTGCATAGTTTTACTTTTGTAATTAAGCATACAAGCAGTAGGTTGAAAAGAGTTGAACAAAGTTGAACAAAGTTGTTGATGCTTTGAGGAGAGTGAATTTAATCCTACAAGAATTACAAGTTGGTGCAAAACCCAGCATTTCATAATAGAAGTCAGTGGTTGGATTATCTTATCCAAGGAGGTTTTCTATTCAAAATTAATAAATTTTGTATTCCCAAATGTTCTATGAGGGAAAACATAATTAAGGAGAAACACAGTGGAGGCTTATCTGGACACTTTGGACAAGACAAGACTTTTTCTCAGGTAAATAATTTTTACTACTAGCCAAAGATGCAAACTGATGTTAAGATATTTGTTGAGAAATGCAGGATTTGTCAGCATGCTAAGGGGAGAAGTCAGAATATAGGATTGTATCAGCCATTGCCAATACCAGACCGACCATGGGATGCAGTTAGTATGGATTTTTTTTGGGTTTTCCAAAAACTCAAAGAGGAAATGACTCCATTTATGTTGTAGGGGATAGATTTTCTAAAATGGCTCGTTTCATTGCATGCAAGAAAACTAGTGATGCAACACATATTACTAATCTTCTTTTTTTTAGAATTTGTAGGATTACATGGATTGCCTGTGAGTATTTTATCTGACAGGGATACCAAGTTTGTTAGTCATTTATAGAGAACTCTATGGAAGAAACTAGGTACCAACCTTAGTTTCAGTTCAACTTTGCACCCTCAAACGGATGGATAGACCGAGGTAGTAAACCGAAGATCGGGAAATATATTGAGGAACTTAGTGTATAAAAATCCTAATCAGTGGGATTTAGCACTTGCTCCATCTAAATTTGCTTATAATGATACTCCCAAATGAAGTACTATGATGAGTCCATTCCAAATTGTTTTTGGGATGAATCGAAGAGGGGTGTATGAGATCAGAAATTTAGGAAAACAAGAGATAAGGAGTCCAAAGGCTAAAGAGTTTGTAGAAAAGATTCATAAACTACAGGAAGATGTCAAAAACAGATTGCAGGAAGGCAGTGGAAAATACAATAAGAGAGTTTATATGAAGAATTGGACGCATCTCTTTGATCCTGATAAGGAGAAGTTGGGTGCTGGACCTGTATGGGTTCGTTTACCTCGTTTGCCCCTCCAATTCTGGACGGATGGCATGCTCAAATGTATAAGTGAGGACCTCGATATATACCTCGACCATGACAGGTCATATCTGGAAACGGGAAACATATCTATGGCTCAGATTCTTGTTCACTTAGACACACGAGAAGGCTTGGTTGAAAGGTATATGCTGAAGCACGAGAACTTCTCCAGATTTTAGATTCTTGATTACGAGGGAGTGCCTTTTCGGTGCCGATGGTTCCATGAGGTGGGGCACATATAAAAAGACTGCCCCCTTACTTTGGTTGCATCTTCGGCAAGTACTAAAACCTTGGTACATACTAGAACACAAACATCGAAGAATTTTGTGGGTCTCAATCTTCAGTCTGCATTGCGCATAGAGGAGCAACAGAAGCCTATTCAGCGTCCACCATCCTCATCGATGACTTCCTCGACTATTCAAACAATGACTACATCGGAGGCACTTCTACCAATTGAAGAAGATATCAGCCCTATCACGGTTATCATGTCCTCTACCTCCTCGCCTATTAATTTTAATCTCCTTTTTTCGTCTACAACATTTGTTATTACTCAGATTAATAAACCGCATATTATAAAGAATAATATGGCCCATGTTTGTTCTCATGTTGCATCGGCTACCCCTCTGCCATCCTTTGCCCCCCCCCTTCTTTCCCTACTGTCGACGCTACCCCCTCCGAATGCTCTGATTCATTTGGGGCCGACCCCCTTGTCATTACAATCTTCGTTCCTCTATTAAGATATCAGTTGGCTATTCATATGGCCTTGATGACGATCCTGCAATGACTTTCCTAAAATCCACCAGAGGAAGGCCATCCCAGTTCTGCAAAGTTATACATAATTTTGGTAGGGACGTTGCTACGGGGAAGCAAGACACTATTAATCGGGGCCTTAGAGTAAGGAATACCCCTGCTATTGGTTTCCCATGATCTTTCTTTCCTTTAATTGTAGAGGGATGACCAACCCTGATAACAAACTGGCCTTCCACTGTTTACTGGAGTCAGAAAGGGTGGATATCATACTATTATAGGAAACATTAGGTAGTGGTGAGGTTGTCCTACCCTTCCTCACCTCAATCTGTCCTTAATGGAATTTTCATACATTGGATGTGCAGGGTCACTTAGGGGGTAGTGCACTCAGTTTCAACAACTATAACATACAAATTCTCAATGTATGGGGATCAGAAGGGATTTTTGAGGCAGATGTCTTTGCCTCGGAGATTGGCTCACCTCTCATAATCGTAAATATTTATGGCCCCTATCATAGTAGAAAATTTTTTTGTGATAAGTTATTGCAGTCATCCATATTGAAGTCAGAGCATATCATCGTCGGAGGTGATGTTAATTTATCATTGGGTCATCGAGAATCCTTGGGACCTCAAGCCTCGTCAGACCCTCTTACTAGTTACTTTGAGCAATTTCTAGACAAGTCCAATATGATTGATTTGGTGATGGCCAAGAAGATGCCTACTTGGCGCAATTGTGGGATTGGGAAGCTGCTCTTGCTAGGCGATTGGATCAATTATTACTCTCTGCTAAACTTGTTACATGGATGGATAGAGCTCGAAAATGGGTGGGATCTAGTGGTTTATCTGATCATTCACCCATTTACCTAGAGATTAAAAATACAAGAAGAGAGTTTATATGAAAATGCATCGCGCAATTGCAGCAATTTTCATAAAAGTTTAAAAGGAATATTTTAAATCATAAAACATTAACTAGAAATTGCATGAGATGTTGCAAAGGAAATGTCCTAAATCAATAGTATATAACACTAATTAATGCTTCTTTCACAATTGTCGAATGACATAGAAATATCAACAAAAGGCAAGCTCATGCTAAAATGAAATATTACTACAATATTGTTTTCCTGAGCCTTACAAATCATGAGGCCTCTCTTGAAGTAAAAAAACTTTTCTGATTATGGCAACATGAATGTGTGGTAAATAAATAAATAGACCATAATTTTCTACCTTCAAAATCAGAGATCGTTTTGGTGCAATTGTGTCTACACTATCAGTTCTGTAAATAAATTTTAAATTTCTAAGTGAATTAAGATCTACCACAATATCTCCAATTTAGTAGTTGACACGTCCAAATTATTTCATGACATCCATTGACTATAATAATGCTAGTATGAATATAAAGCTATTTTTTTATATACAAGCTTAATAAGCTACAAAGCAAATTTTTCCTCTTATTATATACAAGGTTAATAAGTACAAAACAAATTTTTTTATAGTTTGGAACATGTATTTACATTGAATTTGAATACAAGGTTAATAAGTAAAATTTGAATTTCTATGTGAATTAAGATCTACCCTTGAATAAAACTAGACATATGAACTACACCTCTTCTTGAGAAAAGTAAAATATAAATAATATTTCATTATGGGACGTTTTAGAGGTTTTGATAAGAAATTATTTTATCAAATTTTAAATTTCATTATTTAAATTACTTTTTTATTATGAATAATTACTGAAACATTAGGGTTGTGAAGAGTTTATTAATTTGGGCAAATTAAATTTGAAAATAAACCTAAAAAACTTTCAAAACATCTCATTAGTTAACTATTGCAACAAATATAAAGCCGAAATAATTGAAAAATATGGCAAAATTGTGAAAACTAGAAAGCTCATAGTAAAATTTTTTGGAAGTTCTTCAACATATACTACCCATTTAAGAACACCACGTCAATTAATGGTGTTGATAAACAATAACTACAAAAATACATACAACAAAATTCCTACAGTGTCATTTAGGATTGGCGGCGGCAGATTGGACAGTTATTCTGATATCCCAGCCATGTGGAAATGCAACTGGTATGGTAGATATGCCCGCAATGCATTTGGGAGGCATTCTCCTCCCCCAACTCAAAATCGTCATAGCAAATTGGGCAGGTTGAACTTATATTATTCTCATCATTCATATGTTCCTCTGAAATGGCTATGCCGCGCAACTGATCCACAGCTGCGCGCCTGTCTGCGAAATTCTCGACAAGAAAGTCTATATTTCCGGCTACGTTTAGTAACCGCTCCAGAGTGCGTGCTTCTTCTGGCAAATGCTCCACAGTTGCTCCGTATCGCAAATGCTCCACTGTTTGCAATGCCCAGTGTCGCATCAGCTGCACACCGTCGCTGTTCCTGACCATGAGAGGGCAACTCTATCTTCCAAATGTTGTCGCAATCGCTCCACATCGATTATGTATCTCATTATATGCTCTGGTAACTGCTCCACAGGTGCAGCTATTTCTGGCAACGGCTCCATAGCAGCGGGAGTGTTTGTGGTTATGTGAGGCAACTGCTCCTCTACTGTTATCCAACTTGGTATGCTGTTGCTACTACTTCGCCGTTCTCCCGATCTTTGTGTTTCTCGTCTTCTTCTTTTTTTAAGATAAAAAAATAAAATGAATGGACCGTCGGCAGGGATGGAATTTGACGGCCATTTTGCCCGTCATATGGCATTTTGGCCGTATTTGACTGTTGGAATTTGTGGATGGCCGTTTTTCGTGACGTGTCCAGAGAGATGGAAAACGTATTTTTGACGTTTGAAATTTTTTAGAAAACGTTCTTACGCCCCTTCATTTTTCATTTACTTTCCATTAGTGTTGACTCCTCGTAAATGAGGAAACTGCAAGTCTGGACTCAAATTATAATGTAAACTAGGAAACTGCAAGTCTAGACTCAAATTATAATGTAAAGTTACCTTTCCGCATGCAACTTTCTAGGTGCAACTGAGTGAAACTGTAATGTAAAATTACCTTTCTTAGTATTTAAGAATATTATTCTGTAAAGTTACCTTTCTTAGCATTTAAGAATGTCAGTCTGTATATTATGTGCTCACTGGAAATTGGTATATTTTACAGAAAGTACACAACTGTAGGTTGCCATTCTTTTACAAAAAAGACACCGAATATTGTTGGTGACGCCACTGTGAAGCCATGTTAAATTTTAATATCGCTGCTGGGTGGGTACTAGATTCATGGTCAAAGAGCATAGGCCTAGAAGAGGAAGTTTTGGTGGTCTACTTCCTTAACAGTGGACACTCTCAAGGCATATGCCCATTCAGACTTACCCCAATTCAAGATTGGTTCCAACTCTAAGAAAACCAGGTTAGGCATTGATTTTTTTTCTTATGGGTTTTAGATATTGCGAGCTTTTAATTTTTTTTATTTCACAAGGTAGGTTTGAATTGTTGGGGTAATATATTTCCCAGAAATCAGCTCAAGCATCCAAAGTTTTTTTAACACCTATTCCCTGAGCGATAGTTAATGATATCTTAATAACTCATGCGTCCCTTGTTTGGCCGCACTAAGTTCTCATTTCTTAAACTACTGCTTTTGGTTGACATCGTGTAAATTGGTATTACGATGTCCACTTCAGCGTTACTAGGAACTTATTACCGTACAAATTGGTATTATTATGAAATCTTGATATTGCATGTCAAACATTTAAATAGGCCTATGCTAATTATGTACAACTCGTACAACTCCCGTAAAGATACAGTACACTAATCTGCCCATGTACCTTGCCCTAGATTTATTGCTTGAAGTCCATTTAGTAAAAGATGCAAAGCAGAAGAAACAAGAAATATTTTCTTTGAATGTAATATATTTCAGAAAAAGAGCAAAGAGGGGAGAGACCAAAACATAGCGAATAATGCCACCTCGTAGAAGGGAAGGATGACTAATAAAAATGTAAAAATTAAAAAGGATTATCATGAATACTGCCCTGGCAGAAGCCCCATGAGGTTCCCTCATTAAGACTTGGTCCAAACTATTGTTAAGACTTGGTCCAGACTATTGTTATCCTGCACCATCTCCACAGTGCCCTTATGATCCAACTGCTCCATCTCAATAATCTTCAAGCAAACCAAAGCTGTTTAAAGATGGAATAAGAAGAACTTGAGAGAGAAACGGAAAACAAAATCTACAACGATTTTAATATATAAACCATGCCTGAGTATTGGGCAATGGGTATGAATCTAGTGAATGGAGTCAATTGGTTAGTTGGGTAGCTTCAACCATCATATTCATAAACACAGTCAATTTGATCTATTTTTGGGTTCCGTGAGATTGGGATCAAGTGGGTAGCTATACTTTCTATCTACATGCATGAGGCAAGAACAAAGATCTCACATGAAGGTTGTTATATAATTTTCACAGGTGCCTTGGGACTGGGTCTCTCTGCCATTCATTTCTAGGAAACTACATTTGAGTGTGGACTGAAATGCCCAAGTTGACAACTAGCTTGAGAAACTCATAAGATGAAAAATGCCCATCTTGGTGGCAGACGGTTGTTTCCACTTGCTCGAGGCTACCCTTTCGCTTGCACTCATTCCAAGACCAACAACACAGTCGCGTCCTCCATTACTAGAGCTTCGAATTTCAGTCCAGGTGTGTGTGTTATAAGTTCTATATGTTTCTAAAGTTTGCTACACCATACCGCTTTCCTATGCATATTAAAAGTTTATATATTTCATTAAAAAAAATTTCATAATCGATAGTGGATCTTCTGATAACCTGAACAATGTAAATTAGGTCTCACGTACTTTTTGGATAAATGGTGCTACATAAATAACTTTTTTTTTTATTAAACTACATAAAATGTAATCACTTATTTTCTTAATATATTTGGATAAAACTTTAACATTTTATTTATTTTTAAAAATAAAAATATATAGATTATTTTTAGAATTTTTAAAAAGTTTTGGTTGGATGAAGAATAGAATTTAAAACTCTTTTCAAATAGTAAAAGGAAGTAATTTAAAAATAAATAAAATACTTTTTAGGATTTTTAAAAAGTTTTTTTTCTAGGTTGGATGAAAAATAGAATTTAAAACTCTTTTCAAGTAGTAATTTAACAAGTCATTTGTATGTTACAGTCATTTTGGTTTTTTTATTTATGATAAAGGTATGAATTTTTTTAACATAATTATGTTATTGAAGGGTAAATTTTGAACCAAACATTTTTTGTTAAAGGGTTAATTTATTATGAGAACATCACTCTTGAAGTGCAAAATTTTAAACATAACGTCTTGTGATGAGAAGCATAAGAACCCAAAACGTCAAAAAAATTTAGTTCGACGAGTAAAAAAAATCTAAATTCCAACCCTGACCGTCGGTTAAGTCATGCGATGAGCGATGGAACATGTTTTGCATTTGGAAACTATGAATTGTTTATTTATAGTCTTAATTGCAAAATTATAACGCCAGCCCATCTGGCCGACGCTTTAGTAGTTTGTATTTTAAATGAAAGGAATTATGAGATTAAAGAGGGAAGGTTTACATTTTAATTATTATTATTTTTAAATTTTATTAAATTAATTATAATAATTATTTTGTTAGTACGATTAAAGGAAAGCATTTAAAAGATTAAAGAGCGAAAGTTTAAATTTAAAATTTTGTTATTTTTGTAATTTTATTAATTACGAATAAAATTATTTAATATTTTAATAATTTAGTTCAAATATAACTTTTATTATATTTGATTTTTTGACTTATTTTAATTTTGTTGGTGGTAAGAATTAGTAAAACTAGCATTTTCCTTCACAGGTGCATAGATAAGCGATGAGAAATAAATATTATATAAAAGAATATTTTGAAAAAAAAATATTTACAAATTTTGAAACTAATAAAATTTTCAAAATGATTTAAAAATACATAAAAAAGAATCACAATATTTATATTATACATAATATTCTTAAAATATATATATAAAAAAACAATGATCCGTGGGAAAATGGCTAAGGAAACCCTAGCTTTCATCGCAGTGGAGTCTCGGTTCATGGTCTCCTGAGCACCGCCTCACTATAATCGTTGCCCTTACAATTATTCTATTAATCTCTTCACGTTTAATGATGTTGACCCGCCTTTTCACCCGGTTGCTACAGACCCATCGGCATAAGCTTGTGAACGCACTTGGGACATTCTCGACAATCCATCTTGCGGTGTTTTTGAAAGTCTTGGTAGTATGTTGGTTGTCCTCGTCTAGCTTGTGGACAGTAGAGCAGACTGCCCGCATACGAGAATCATTATTTGCAGTTACAGTCTGGACCCCCACTTAGTTTACTAACGACTACTCGCAGTTTCTAGGAATGTTTCATTTTCAGGGAAGAATCGTTTTCGTTGGTTGTATATGCAAGGAACCTACGAGAAATGAGAGTAACGACGTTATGGAGGAGGAGCTGTACGACTACTCCTCAGACACATTAGCGCCAGAACAGATTTGGACCCATTTTCCACACCAGCAACCAGCTCAGGCACAGCCGCGTGATTTGCAGGAAGGAATAGCACAGCTGCAGGCTCGACAGTCATATATGGAGACAGTTGTATCAACCTCAGGGTTTCTGGAGTTTAGGTTCCCTAATGGAAACCTTAATGACCAACTTACGAGCCTCTGCCTGAATACCCCGGCTTCCTCGGTTTTCTCCATACCCTCACCATCGACACTGCACATTTGGAACTAGCAGCATGAGAATTTCTGTCAAGGTGAGGGTTTGGTTCATGGTGAATGTTCCATGGGATAGCGTACTATCAATGATAGTGCATTTGGCTTCGAACAACTTGGTTTGGGACCTTAAGTTTACTCTCTTGGACATGACACTATTCTCGGAGGCTCCATGTCTGTGATAACATCTACCACCTTCGAGGGTTTTCCTATCCCAACCTCACAGACGGAAGAAAAGACCTCCTCCGATTTGGACGACACTCAATCGGAGGAAGGTGGGTCTCCTCGCGAGCATCCTCCTCACATAACTGGAAAAAAGAAAACGAGATGCACCAAAAGCCATGAGAAATCTCGTGAATTCATTTTCGGTATTGGGGTTAGCATCGAGAAGGCAGAATAAACTACACAGACAATGCTAATGGGGTGAGTCCGAGGGCGAAATTACACCACGGAAAGACTCAAGCAATGGACCACGGAGATTTGGGGTCACCTGCTTGAACAACTTCTTGTCATCCTGACAATGAATCGAGGTTGGCTTGCTTCAATTTTTCCAACCCCTGATATGGAAAGTTGGGTTCTAAGGAAAAATTGGCATATTGAGATGACTCTGTTACTCTTAAAGAATTAGACGCCTCTCTTTGATCCTGATAAGGAGAAGTTGGGTGCTGGACCTGTATGGGTTCGTTTACCTTGTTTTCCCCTCCAATTATGGACGGATGGTGTGCTCAAATGTATAAGTGAGGACCACGGTATATACCTCGACCATGACAGGTCATATCTGGAAACGGGAAACATATCTATGGCTTAGATCCTTGTTCACTTAGACACACGAGAAGGCTTGGTTGAAAGGTATATGCTGAAGCACGAGAACTTCTCCAGATTTTAGATTCTTGATTATGAGGGAGTGCCTTTTCGGTGCCGATGGTTCCATGAGGTGGGGCACATATAAAAAGACTGCCCCCTTATTTTGGTTGCATCTTCGGCAAGTAGTAAAACCCTGGTACATACTAGAACACAAACATCGAAGAATTTTTTGGGTCTCAATCTTCAGTCTACATCGCGCATAGAGGAGCAACAAAAGCCTATTCAGCGTCCACCATCTTCATCGATGACTTCCTCTACTATTCAAACAACGACTGCATCGGAGGCACTTCTACCAATTGAAGAAGATATCAGCCCTATCACGGGTATCATGTCCTCTACCTCCTCACCTATTAATTTTAATCTCCTTTTTTCGTCTACAGCATCTGTTATTACTCAGATTAATAAACTGCATATTGTAAAGAATAATATGGCCCATGTTTGTTCTCATGTTGCATCGGCTACCCCTCTGCCATCCTTTTCCCCTCCCTTCTTTCCCTACTGTCGACGCTACCCCCTCTGAATGCTCTGATTCATTTGGGGCCGACCCCCTTGTCATTACAATCTTCGTTCTTCTATTAAGATATCAGTTGGCTATTCATATGGCCTTGATGATGATCCTGCAATGACTTTCCTAAAATCCACCAGAGAAAGGCCATCCCAGTTCTGCAAATTTATACATAATGCTGGTAGGGACGTTGCTACGGGGATGCAAGACACTATTAATCGGGGCCTTAGAGCAAGGAATACCTCTGCTATTGGTTTCCCATGATCTTTCTTTCCTTTAATTATAGAGGGATGACCAACCCTGATAAAAAACTGGCCTTCCATTGTTTACTGGAGTCAGAAAGGGTGGATGTCATATTATTATAGGAAACATTAGGTAGTGGTGAGGTTATCCTACCCTTCCTCACCTCAATCTGTCCTTACTGGAATTTTCATACATTGGATGTGTAGGGTCAATGGAGATGTGGCGAGCTAGGGCACTGGTAGCGCTTATCTCTGAGAAGAGATGTATCGGCTCCCAGCCCCCCCTTTCTATCTTCTGATAGGGCTCGGGGATTAGAATATCCAGCAAACAATGTAGAATCCGAAGCGTCCAAAACCCTAACCGTAGGAGATGAAGCGCCAAAACTGTGGGCCCCGTTTGGGTAAATTGGTGGTTCAACTTCCCGGGGACGTAACTTTGGCATTCGATCTCCGTTTGACACGCTCAATAGCTCGTTAGAAAGATCTGTCCGAGGAGTACAACTTTTGAATGAGCAACATCAATCCATGGACCCATGTTGCTCTCTGTTTTCCCCAAAAACGTCGTTTAGGGCCTCAAAACGGCTCCGGAAGTTTAAGACCCGAAAAACTGCTAAAAATAGTAAGTTGTGCCGAAACTTACAAACTGAAATAACTGATGGTGGGGGTTCAAATGGACTCGATGGGTGGCCACCAATATCCACCTAGATTATTAATGCCCCAAAACGGCTTCGGGTGTGCAGGACCCGAAAACCTGCTATAAATAGTAAGCTGTGCTGAAGCTGAAAAACTGAAAGAATTGATGTTGCGGGTCCAAATGGAATAGGTGGGAGGCCACCGATATCCACCTGGATCATTCCTCCCTCCTTAGGAAGCAATGGTCTCCATTGCGTTAAGTTCCTCCATGGGGGGGGGAATTTTGCTGAACTTGGTATTAGATTTAGATGTGCCACTGGTGGGCAGCCATTGAAGGATCTGAAAAAAAAATTGTCCATCATCGTGTTCCTCTATTTCTCGAGGGCATCCTCGAGCAAGATTTTGATAGGATCTCCTGCTCCCTCGTCTTTCTTTCCTTCTTCCATGGGGGATCATCGGGGTTGCGAGGTTGAACTCCTTATACCCTGGCCGCATTAGGGACATGAAGAGAAAAACAGAGAAAGATCAGACCCACTCTGATACCACTGATCTGAATTTATGCAAGAACGCAACAGAATAAACATATAACCATAAATACAGAGATGCAGCGGAAATAATGCTTCAATTTATTAATAAATGAATGACTGCAATAAGCTTACAAACATAATGGAAATAAGCTAGGGCGCTGGTAGCGTATCTCTGAGAAGAGATGTAGCGTACGCAGGCCTCTGAACTGTGTTACATTGAGGCTCACAGGCCTATTACAGACATAATGGAAATAAAAGAGCTATGGTACTGGCAGCGTATCCCTGAGAAGAGATGTGGTGGCTACCAGCCCTTGAACTGTGTTACAATGCAGACATGATGGAGATGTGGCGAGCTAGGGCACTGGTAGCGCTTATCTCTGAGAAGAGATGTATCGGCTCCCAACCCCCTGAACTATCTTACAATGAGGCTCGAGGGCCTATTTATTGTTGAGAAACAATGTAGAATCCGAAACGTCCAAAACCCTAACCGTAGGAGATGAAGCGCCAAAATTGTGGGTCCCGTTTGGGTAAATTGGTGGTTCAACTTCCCGGGGGCATAACTTTGGCATCCGATCTCTGTTTGACGTGCTCAATAGCTCGTTAGAAAGATCTATCCGAGGAGTACAATTTTTGAACGAGCAACATAGGTCAATGAACCCATGTTGCTCTCCGTTTTCCCAGAAAACGTCGTTTAGGGCCTCAAAACGGCTCCGGAAGTTTAAGACCCGAAAAACTGCTAAAATTAGTAAGTTGTGCTGAAACTTACAACTGAAATAACTGATGGTGGGGGTTCAAATGGACTTGATGGGTGGCCACCAATATCCACCTGGATTATTAATGCCCCAAAACGGCTTCGGGTGTGCAGGACCCGAAAACCTACTATAAATAGTAAGTTGTGCTGAAGCTGAAAAACTGAAAGAATTGATGTTGCGGGTCCAAATGGAATAGTTGGGAGGCCACCGATATCCACCTGGATTAGTGCACTCAGTTTCAACAACTGTAACATACAAATTCTCAATGTATGGGGATCAGAAGGGATTCTTGGGGCAGATGTCTTCGCCTCGGAGATTGGCTTACCTCTCATAATCATAAATATTTATGGCCCCTATCATAGTAGAACAATTTTTTGGGATTTATTGAAGTCAGAGCATATCATCATGGGAGGTGATGTTAATTTATCATTGGGTCGTTGAGAATCCTTGGGACCTCAAGCCTCGTCAGACCCTCTTACTAGTTACTTTGAGCAATTTCTGGACAAATCCAATATGATTGATTTGGTGATGGCCAAGAAGATGCCTACTTGGCGCAACCGTAGGATTGGGAAGCTGCTCTTGCTAGGCGATTGGATCGATTATTACTCTCTACTAAACTTGTTACATGGATGGATAGAGCTCGACAATGGGTGGGATCTGGTGGTTTATCTGATCATTCACCCATTTACCTTGAGATTAATGGTGTTCACAAGAATCCATACTCCACTTTCAAATTCAATTCATATTTGCTTGAGGAACTTGAGCTTCGTCGGATTGTGGTGGAGAACTAGAATCACTGCCATAGGCATCCATATGATCAACCTGCATCTCTCATAGCCAACAACCTTTCTAGCATTAAAGAGAAGACCATCAAGTTGGATAAGCAGAAAATAGTTAAAGAAGATGAAGAGTTGAGTAGGATTGAGTTGGAAATTGCCTCCTTTCTGGATGAGGATGGCAGGGGACACTCATTGGAGGAGCACAAAACCACCCTCACCCTGCTAGAAACTAAGAAAAATCATCTGCTCAGAATCAAGAAGGAAGCCTTGCGACTAAATATTAGAGCCATTTAGCTCGAGGCAGGGAATAACAATACCAAATTCTTTCAACAATGTGCCAAAGGCAGAAAAAGTGTAAACACTATCTGGGAACTTAACCATCAACATGGCAGGACAGCCAAGACTCATCACCAACTTGCGGATACGGGCATCAAACACTTCTCCCAAATATATCGTGAACACAGGGCTGGTAATGTAGGTGAGGTCCTCAGGATAGCAATACTATTGCCACGATATGTGCAAAAGGAGGATGAGGTTGTTCTCAATGCCCCTATCACCCTTGAGTAGATTGTAGTTCTTAAATGGTTCAAAAAGGACAAGAGCCTGGGGTCGGACAGTTGGCGAATCGAATTCTACATTTCCTTTTTTGAGCTCATTGGTTTGGATTTGCTTCTTGTCATTTAATATTGCAGATTATCGCGCATAATGTTTGACCATTTCAATTCTAATTTTATTGCCCTTATCCCCAAGGTTGACAAGACTCTTTCTTTCAATGACTATAGGCCCATCTCCCTTTGTAACTCCCTTTACAAAATCATTGCTACGATTATAGCCAATCGCATTAAACCTATCTTATCCTAGCATATCTGCATGGAACAATTTTCCTTCCTCCATCATTGACAAATCCATGAATCCCTGCACTCCATCAAACTCCATAGCCTCAAATTCTCCATCCTCAAGATCAATCTGGCCAAAGCCTTTGATTTAGCAAACTGGACTTACCTTCAGTTGATACTCACTCACATTGCATTCCCCCACTCATTTATCCAATGGACTATGTGCTACATCTCCACCGCCTCCTTTAGCCTTCTCATTAATGGGGCTACCACCTCGTTTTTCCATGCCGGGAGAGGGCTCAGACAAGGCTGCCCATTATCCCCACTCCTCTTCCTTTGGATCATGGAAGGCCTCACCTCCCTCATTGCCTCTGCTAGGAATGAGGGTCAACTTCGTGGAGTAGAAATCACCGACACTATTTTCCTGACTCATTTGCTATTTGTTGATGATGTTCTCATATTATAGATGGCTCCTTGCGGGATTTTATTTTCTTCAAAAAACTCTTATCCACTTTCTGTATTGCAATGGGGATACTCCCCAATCAAAGAAAATCCACCATTATCAGAAACACAATTTTATGAAGGAAGAGCTAGTATATTTGGGATCTGTAGTTTCTAAGAAAGGCTTGAAAATGGATTCGGAAAAAGTCCAAGCAATTTTGAATTGGCCAACTCCAAGGAACATATTTGAGGTAAGAAGCTTTCACGGCCTTGCAAGTTTCTATAAAAAAATTATCAGAAGATTTAGTTAGATTTGTGCACCCATTATTGAAACAATCAAGGAAACTAACCAGCCATTCAAGTGGACAAAAGCAGCACACCGAAACTTTAAGTTGTTGAAGAAGAAAATTACAGAAAAACCAGTTTTAGCTTTGCCAGATTTTGAAAAAGTTTTCCAAGTTGAAACTGATGCTAGTGGAGTTGCAATTGGAGCAGTTTTAAGTCAAGAACAGAGACAAATAGCATACTTTAGTGAGAAACTAAATGAAGCTAAGAATAAATAGTCATCTTATGACAGAATTTTATGTTGTCTTGCAAGCCTTGAAAAAAATGGAGACATTATTTGTTACCAAAAGAGTTTGTATTATATTTTTATAACCATGTGTTACATTTTATAAATAACTAGCCATAATTGAATCAGAGACATGCCAAATGGGTAGATTTTTTGCAGAGTTTTACTTTTGTAACTAAGCATACAAGCGGTAAGTTGAAAAGAGTTGAACAAAGTTGTTGATGCTTTGAGGAGAGTGAATTTAATCCTGCAAGAATTACAAGTTGGTGCAAAATCCAATAGTTCATAATAGACTTCAGTGGTTGGATTATCTTATCCAAGGAGGTTTGCTATTCAAAAGTAATGAATTTTGAATTCCCAAATGTTCTATGAGGGAAAACATAATTAAGGAGAAACACAGTGGAGGCTTATCTGGACACTTTGGACAAGACAATATTTTTTCTCAGGTAAATAATTTTTACTACTAGCCAAAGATGCAAACTGACGTTAAGATATTTTTTGAGAAATGCAGGATTTGTGAGCATGCTAAGGGGAGAAGTCAGAATATAGGATTGTATCAGCCATTGCCAATACCAAACCGACCATGGGATGCAGTTAGTATGGATTTTTTTTTGGGTTTTCCAAAAGATCAAAGAGGAAATGACTCCATTTATGTTGTGGGGGATATGGGGGATAGGTTTTCTAAAATGGCTCATTTCATTGCATGCAAGAAAACTAGTGATGCAACACATATTGCTAATTTGTTTTTTTTAGAATTTGTAGGATTACATGGATTGCATGTGAGTATTGTATCTGACAGGGATACCAATTTTGTTAGTCATTTCTGGAGAAATCTATGGAAGAAACTAGGTACCAACCTTAGTTTCAGTTCAACTTATCACCCTCAAATGGATGGACAGACCGAGGTAGTAAACCGAAGCTAGGGAAATATATTGAGGAAATTAGCGTATAAAAATCCTAAGCAGTGGGATTTAGCACTTGCTCCGTCTGAATTTTCTTATAATGATACTCTCAATTGAAGTACTAGGATGAGTCCATTCCACATTATTTTTGGGATGAATCCAAGAGGGGTGTATGAGCTCAGAAATTTAGGAAAACAAGAGATAAGGAGTGTAAAGGCTGAAGAGTTTGCAGAACAGATGCATAAACTACAGGAAGATGTAAAAAATAGATTGTAGGAAAGTAGTGGAAAATAGAAGCAGAGAGTTGATATGAAGAGGAAAGAAAAATAATTCCAAGTAGGTGACCTAGTCATGGTGTACCTGAGAAAAGAAAGGTTTCCTATTAGGAGTTACAAAAAATTAAATATGAAAAAGATAGGACCATGTAGAATTTTGAGGAAATACTCTAGAGAAGAGGAAGACCATACTTTGAATAGGAAGGAATAGATGCCAAAGATCGAAAAGAAAGAAGTGGAAGCTATTTTGGAGAAAAGAGCTCCAAAGAAGACCAGAGGGAAAACTTAAAATCAATATCTAATCAATTGTAAAGGACACTCTGTGGAAGATGCCAGTTGGATAACAGCAGCAGAGTTATAGAAGTTTAGTATAGATCCTAAAGCATTGATGGATAAATATGTTATTCACCGGGAGTCTGATGCAGGAGCACCCGGACTTAGCCAGCAATATGAATGGATGTTCACATATTGTGGCTAAACATGAGGTGGATAACCATTGATATTTACTTAGGAATAAAAATAGAAATTGGTTTCTCCCTATGAGGATATTGAGCCAAGTAGGATATGAGCTTAGAAATAGAGTAGCATTTGTTTGTTGGAGTGGTTCAACAGATATCTATTTTAGGCGAGAAGGACACTTCAGATTGTTATATAAATATATAATATATGTGAGAGAGGAGAGCAGAGGGAGGAAAAAGTAAGACCGTTTGGAATAGGTGCGAGAGAGGTGTGATAGAGGAGTGGATAGATAGGAGAAGAAAATGTAAAATCTAGCCATCCAAGGGCTTGGCTCTGTGTAATTTCATTTTGATTTAATTCCAAGTGAATTGTATTTTAATTTGGTTATTTGTTTTAAACAAGCCGCTTTTTATTTCTCTGTTGAATATAATATTAATGGCATAGGAGAAGGCTAATCGGACTTGCAAGTAGCAGTGAGGATTGTTAAATCTGGCACAGATCAATGGTGGGAATCATACCGCAAACCAATGAAGACTTCACACATCACAGGTTTTAGTATTTATGGTTAATACTTTGCAAGATAAGTTATTTCTCTTGTGATGCAAAGTAGATCAACGAAGACCGTTGGATCCTACAAAGACCAATGGCGGAGATCAAATTGCACCGGGAGCTATTTCACAAATCGCAAATTTTAGAGTTTAGTGTTAAGGCCGTCGCATGGTAAGTTATTTTGTATGCGATGAGGAGAAGGGTGACGTGTCAAAGTGTGAAATCGATAAATCACAAGTTTGTTAAGTTGTTAAAAGTGTGAAGTTGTGGGGAAGGTAAATTGTATAAGTTGCGAAGTGTGATTCGCACTGATTGGTCCACATTTGCGTGGGGCCATAGAATCATAGTTTCACGCACGAATACTCTATTAACATGTATTTACTTGGGAAAGGGAGAATTATTAAGGTTTTTTGTGTATTGTGAGTAATTTCACCCTTTGGCTGCATGAGTTACACACTTGCAGAGGATCGTTAGAGCTATGGAGCTCTAATACCCAATCCAAGGAGGGCTTTACCCTTGAGCTGGTTCCACAATGCCTCTCTCTTTTCCTAAGGGATTTGAGTTTTTTGGTGGCCAACAATTGAATCCTCTAACTCTATTGCTGCTCTAGATCACGCATTGTTGGTTTCCTCATAGAAAATTTTGCCAACATAATAATGTGCTCTCATTTTGTTCTTCTCATGGTGGTGATTTATAGGCAAATTCAAATCCATCTTCCCTCTCTTGGTACACTTGTGGATAGTGACCCAAGAGTGGGGGTTGATTCATTTGTATGCTCACTCAATGAGGTCTCAAGGTTGCTCTAGGCAGTTGTCTTTGGGTGGCCTCAAGTGGAGAATATTCTCCTGAAGTGGAGAATATTCTCTTAAAGTGTGCATACTCTTCTCTAGGCCTCTACGCACTCAGTTGTAAAGCCTCTCCCTTGTTGCAAAATTATATATCACAATCATTCACCCATAAAGTTCATCTCGATTAAAAATTATAATTCTGACGACTCTCCTATTATTATTTTACCCTATATGTTTTTTACCCTACATCTAAATCCAACCACCTACTACCAAGTGTCTTAGTTAAGCTTGATTAGTCTACTTTAGTTCAGTCTCACTTTAGTCATTTATTACTCATGTATCCAATGTAATCTTATGTAGTCATTTATTTCTCTTCATTCTTTGTGGAGAGCTTAACTATTTTTCATGGTATTTGGTTTGAAAGCTTAATGGTTAATTAATTTTTTTTAATATGGTAATTAATGCTTTGATTTAGTCCATTATGATGAGAAGACACTTATACATGTGGTAGTATTGGAGGAGAGTGATTGAGATAAGTTTTGCAATGCAAGGTTATGCCTCTTGTATACGTGTACAATTTATCAGCAGAGTTTCAAACTCAATCCATTTATTGTTAAAATATATAATTACTTCCTGCATGCAGAGTTAGACAGATAGTTAAGTGAATCAGTTGAGTCGAGTTATAGATAGATTTGGTCAGTGAGTTAGAGAGTGAGTTACACGAGTTGATCAAGTTCAGTTATGTGAGAGTGTGTGCATGTCAATTTAGATTAAATACCATTCACCGAGTTTATTGTATTTAGTTTTCTTTTTCAGAGTGATTCAGATTAATTGAAGAACCGCAGCTCATTGTTTCGTGTGTAAAATATTTGTGTTATTGTGTGATTGAATCCTCTCACTATCCAACACATTGGTATCAAAGCTCCTCTGGCTATCCAAAAAATTGGTGTCAGAGCTGAGGAAGGATCAGAGGATCCGTGGGCAAGCAGAGCCAGACAAGGAGGCCAAGAGCAAAGGTCGTCAAAAAAATTTTAACAAAAAAAAAAAAATAAAAAAAAAATACCTGCGGAGGTCCTCACGTTTCCAATGCAGAACTTGCGGAGGTCTACATCTTCTCCCAAGAAAACATGCGGAGATTTCGGAAACCTTACGATTGAAGTAATTTCGAGTTTAGTCCACATGTTACCTTCATCGAGGTTGCCGAACCCAGTTTATTGACTTTCGGGAGTGTGGAATCAGATTTCAAATTTCCGCCGACAGCCGTGAACGAGAAGGAAAGTCAAAATATGGTTTTCAGAGTCCGTGAGGTACTTTCATTCAATTTTGTTTCATCTTTTAAAATCGATTTTGAACCTCACGTGAGTGGTATAAAAAAAAATTTAAACAAAAAAATGGTTTTTGTACGAATACTTTTAAAGATTGCAATGAGGAGCATTTATAAAAGAGCTTTATAAAAGGGTTTTATAAAGAAGTATTTTGATAAAAGGTTCTTAAAATATTTTTTAAACAAGGAGAAGGTTATTATAAAAGTTATATATATATATATATATATATATATATATATATATATTAAAAAGAATTTATTATATAAAGAAAAAAAAATTATTTTTTTTAAAAAGTGCTTTGTAAAGCCTTCATAAAACAGAGAAATTTAGGGTTTTTATGAGAGAACATTTTTTGTTTGAGGCAAGATGGCCACATCAAATTTTCAGCCACAACTTCCATCTTTCACCAGGAAATATTACGATGTGTGGGATATTAAAATGGAGACTATGCTAAAAGCACATGATGTATGGGATAATGTCAAGTTTCTGTTTGCAGAACCTCAAGATGATGCAGAAGAACGAGCCCTCAGTAATGCGGAGAGAGAACAATGGAAGAAATACAAGTGGAAGAATGCACAAGTGTTTCTTCTTATCCAGCAGGGAGTGGACTGAGCAGTGTTCCAGAAAATCATGATAACCTCTTCAACAAAGGAGGCATGGGAAACTTTGGTGACAAGCTATCAAGGTATGGCCAAAGTTGACATTGTTAAATTGCAGAATACTAGGAGAGACTTTGAAAGTCTGCAGATGAAGGAGACAGAGGACATTGATTCCTTCATGAATAGGGTCATGTATGTTGTCAATCAGTTAAAAATCTACGGTGAAGATGTTAAAGATAGAACAGTGATTGAGAAGGTTCTTCGATCTTTGTCTACCAAGTTTGATGTTGTGGTAGCAGCCATAGAAGAAGTAAAGGACTTGGAAAAACTGACAGTTGATGAGTTTATGGGATATCTTCTATCGCATGAGGCAAGGATAGACAGAAATAAGGATTCCACTTTAGAAATTTCCTTCAAAAGTCAAGTTTATTTTTCAAGAGGTCGAGGTAGAGGTCGATCAAGAGGCAAAGGATGAGGCGGAAGCTATGGTGGTCATAGAGATGGCCGAGAAGAGCATGAGCATCAAAGTGGAAGCAGCATCAGCAGAAGCTTTCATAACAATCAAAGGTAAAGTGCTATTATTGCAATAGATTTGGTCATTATGCTCATGATTGTAGGAAGAAGATAGATGATCAAGGAAATCCGAGAGCTAATGTTAGTACAGAGAATACTAACTCCATTTTTCTAGCATGCAACACCATGCATGTACCGTCTGATAAGGTCTGACTATTAGACAGTCGTTGCAGTAACCACATGACAGGCAACAAGAATTTGGTTGCAAAATTGGATGCCTCCGTGAAGACAGAGGTAAAATTAGGGACTGACAAGACTGTGGATGTAGATGGCAAAGGAGTGGTCATCATTGTGACCAAGCAGGGGGAGCCAAAGACCATATCAGAGGTATATTATGTCCCTGGACTCAAACACAATTTGATTAGTTTTGGTCAATTGATGCAGAAAGGATGCAAAGTTATCTTTCAGGGGCAACAGTGTGTTATTTACGAAAAATCCCCAAGCAAGCAGCTGATTGCAAAGGTGCATATGACGAGGAATAAACTCTTTCCTCTAATTATGAACTACAATGATCAAGTTAGTTCTTTTACAACTTCATGTTCTGATGATTGCTGGTTATGGCACTTTCGGTTTGGACACTTTCATTTTTTCGGTTTAATATTGTTGCAGAAAAAACATATGGTGAGAGGTTTACCTCCCATCAAAGAACCTGCTAAAACTTGTGAGTGTTGACGTTTACCTCACATCAAAGAACCTGCTAACACTTGTGAGTGTTGCATCTTGGGAAAGCAACACCGTGAAAGTTTTCCGAAAGGAGTTTCTTACAGAGCAAAGAAACCACTTGAATTGGTGCATACCAACTTGTGTGGACCTATGAGGACACAGTCAATTGGTGGAAGATGTTACTTCCTCACTTTTATTGATGACTATAGCAGAAAGACTTGGGTTTATTTTTTGAAGCAGAAGTCTGAAACTTTTGCAAAGTTCAAAGAGTTCAAAGCTCTAGTGGAGAACCAAAGTGATCGACAAATCAAGGTATTGAGATCAGATCGTGGTGGAGAATACAATTCGAAGGCATTCCATGAGTATTGCAAACAACATGGAATCAGAAGACAGTTTACAACTAGATACACACCACAGCAGAATGGTGTAGCAGAGAGGAAGAACCGAACAATCATGAACATGACAAGGAGCATGTTGAAAGCAAGACACTTGTTTAATGAGTATTGGGCAAAAGCAGTTGCATGTGTTGTTTATGTGATAAACAGATCTCCTATAAAGAGCGTGATGAACAGAGTTCCAGAAGAAGCATGGTCAGGTATGTCATGTAGTGTATCTCATTTCAAAGTTTTTAGATGTGTAGCCTATGCACATGTGCCTAAGAAAATAATAGGCAAATTAGATGATCAAAGTGAAAATGCATTTTTACTGGTTATAGTGAGCAATAAAAAGCTTACAAATTGTATAACCCTGTCACCAAGAAGAAAATCATTAGTAGAGATGTTGTGTTCAAAGAACAAGAGTCATGGAATGGGACTGTAGACACACTAACCGATACTCAAACACCATTGATGGAGGATGATGATGTAAAAGAAGAGGAGCAGCAAGAACCAAGAGATCATACACCAAACAAAGTCACACCAACAAGGACTCCAAGATTTTCAGAGCAACATGGATCTTCAAGCAGATCCACAAACCAGAATTCTCCAAGAAGCGAATCAGGTAATGGATCAAGTAATGGTAAGAAAAAGATAAGAAGTTTGAAAGATATTTATGATGATTTGGATGTTAGTTCAAATTTTGCATTGTTGGCTTTCCAACCTTCTTCGTTTGAAGAAGCAATCAGAGATCAAAATTGGGTGCAAGCCATGGATGAAGAGATGAATTCAATCGAAAAGAATGATACATGAGATTTGGGAAAAGAAGCAGCCTATTATGACACTATCATCACCAAAGGCAGAATATGTAGCAGCGACTTCAGCAACATGTCAAGCAATATGGTTAAGAAGAGTATTTGATGGACTCAAGTAGCAACAGCAAGGATCAAGAGCAATATACTGTGACAACACATCAACGATTGCACTATCTAACTTCAAAGAAAATTTTTTTATAGTTTAGAACATGTATTTACAAAGAATTATAGAAATTATTTTATCAAATTTTAAATTTCATTATTTAAATTATGTTTTTTATTATGAATAATTACGGAAACATTAAGATTGTGAAGAGTACATTAATTTAGGCAAATTAAATTTGAAAATAAACCTAGAAAACTTTCAAAACATCTCATGAGTAAACTATTGCAACAAATATAAAGCCGAAATAATTGAAAAATATGACAAATTTTTAAAAACTAGAAAGCTTATAGTAAAATTTTTTGGAAGTTTTCTGATAAACATAGCTTGTAGATAAACAATAACTAAAAATATACATACAACAAAATTCCTAGAGTGTCATTTAGAATTGGCGGCGGCAAATTGGACAGTTATTCTGATATCCCAGCCATGTGGAAATGCAACTGGTATGGTAGATATGCCCGCAATGCATTTGGGAGGCATTCTCCTCCCCCAACTCAAAATCGTCATAGCAAATTGGACAGGTTGAACTTATACTATTCTCATCATTCATATGTTCCTCTGAAATGGCTATGCCGCGCAACTGATCCACAGCTGCGT
This sequence comes from Pinus albicaulis, assembly GCA_034641835.2. Classification (NCBI taxonomy): domain Eukaryota; kingdom Viridiplantae; phylum Streptophyta; class Pinopsida; order Pinales; family Pinaceae; genus Pinus; species Pinus albicaulis. The sequence goes on along the minus strand of CM076574.1, from coordinate 1,316,285,743 downwards.
CTCTGTCTGCGAAATTCTCGACAAGAAAGGCTATCTCTCGGAAATCTTCCATATTTCGGGCTGCGTTTAGTAACCGCTCCAGAGTTGGTGCTTCTTCTGGCAAATGCTCCACAGTGGCTCCGTATCGCAAAAGCTCCACAAGATGGCCTATCCTTTGCAATGCCCTCTGTCGCAGCAGCTGCACACTGTCGCTGTTCCTGACCATGAGAGGCAACTGCTCCAGGAGGGCAACTCTATCTTCCAAATGTTGTCGCAATAGCTCCACATCGATTATGTATCTCATTATGTGCTCTGGTAACTGCTCCACAGGTGCAGCTATTTCTGGCAACGGCTCCATAGTAGCGGGAGTGTTTGTGGTTATGTGAGGCAACTGCTCCTCTACTGTTCTCCAACTTGGTATGCTGTTGCTACTACTTCGCCGTTCTCCCGATCTTCGTGTTTCTCGTCTTCTTCTTTTTTTTAATAAGATGAAAAAATAAAATGAATGGACTGTCGGTTAAGTGATGCGATGAGCGATGGAACATGTTTTGCATTTGGAAATTATGAATTGTTTATTTATAGTCTTAATTGCAAAATTATAACGCCAGCCCCATCTGGCCGACGCTTTAGTAGTTCATATTTTAAATGAAAGGAATTATGAGATTAAATAGGGAAGGTTTACATTTTAATTATTATTATTTTTAATTTTTATTAAATTAATTATAATAATTATTTTGTTAGTACGATTAAAGGAAAGCATTTAGAAGATCAAAGAGTGGAAGTTTAAATTTAAAATTTTGTTATTTTTTAATTTTATTAATTACGAATAAAATTGTTTAATATTTTAATAAATTAGTTCAAATAAAACTTTTATTATATTTGATTTTTTTACCTATTTTAATTTTGTTGGTGGTAAGAATTAGTAAAACTAGCATTTTCAAAAAAAAAAATTAAAAAAAAATATTTTCAAATTTTGAAACACTATAAAATTTTCAAAATGATTTAAAAATACATAAAGAAGAATCACGATATTTATATTAATCATAATATTCTTAAAAATATATATGAAAAAACAATGATCCATATAACATGAGATTTTTCAAGGAAAATGGCTAAGGAAACCCTAGCTCTCATCGCAGTGGTTCACGGCCCCCTGAACATCGCCTCACTGTAATCGTTGCCCTTACAATTATTTTATTAATTTCTTCACGTTAAACGATGTCGACCTGCCTTTTCACCTGGTTGCTACAGACCCGTCGGCATAAGCTTGTGAACGCACTTGGGACATTCTCGACAATCCATCTTGTGGTGTTTTCAAAGGTCTTGGCGGTATGCTGGTTGACCCTGTCTAGCTTGTGGATAGTAGAGCAGACTGCTCGCATACGGGAATCATTATTTGCAGTTACAGTCTGGACCCCCACTTAGTTTACTGACGACTACTCGCAGTTTCTGGGAACGTTTCATTTTCAGGGAAGAATCGTTTTCATTGGTGGAAACCTACGAGAAATGAGAGTAACGACGTTATGGGGGAGGAGCTGTAGGACTACTCCTTGGACACATTAGCGCCAGAACAGATTTGGACCCATTTTCCACACTAGCAACCAGCTCAGGCACAACCGCGTGATTTGCAGGAAGGGATAGCACAATTGTAGGCTCGAAAGTGAGATATGGAGACAGTTGTGTCAACCTCAGGGTTTTTGGAGTTTAGGTTCCCTAATGCAAACCCTAATGACCAGCTTACAATCCTCTGCCTGAATACCCTGGCTTCCTCGGTTTTCTCCATACCCTCACCATCGACACTGCACATTTGGAACTAGCAGCACGAGAATTTCGGTCAGGGTGAGGGTTTTTTTCATGGTAAATGTTCCATGGGATAGGGTACTATCAATGATAGTGCATTTGGCTTCGAACAGCTTGGTTTGGGACCTTAAGGTTACTCTCTCAGATAGGACACTATTCTCGGAGGCTCCACGTTGGTGATAACTTCTAGCACCTTCGAGGGTTTTCCTATCCCAACCTCACATACGGAAGAAAAGACCTCCTCGGATTTGGACGACACTTAATCGGAGGAAGGTGGGTCTCCTCGCGAGCACCCTCCTCACATAACTGGAAAGAAGAAAACGAGATGCACCAAAAGCCGTGAGAAATCTCGTGAATTCATTTTCAGTATTGGGGTTAGCATTCAGAAGGCAAAATAAACTACACAGACAATGCTAATGGGGCGAGTCCGAGGGCGGAATTACACCACGGAAAGACTCAAGCAATGGACCACGGAGATTTGGGGTTACCTGCTTGAACAATTTCCGATCGTCCTGACAATGAATCGAGGTTGGTTTGCTTCAATTTTGCCAACACCTGATATGGAAAGTTGGGTTCTAAGGAAATATTGGCATATTGAGATGACTTTGGTACTCTTAAAGAATTGGACGCCTCTCTTTGATCCTGATAAGGAGAAGCTGGGTGTTGGACCTGTATGGTTTTGTTTACCACATTTGCCCCTCCAATTCTGGATGGCCGACGTGCTCAAATGTATAGGTGAGGACCTCGGTATATACCTCGACCATGACAGGTCATATCTGGAAATGGGAAACATATATATGGCTCAAATCCTTGTTCACTTAGACACCTGAGAAGGCTTGGTTGAAAGCTATGTACTGAAGCACGAGAACTTCTCTAGATTTTATATTATTGATTACGAGGGAGTGCCTTTTCGGTGCCAATGGTGCCATGAGGTGGGGCACATATACAGAGACTGCCCCCTTATTTTGGTTGCATCTTCGGCAAGTATTAAAACCCTGGTACATACTGGAACACAAACATCGAAGAATTTTGTGGGTCTCAATCTTCAGTCTGCATCGCACATAGAGGAGCAACAGAAGCCTATTCAACGTCCACCATCCTCATCGATGACCTCCTCGACTGTTCAAACAATGACTGCATCGAAGGCACTTCTGCCAATTGAAGAGGATATCAGCCCTATCACGGGTACCGTGTCCTCTACCTCCTCACCTATTAATTTTAATCTCATTTTTTCATCTACAGCATCTATTATTACTCAGATTAATAAACCGCATATTGTAAAGAATAAGATGGCCCATGTTTATTTTCATGTTGCATCGGCTGCCCTCTGCCATCCTTTGCCCCCCTTTCTTTCCCTACTGTCGACGCTACCCCCTCTAAATGCTCTGATTCATTTGGGGCCGACCCCCCTTGTCATTACAATCTTCGTTCCTCTATTAATATATCAGTTGGCTATTCATATGGCCTTGATGATGATCCTGTAATGACTTTCCTAAAAGCCACCAAAGGAAGGCCATCCTAGTTATGCAAAGTTATACATAATGCTAGTAGGGACATTGCTACGAGGAAGCAAGACACTATTAATCGGGTTTTTAGAGCAAGGAATACCCCTGCTATTAGTTTCCCATGATCTGTCTTTCCTTTAATTGTAGAGGGATGACCAACCCTGATAAAAAACTAGCCTTCCACCGTTTACTAGAGTCATAAAGGGTGAATGTCATATTATTATAGGAAACATTAGGTAGTGGTGAGGTTGTCCTACACTTCCTCACCTCAATCTGCCCTTACTGGAATTTTCATACATTAGATGAGCAGGGTCACTTAGGGGGTAGTGCAATCAGTTTCAACAACTGTAACATACAAATTCTCAATGTATTGGGATCGGAAGGAATTCTTGGGGAAAATGTCTTCGCCTCGGAGATTGGCTCACCTCTCATAATCGTAAATATTTATGGCCCTTGTCATAGTAGAACATTTTTTTGGGATAAATTATTGCAGTCATCCATATTGAAGTCAAAGCATATCATCGTGGGAGGTGATGTTAATTTATCATTGGGTCATGGAGAATCCTGGGGACCTCAAGCCTCGTCAGACCCTCTTACTAGTTGTTTTGAGCAATTTCTGGACAAATCCAATCTGATTGATTTGGCGATGGCTAACAAGATGCCTACTTGGTACAATCGTAGGATTGGGAAGCTGCTCTTTCTAGACAATTGGATCGATTGTTACTCTCTGCTAAAATTTTTACGTGGATGGATAGATCTCGAAAATGGGTGGGATCTAGTGGTTTATCTAATCATTCACCCATTTACCTTGAGATTAATGGTGTTCACAAGAATCCATACTCCCCTTTCAAATTCAAATCATCTTTGCTTGAGGAACTTGAGTTTCGTCAGATTGTGGTGGAGAACTAGAATCACTGCCATAGGCATCCATATGATCAACCTGCATCTCTCATAGCCAACAACCTGTCTAGCATTAAAGAGAAGACCATCAAGTCGGATAAGCAGAAAATAGTTAAAGAAGATGAAGAGTTGAGTAGGATTGAGCTGGAAATTGCCTCCTTGTTGGATGAGGATGGTAGGGGACGCTCATTGGAGGAGCACAAAACCACCCTCACCCTGCTAGAAACTAAGAAAAATCACCTGTTCATAATCAAGGAGGAAGCCTGGCGACTAAATAGTAGAGCCATTTAGCTCGAGGCAAGGAATAATGATACCAAATTCTTTCAATAGTGTGCCAAAGGCAGAAAAAGTATAAACATTATCTGGGAACTTAACCATCAACATGGCAAGGTAGCCAAAATTCGTCAACAACTTGCAGATATGGGCATCAAACACTCTTCCCAAATCTATAGTGAACACAAGGCTAGTAATATAGGTGAGGTGCTTAGGATAGCAAGATTATTGCCACGATATTGGCAAGAGGAGGATGAGGTTGTTCTCAATGCCCCTGTCACCCTTGAGTAGATTGAAGTAGTGCTTAAATGGTTCAAAAAGGAAAAGAGCCTGGGGTCGAACAGTTGGCGAATCGAAATTACATTTCCTTTTTTGAGCTCATTGGTTTGGATTTGCTTCTTGTCATTTAATATTGTAGATTATCATGCATAATTTTTGACCATTTCAATTCTATATTAGGAATTTGACTTCTGTGATCCATAAATTATGTATCAAATCTTTCGGTGAAAATCACATTAGAGAAATTTGTGTCAACGCGTTTCGAACCAGCCAGTGTGGTTCATCATCAGGACAAGATGCAAAATCTGATCTAAGACTCTACTTAAATAGATAAAGAAGCTCCAAATCCATGAAGCCCTGAACTCCATCAAACTCCATAGCCTCAAATGCTCCATCCTCAAGATCAACCTAGCCAAAGCCTTTCATTGAGAAAACTGGACTTACCTTCAGTTGATGCTCACTCACATTGGATTCCCCCACTCATTTATCTAATGGATTATGTGCTACATCTCCACAACCTTCTTTAGCTTGCTCATTAATGGGGCTACCACCTCGTTTTTCCATGTCGGGAGAGGGCTCAAACAAGGTTACCCATTATCCCCCCTCCTCTTCCTTCTGATCATGGAAGGCCTCACCTCCCTCATTGCCTCCACTAGGAATGAGGGTCAACTTCGGGGAGTCAAAATCACCGACACTATTTTCCTGACTCATTTGTTATTTGTTGATGATGTGGTCATATTATATATGGCTCCTTGCGGGATTTTATTTTCTTCAACAAACTCTTGTCCACTTTTTGTATTGCAATGGGGATGCTCCCCAATCAAAGCAAATCCACCATTATGTTCTCAAAATTTTGTGCACCTGAGAGACAACATGCACTTCATCTATTCAATTTTGAACACCGTCTCATTAAAGAAGGACTCAAATATTTTGGATTTATACTCAAGCCCAATGACTACATAATCAATGACTGGAATTGGCTCATTTCCAAAATTGAGAAGAGAATCGACATATGGCAGCAGAAATGGCTCTCCAGAGTGGGTAGACTTGTCCTCATAAAATTTGTGTTGGAGGCGATACCTGTCTATTGGATGGCTTTTTCTTGGATTATTTAAGGTATCACCAACCGTATTCAAAAAAATTGCAGACGATTCCTTTGGCAGGGTAAGGATGTTGAAAACACCTTTGCATGGGTGAAATGGGAGAAAATTTCCAAGCCTAAACAATGCAGGGGATCGGGACTCAAGGACCTAAACCTTTTTACCAAAGCCCTGGCTACCAAGAAGGGGTGGAAAATCCTAACCTCAGATAGTATGTGGTAGGAGGTCATATATTCCAAATACATTTCTCCCGCACCTACCCTTAACTGGATCAAATGCACACATCATCCCCATACATCTTCATTAGTGGTGTGGCAGGCTATCACAAACTCCTTAGCTCTCATTAAACAGGGGCTGGCTTGGAGGGTGGGCGATGGCACACAGGTTCGTATTGGCATGTACCCATGGTCAGGTTCTAGTAGGGAGAATGTACTTCCCCAAGATATATGATTATTTCTTAGTGATCAAGGGATTTCGAGACTTCAACAGGTGGCAGATAAGGATAATTCATATTGGACTACCCAAGAGTGGAAATCTGCCACTATCCTTAACATCCCAGAGCATTGTCATGGAACATGGAACAATTACATTAGGTCTCTCAAGATATCCCATATCAGGATTACTGACACAGATGATGAATTTATTTGGGCCACAACTCCGAAAGGTTTCTACAAGCATAAATATGGTTATGCTCCTCTCACACAAGCACAACTTTCTCATGATCTGGGATGGTGGTGGAAACCACTATGGAAGCTTAACCGCTCCCCAAACCCGTCTTTTTATGTGGTGTATCCTTAATAATTGTGTACCCACCGAGGGCAATATAGCTAAGCATTCAATCCATGGTCCCTCTTGATGTGCTCACTGCAAGGCACATGCGGAAGATGTTCTTCACCTATTCCTTATTTTCCCCAAGGCCAGGCATATGTGGAACAAGATCACTAAGGACTGGAAATTAATTTAAATTGGCAAGGGGACACCATCCTTCATGCTTGACAGAACTGGTGGTAAGCCACTACCTCGAGCAAGGTCTAAGATCTACCTCTCCTAATGACCTAGGGACTATGGTTGTCTCACAACCACTGCATATTCCAATGCGCACTAACCCCCTGGTACACATCCCTATTGTATCCATCTATCACTCCATACCTGAAGAGTCACACTCAAAAGTTGAAAGGGTTATTTCGCTGGAAGTCATCGATAAAATCTTCCCTTGGACCTATTTCGATGGTGTGGTTGGAAATGAAGGTTGCAGTGGAGGTGCATTACTATATCTAGCTGATGAACATTTCTATCACATCAAAATCAGACTAGTCCCAGGTACTAACAACTATTCTAAACTCAACTGCCTGAGACTGCTCCTTATTTTCGCCTTAGAGAAGAGATCCAACATGATACAAATCTTTGGGGACTCTAAGATCATTATAAGTTGTTTCAATAACACTATTATTTTTCATGCACACACTCTTAGAATTTTGATGGATGAATTGATTGCTCTTAAAAATCAATTTGATAACATTAATATCACTCATATTTACAAGCAAAGCAACCAAGACGTTGATCGCTTGTCCAAAGAAGAAACGCAAATAACATGGGGACACTGGCATATAACAGAACACATGGGAGCAGACATATATCACCATTATCACCGACCTTTCATAGAGGATTTTGGGGCACCAGAACCTCTGGTTCATCCTGTTTGAACATTAGTTTTATGGGTTTTTGCTTTATGTTTTGTTTTTATTCTCTGCATACAGACTTATATTATATGATATCTATGTTTATATGGGCACGATCCGTGCCAATTTTGTAAATATTTTTCTATTTATACTATTGATATTGGTTATAACACACCACTCCTGATATTTTTTGAACACTACTGGATATGCAAGATGCATTCTGAAGCAAATGTAACATGTAATTTTCTTTACAAATAATGAAAATTGCGACATTTTCCTGGGAAAAATATATAGAAAAAAAACACAATTAACATAGGAAAAAACACAATTAAAATACCAAAATCACATACATAAACCAAACTACACATTTAAAAAGGAACAAATTTCATTAATATCCTTGCAGATTTTAAAAATATTCCTCTACATTTAAAAAAAAAAATTATGTGCAGCATTTTACATTATACTATTGGTGCAAAGAATATTTGCATCTGACGAGAACCTTGTGAAGGGTTTTGTAACCACATTATATCAACATCCCAGAAAACAAAATTGTAACCAGATTTCAAAATATTTCCCAAGAATCCAAGCCTCCTCCACATCATTTTAAAGTAATTGTCGCTCATGTACACTTTTTTCTGCAGAGAACTCAACACCCCTTATCTTCAAAGTGTAGCAGTGTGGATGAATTTGGAGACAATTATTATAGGCCTTCTCACCCAAGGCAACTATAACTATATTTCTTAGTAGTTCTGAGGTTCCTTCACCCACACAGAATCTCTCTAGGAGGAGATCAATCATGGTGTTTGACTCCACCCATGCCCCATTCAAGGCCATGATTATCACTGTCTTGTTTGAGTTGGAAATTTTTTCCAAAACTCTATCTAGTTCACCTTGAGGGGTAGGTGGACTTAAAACCATACCTAGTTTTTATGTAGCTGGAGCCGGAGGTAAACCACATCTAATTCGTCTTGATATGGAGTTGGATTAGGTGGTCATACACTTTGTAATGTTGTTGTCCCAGCAAGGATCTTCATTTTATTGGAATCAAGGGACTTTGGGAAAGGAACAACAATCAACGGATATGAAAAAGGATGCTCGTGACGATCTGTTAGCATTGTTGCAATCAGGAGCCATAGAAAAACAACCAATGACATCACTACTATGAGCAAAATCACCAACGCTAAAACAAACATTGATCGCACTGGGATTGTCGAAAATTTGTCTATGTGAACGATGTTGATGTAGATGAATGTCGATGTTGCCACTGCACATGGTGAATAAATTTTCGCATTATCACAACAACTCTATGCATAGACAGTGCCTTAGAACTCTCAAACCCACCTTCAAATGAAATAAGAAAATCCCAACCTTTGGACAAGCAGTGGTATTCTACACTTCACTCTTTGCTTCCTCTAGTACCTCCATGCAGGTATCCTTCGAGAGCTTCCCAAGACATAATTCTGAATCTTCTGCCTTTGACATATTTAGACCTCAAATATTTTACAATAGAAAAACATTCGACTAAATAATAAGAAAGAAAATCAATATTTTGAACCTAATGTCCAACAAAAATAATTTTGAAATTAATAATACTATAGTAAACATATTTGATAAGTAAATATATTTTTTATTTAAAAATATATATTTTATGCTAAATATATATATTTGTTTAAAATATATTTTTTCCTATAAATCACATCATTCATTATTTGGTAGACTTTTGAAACATTTAATATGATTCATTCATTAATTTTCATATAAAAAAAAAAATTTATCAATTATGAAATTCACTTTCTAAAATAAAAGAGATTACTAAATCAAATATCATTAAAAATACAAATCCAAAGTAAGAGAAAATTTTCAATCCATCAAAAAAATTCTCTGTTAGGGTTTTGGTAGGGTTTTGACAAGGCACGACAAACATGATAAGGTTCAAGGATCGAGGCCGACCAATTCAACCACCTTGCTCATGTAGGTGAAGCCAGTAGCGCTGATGGCATCGACAAGGGGAAAAGCCATGGGGGGGAGGCCCCCTCCTACCGTAATGTAGTGAGTGGGGAATCAAGTGTGCAGGGAGCGCAGACTGCCAATGGGCAAGTAAATCATGGTAAAGGCCTGCTAGTCTTAGGGGAGTAATGGCAGAGTTGCATGCAAGGGAAATGCTTACCACGAGCCTCAAAGAAACCTAGCTTCGTAATCCCGGGAATCAAGATAGAGGAATATAGGACATACATGAAGTATCATGCAATCATATGTAATTTCATAGGGTTCTAGCCAACGAAATGAGAGTTGGTAATATGGATTCATTAAAAATGGGAACCGAAAGGGCATGCAGAGCTAACACTCGAAGAAATGGGATATTTTACAACCATCTTCGCTAACCTAGAAGACAGAGAGATGGTTTTCGAAGGCGGCGTGTACTTATTCAACATTGGAGGGATTTTTATGCAACACTAGGAAGAATGCTACAATCTAGATAGAGAAAAATTCCTGGCTACACCAGTGTGGGTATGCCTCTTCTGCATCCCAATGGACTTCTGGGACCTAGAGATATTGGAGGTTATTCTAAACTCTCGAGGCATCTTCATAAATATTGCATACTTCACAAGACGTGGTATATATACGTCATATGCAAGAATTTGTGTTTACATTAACATAATGGACCAACTACTAGAAGAAATAGAGCTGGAATACCGACATGAGGTATGGAAACAAACCATCAAGTCTGAACATATCCCCTTCTAGTGCAAGAGATGCTAGGAGTATGGCCATCCTTTTCGAGAATGTCCATTAATGAAAAATCAGCTGAAGGAGCTTGAAATAGACAATAAACAAAAGAAACATCATGAGGATGTGGAGGGCTTCCAAGAAGTTTAGATGAGAAAGAAGAACCAATCCCCCATCCCGAATACAATAAGGATAGGTAAAGAAAAACAAAGAAATAATAGATTCGTACCCCTACAGGAAGAAGAAACAACATAATAAAATATAGAACAACAACGTGCAAGGGACCAAGGAAAATATAAGGGGGAGGAATAAGATAATGGAGATAAACCGGAAAAAAAAGGGAAGGGACAAAGCCCAAACAAAAGGCAGAAGATGAAACAATGGAGAAAGAAACCAAAAAGACAGGACGGGATCAGCCAAATATGGAAATTGATATCCAAAAGGAGGATATAAGTAATGAATAGCAGGCATTGTGCAGACTAGTGAACGAATGGAGACACTTTGATGAGAGATTCATCCGCGAAGCACAAAAACAACCCTACAAAGAGACATTTCAATAGTACAAAGTTAAACAAGGAAATACGGGAACAGACCAACTACATCAACTAGGAACATAGAAGAGCCAGAGAGGGGATAAAGGCCCTCTAGGGAAAGGAAGTAAGAAAAGCGGTAGATATAACCTCAACGAGACCATTTAGATGAATGGATAAATATTGGTTTACTAACGTAAGGTAGTTCTCCTTAAAACTCTCTTCCACCAACTTAAAAAATCATTTAAATGATTATTACAACCTAGAATATTTGTGGCATTAATAGTAAAGGAAAACAACGATATTTGAAGGATCGACTGAGGAAAGATAAGCCCAGCATTATGATCATCCAGGAAACCAAGATCTTGGAATCCAAGCTCAAAGGGGTAGTTAGAAGTTTCAAGCTACCATATGAAGTGATTGCACTAGACTCCAGTGGAAGTGCGAGAGGACTAGCCATTCTATGGAACTCGACGGAATTCATCTTTGATGATTGGGTAAGTAGCCCCGAATGCTTATAGGGTTCTTTAGACACATAGGATCTAGTGATTGGGTCCTCCTTACTGGGGTTTATGGGCCTCATACCCCAGGGGAGAAAGACACCTTCCTTCCCAACCTAGCCAGTATGTGAAGAGAATTCCCAAAGGAATTGTAGATAGTTGGCAGGGAATTTAACATGATAACGTCCCTCAAAGGGAAGAAATGAGGAATTCACTAACAGAACCCAAATATATAAATGTTCAAGGACAAAATATTGTAGCTCAAACTGGTGGACCTTCAAACCAAAAATGAAACCTTCACCACGAACAATAGGAGAGGAGGACAAAATCAAATTGCGTCCAGGTTGGATATGTTCTTGGTCTCAGAGATGGTCATGTCCCGAGACATTTACATGGAAGCCTCCGTCCTCCCTGGAATGGGCCCTGATCATTGGCCGGTAAGACTGGAAATTAACCTCAAAATAGGGGAAAGAAACAAGCCCTTCATATTTGAAGCATTCTGGCTCGGAGACCCTAAGCTGTCGGGGAAACTCGAAGAGTGGTGGAAGAACAACAAAGTGGTGGGCATAAATCTTATGCATGCATTCCAACTAAATTTAAAATAGATCAAGCAGAGGATCAACAAAATTGAATAAATAGGACTTTGGCAACATTATCAAAGACAAATGTAGTTAAAGAAGAAGATGGAGACATTCCAACTGAGGATTATCACTGAGGGCAGATCAAAACCTCTGGTAAAGGAAGAGGAGTGGCTCATAACTCAATTGGAAGAAACAAAAAATAGGAGGAGATAATTTGGAAGCATAAATCTAGAGTCAAATGGTTGAGCTAAGGAGAGAAGAATACCTGCTTCTTCCATATAGCAATGGTCCAACATAGACAACAAAACATAATCTTCTCCCTGAAAAATGACGTTGGAAATAAAATGGTCTATCATGAGAACATGGAATATTTAGTTGTTCACCACTTTCACTCCTTGCTCACTTAACCAGAGCAGAATCACTTAGAGGCAATCTAGAAAACTACCCAAAAAAAATTTCACCCCGTCACCAAAGATAAAAACCTTGGCCTTATGTGGGTGGTCACAATGGCAGAAGTGGAAGAGGTCGTAAAGGGTATGGCAAAAAACAAAGCTCGAAGCCATTATGGATTCACCGTAGAATTCTTTCAAGTTGCATGGAAATTCCTAGGAAAATACGTCCTGGAAGTGGTCGAGGAGTCCCGATGTCACCAAAAATTATGACCTAGCCTCAATGCTACTTTCATAACGTTGATTCCTAAATTTGCTAAATCTAAGGATCCACAGGGATTCTGCTTGATTGCCTTGTGTAACATCATTTACAAAATCATTGAAACTATTATGGTTAAGCACCTTAATACTTTTCTCCCATCCCTCATATTGCCTGAACAAAATGGTTTTGTGGATGGCTGACAAATTCTTGATGGTTTTATTACTTCCCTAGAAAAAAATCACTCCTTGAAGCATCTAAACATCTTGGGGATGATGATCAAGTTGGACTTGTCTAAAGCCTATGACTGCATAAATTAGACCTTCCTCACTGTTGGGTCGTGAATACGACCACTTTTTAACACTTATTTCATCCATTTTTACTCTTCTTTATCATGTCATTTATTATAATTTATCATATAAATCCATTTTATAATGATTTATGCTCTTATGGATGAATATTATTTCTTCTCCTTTATTTTTAATAAATGGATGATTATTATGCATAATATTATCAACGATGGTTTATTAATATATTTTGTACCAACACTAACCATTTTAGCCTCCAAGATATTTGATCTCTAAATCATCATCAAATATTCCAACTCAGAAATTCGCTGGAATAATAAGTGACAGTTTTGCGGTTGAGATTATGGGCAAATGAAGAAGAGTCTGGAAAATCCGGAACATGGGTTTTGTCTAGAATGGACCAAATTAACTTTTTGAAAGAACAATTTGCCAAAATTCGACCTGTATTGAGAGAAACACAATGTTCTTTGAGCATGATTTTCTTAGATTTACTGTTGTGGCCGTCCTCCAAATTATCTCAGCTGCAAATCCAAATTCGACTTGCTCTTGTTGAAATATGGATGGAAATATATTTTCTAGTCGATCAAGTTGTTGGGAACAATTCAATTTTGTTATGAGAGATCCTATTTACTATTTAATTTCTCCTCTCTTTGGTTATAAAAGGAGACGTTTGTAAAAGAGAGGGGGTCGTTATTGCTTTTGTGAATTGTAAACTTAATCAAAATCTGTGTTATTGAAAAACATGATTCCATTGTAACGCTACTCCAGTTTAATGATTAATTGAAGTTGTTGTTCCAATCGCATCATCTGAAGTAGCTTGAGCAGTCCCTGTTGGTGGTTAAGGGCCCGACCCCTGGCAGCGTGAACTGCTCCTCTGTGTTATATATCCAATTCTTGCAGCGTGTGATCGATTTGATACATGCATGTTACTGTGAGTTCATTTCATTAGTTGTTTATCATCTTATTGTTTTTATGTATTACGCGTTCTGTTTATGAGTTATTTCATTATCGTGTGATCTGAATCTTATTTCTTACAGCGTGGGTTAATTGAGACAGCATATTGCCTTACTTAGATCATCCTTGGATTCGCGGAAGTGATATTGGTTCTATCTTAATTAATTCATAATTCCATGCTTAATAGTTTTCCATTTTATTATAATGGATTGCATTACCGTTCCTTCCCAATTTAACAAGAATCTTAATCCTCGAATTACTTATCTTGTTATGCTTCGTTGTTCGGCATTTGATGTTCCATTCCATTTGCTGTTTCGTTTGACTACTATTCATTTCATAGTGCAGATACAAAGCTTCGCTATTCAGATTGTTGTTCAATTCCTTTAGTTACAATTCACTACTTATTTACATTGTTATTCATTTACATTGCTGATCATTTCTGATTCATTAGTTTCAGATTGCAGAAAGATTGTTTATTTACATTGTTACAGTTTGTTGTTTATGCACATAGCCATTCAATTACAGATTGATGTTCATTTCTAATTCTTTCTTTTAAAAATAGTTCTTCTTTGTTTACTTTCAATAGCAGGCTTAGTTCAATCGCTATTGCTCCTTAATTGCTTTAACACAGGACTGTCAACTGCAGAGAATATTGGCTATTGCTTCCAAGTTCCCAGATTGATTGCCTTGTTCTAGTTTGATTTCAATTGCATCAATTTCTAGAGGAATGAGTTATTGCTACTGTATCCTCGATTGATGTTTGCTGAGTGAGTAGTTGGATTTCAGAGCATTTGAGTTCAGGTTGTTGTAATTAGATTCCTTTTCCAAGCATCCATTTACTCTTGTATTTAGAACATTGTACCTCATCTTGCAAGGCATTACTCTTAGATTGAATTGCAGCCTCAGACAGAGTACACTCTTGAGATAAAAAGTCATTCCTGGATTGATAATTAATGTAGGATAAATAGGCGTTAAAAAGACATATTTTATACCTCAACATTTTGGCGCCGTTGCCGGGGAGAGTGTGTGCCATTTAGAAAGAGTTATGCATATTTAATTTTTTTTGCTTGGGAAGAATTGGGTATTAAAGACGAAAGGTAAGAGCCTGCGCACCGAGCAAGAAACACACTTGTTCACTGGCCTGCTTCACAGCAGAATTGAGTGAAAGCTTAAGGTAAGAGTGAATGCTTGCGTTTTCTCGAATTTTAGAGGTAGAATTTTTGAAAAAAAAAAATTTCTTGTAATTCCACTCGAGTGGTGATGTAAGCACCACCCATTTCACTAACCAATTGACAGGAAAATTGGAAGGAGGATACTTAAAGAAACACATGAAGAACATCTTCTATTATGGTAAGAAATGGCTCACATTGAAACTTTCAAATTCCCTATCAAGGATCTAGGAGCAGTGACACAAATGCACATAATTCCCCCATTTTCTCTACCAAATTTTCATGGTTTGAAAAATGAAGATCCAGATACATTATTATTTGAGTTTGAAATACTTTGTAGAGGATATGATTATTATACTAATGATCAAAGGTTGAAAGTGTTTCCTCTTACTCTAAAAGGAGCAGCTCTCAGATGGTTCATGAACCTAGGTGGGAACTGCGTCCAAACATGGGAGGACATGAAGAACATATTCTTGAAAAAGTACCAAGACTACTGCAAATCCAATGAAGATATTCTTGGTATGATACAAAGGGAAGATGAAAGCTTGGAGGACTATGTAGAGATATTTCAATATAACCTTCAAGAATCAAAGCATAAGCATTTGGAAAAAGAGATCTTGAAAACACTCCTTCTTAAAGGAATCAAAGATGAATTTTTAGAACTCTTAAATTTGATAGGAAAAGGTGATGTTTTTCAATTATCATATGATGATGTTTGTGAATTGTGCATAAGGTATTCAAGAGGAATATCCAAGGCTGGTAATAATTCTAGAGAAGTTTCTTCTTTCTTTTCCAAATTTACTACAAGAACAAGAGACATAAGAGCTGAAATCAACATTTTATTCAAAAAGTTTAAAGTTGATTTTATTAGCTCTCTAAATTCACAATTGAACGTTTTGCAGGTTCAGAAAAATTGAGAATTTGATGAAGTGTTTTGCCCTCATTACCAAAAGGAGCATCCCATAGATACTCACTCTTCCTTATCTAATTTGGAAGTTGCATATCAAAGAGACGGGGAAGCTGCAACAAGGTAAAAACCATGGAAATCATGTCCTACAGGTATGGTTCAAAACACTTCCTCTCAATTCTCTTACTTGCATAATTCGTTATGGAATACTCATATGTCCGGGCAGCCATGCCAATCTCAATATAACCACTACCAATCTTGTCTAAAAGTTTGGCATGGTTCATCTTATGATTGTATGACTACTCTCCCTCATCTTGTAGCACAAACACATCTCCCAGCTCTTCCACAACACCTTGCTTGCCTATCAAAATCATCCACTCAACACAATCAACTACATCATCAAGAGGCGCCATTCCCTACACAATCTCATGCTCAACTCATTCCACACCCTCACCATAATAAACCAGTACAACATGCTTACAGTGTTGAACTGCAAAATTTATCCACCCTTCCCACCCATTCTATCTCACATGCACTATTGGGGAAAACTTACACTGAGACTTAGAATGTATCAAATCCAAAAATTGTAGAAGTTATGAAAGAAAATGAGGTTTCTTCTAGTTTGCACCAACAAACCATTTTAAAAGCTCAAGAACTTCATGATACGATGGCTATGGGAAATCAAGAAAGTAAGGGATACATTGAAGATTGGTTTCACTCCATCATTTGTTTGCAACATCACTCCGTGCTTCAACAATTTTTGGCACCATCTTTTCAAGGGGAGTTGGCTTCTCATACCCTAATTTTTATCAACATGCATTTTTCAAATTTGGGTATGTACATACTAAAGGCCTTATTTCTAAAATGGTTCCACTGGAAATACTCTTATACATAAACATATTCGATTCTAAAAGAAGAGTAGGATAGTGGAGAAAATAAAATAAATAAGGAAATAAAACAAACATTTTTTTTTTTAATTTTTGTAAAAATAGTTGTTTTTTTTTTTTTGCAACACGTTGTGGAAATCAAAATTGATGATAAATATTCTAATTTATTTGTGTATGTAGATGAATTATATTGCAAATAATAATTTTACAAACAATTATATTCATTTTTATCATCAATATGGAAAAATTTCTTGAATATCATTTTTTTGGCTTGCGAGCTTGATGAAATTTCTGAAAGCAAAGTTGGGACAGTTATGTTTTGAGGGACCAAAAGTGAATATTTTTAAAACATGTTTCTACCCTAAGTAGCCCTTTATTTCTACTTTCCAACCCAATTTTAATCACTCCATTTGGATTTGAAACGAAAAATTTAGAACCAAAACATTGATAGGGTGTCTAGTAGGCATCTCAAGAACATAGTTGGGACAGTCAGTTTTTGGAGACCTAAATGACTATATTTTTAAAACATGTTTCTATGGTAGATTTCTCTATTAATCTAGTTTACAACACAATTTAAATCACTCAATTTCTATATCGTATGAGGAATTTATGACCAAAATATTGACTGCCTATTATAAATCAACACTCTTGAAACTTTGTTTTCTCGACTGTTCATTAACATATTTGACACATCAATTCTTCTTGTCTTCAAAACCTGATTCTATTGGAGATAAATAAATTATTCTACTTTAATCTCCAATTTCAATCGCTTCAATCCGCCATTAAACGGAAAATTTATGCTTGAAATATCAACTATTGGTCTAAGCTGGAAAATCGAAAATGACTCTATTATGCAGGTTGTTCTAAGCAAATTTTACATATCATAGCATTGAATTTTTAAAACATGTTTCTATTGGAGATAAAACTTTTAATTAGCTCTCATTTTGCTTTGGAATCACTCAAATCTAACGAAAAACAAATAAGTTATGATTGAAACACTGCAGGTTAGTATGATTGGCCACTGCTCTCCCGCAGGTAATAAATTAATTTTACTTTGCCCATGGATTTGTTCTACAGAGTAACTATTTGTTAGTTTTTTTGCATAATTATTGGATTAGGGGAACCCGATCACCTTTCTTTCTCCATGATTTAATGTTTTATTGCAGGTAGACACTCGTTTTTTGCAGGTCTTAGCAGAACAAAGAAGGTCAATTTATGGACGAGCGATTCTTGAAAGAAATTTTAGTAAAACAAGGGCATTTCTTCCAGTTCATTACCTAACGGATTCATAACAGAAGAAATGAAGAATTTGTTTTCATTTGAAGATTCATGCCACTACTTCCAAAACATTTTTCAAAAATATCATTATTTTCCATTAACAGATTGATATTCCCTTAGGAAATAATATCATAGCTGTTGTAACTTAATAAAGTGTTGTTTCTTTTCTGATTTATTTTATGTTTTTTTGTTTCAGGTGTTGATCTCTCCAAATTATAGTTTCCGCTCCATTTGCAATTAAATAATAAGGACCCCACCATGCAAGTTTCAGTTACAGAAGGCAATTCTTCGACAGTACCAATTCTGTTAAAATATATATATATATATATATATATATATATATTTTCTTGAAACCTATACATAAAGTTTGTTTTCTTTTACTTTGCTTGTTTTTTTGTATAGAATTTTATTTCTTGAACCGCTCTTACTTTGCTTGCTGCGAATTTTTGTTGTTCCTTTCCAAAGGAACAGAACTTTTGATGTTTCTTTCGAAAGGAACAGCAGTATTGTTGTGAGTGTTTTTGTTGTTTATTTCCAAAGGAACAACACTTTTGTTGTTCCTTTTGAAAGGAACAGCAGTATTGTTGCGAGCATTTTTGTTGTTCCTTTCCAAAGGAACAACAGTTTTCACCATTTATTTTTGTTGTTCCTTTCCAAAGGAACAACATTTCCACTAATAATTTTCGTTGTTCCTTTCGAAAGGAACAACAGTTTGGCCAATTTTTTTTGCTGTTCCTTTAAAGGAACAACTTTTTCGCAAATTGTTTTTGTTGTTCCTTTCCAAAGGAACAACACTTTTTGAATGCATTTTTCTTGTTTTTCAACAGCCTTTCTATAACTTTTTGTGAATTTTTCATGACTCTTTGAAAGGAAAACATACAATTCATGCAAGGATACACAAATTAGAGGTTACTGGAATCAGCTATTCAAGAAAAATTGTCATTTTTTAAGAGATTTTTTGTAGTGATAAGAAAAAGGAAAGGACACAACCATCAATATCACTTTGTTGTCTTTATTTTCACTAAAATTAATATGATCGATTATCTTTATCATGTTGGTTCTTCCCTAAATTTTCATAACTCTCTTTGATTTTTATTTCATTGAATAAGAATAAGGGCATATTTTCTCTATTGAGCTGTTCGAACTTCTTCCACCATACCTACTCTTAAGGAGTGTTGAGCCACCCTTTATATATAAATAGGGAAGTGCTATATGTAAAGAAAAAGAAGAAAAAAAAAATCTCTATATGATTAATAACAATTCTATGATATGGCAGATGGAAGATAGGGGGTCTCATCAAGAGCCAACCTACCGTGATCATAAGGGAGAAGTGAAGTGGCATTCTCATTATGGCCACCACACCAAGGATATGATCCAATAGACAACTCAGAAAAATAAAAATTCCTTGGAACAGGAGGTCTCATCACGAGCCGACCACCCCACTTTTCACCCCTTCCTGGTGAATGGCATTGTGATTCATCTGGTTCCCAAGCCAGCACAGTGGCCTTCATCATGACATCACACAACACTTCCCTGAGCATAAATAAAGGATAATGGTTCCAAGGGTGAGAAAGCAACTTTGTCAAGGTTATAGACACATGTGGGCAACAGAGTTCTACTGATGGTATTGGAGTCATATTTTTCACAAATCAATAGTAATAATAAACCCTTTTCTTATATCTTTATCTAATATCAAATGAGAGTATGCTCCTAAACCCTTTGTTCGGAACCTCTTATGCATGAAATTTATTTATAAATCGATCATAATGGTTTATGTAGATAATGACCGCATAAGTATTTTTTTCACATCAGCTATCATTTTCCCTTACTTTCGAAATCATTACATAAATATTTCCATATCTACTCACGATTTCAAAATATGCATTGATTGCAGTAATGAGATAATTTGTTGATCATATCATAATTATGTATGTCTTTCCATGTTGTATAATCACTATGCAGTACGTTGCTCTTCTATTTTGCTGATTTGCCACAATATTGATACTGCATTTCTACAGAATTTTTGTTGATTGAACTTTTGGCATACATCTTATCTGTTGCTCTTCAAAATTAACACTGTGGATTCAAGAAAATTGCATACAGAATCATGATTTGTTTACAGGAGAACAACAAGTATGAGGGAAAATTCTATTCACAGCACGACCACACTATTGCAACTAATAGTAAAGGCCCACGCAACCTGCGAACCTGCACAATTCTTCAAACATGATGTGTTTGCATGGCTTCCACCTTTTGCATCACTTTCAGTATCCGCTCAGCCTACATTAACTTCAACAAAGGCCAGTCCGTACACGTCATTCCACATTTTTAGGAGGTAATATTTGAGGTAAAATAGCATAATTTTCTGATTTATTATGAATTTAAGAGAATTTCATGAAAATCCATTGAACATTATTTATCATCATTCATTCCACATCTTTACCACTTCCCATTTTTTTTAGACACGTCTCATCTTTCAGTTTGGGGGAGTGTTGATTTCCTTCATTTCTTTCTTGTGACCATATCAGTAATATTCTTTATCATCCATTGATATTATTATTCATTCTCAACACCTCCCTTATTCCATGTTGTTTTATACCAAGCATTGATTTCAACAGATTGTAGCAAACACCTCTCTTTGTTTTCTCGCATTGCATGAGGACATGCTAATTCTTTAGTTTGGGGGGGGGAATTGTTACACATGATGGATGTTTTCTACTCTCTTTCTCTTTTAATGCATACAATTTCATTTTTATACAATGCAGAAATTGATTTGCATATATCTTTAAAACTATGAACTGAATTCTTGTGATTTCTGGATAAAAAGGAGGTATCATTAAAATACACAAACCCAGATAATTTCATGCTAAATTAGTTCATAAAATTTCGAAAATTATGCACTATCACCTACAACCATTTTGTTTATATCTCATGATCCGTGCATCAAAACGATCTGATTTTTGAGAAAATGGTTAATGAAGTTTGTTGTTATTTATGTCACATTTTTCTGCAACTTCATATACATATAGTTGAATGTCAACTGTAAAAATTATTATTCCTTTATCAAGATTGCTAAAATTGAATATTCATTATTTGAGGAAAAATTCATTTGTTCTATCCATTTCACGAGTTGAGATGAACAATTTTTTTTGCTTGGTTAACACATGGGTTTTGTTTTTGGGTTACATGAGGACATGCAATATATTTAGTTCTGGGTTGCATGAGGACATGAAATATATTCAGTTTGGGGGTATGTTGGGTCGTGAATACGACCACTTTTTAACACTTATTTCATCCATTTTTACTCTTTTTTATCATGTCATTTATTATAATTTATCATATAAATCCATTTTATAATGATTTATGCTCTTATGGATGAATATTATTTCTTCTCCTTTATTTTTAATAAATAGATGATTATTATGCATAATCTTATCAATGATGGTTTATTAATATATTTTGTACCAACACTCACCATTTTAGCCTCCAAGATATTTGCTAGATTGCAGATTTGATCTCCAAATCATCATCAAATATTTCAACTCAGAAATTCGCTGGAATAAGAAGTGACAGTTTTGCGGTTGAGATTCTGGGAAAATGAAGAAGAATCTGGAAAATCCGGAACACGGGTTTTGTCCAGAACGGACCAAATTAACTTTATGGTAGAACGGTTTGTCCAAATTTAGCCTGTATTGAGAGAAACACAAGGTTCTTTGAGCATGATTTTCTCATATTTACTGTTGCGATCATCCTCCAAATTATCTCAGCTACAAATCCAAATTCGACTTGCTCTTGTTGAAAGATGGATGGAAATATATTTTCTGGTTGATCAGGTTGTTTGGAACAATTCAATTTTGTTATGAGAGATCCTATTTACTATTTCATTTCTCCTCTCTTTGGTTATAAAAGGAGACGTTTGTAAAAAAGAGGGGGTCGTTGTTGCTTTTGTGAATTGTAAACTTAATCAAAAGCTGTGTTATTGAAAAACATGATTCCATTGTAACGCTACTCCAGTTTAATGATTAATTGAAGTTGTTGTTCCATTTGCATCATCTGAAGTAGCTTGAGTAGTCCCTGCTGGTGGTTAAGGGCCCGACCCCTGGCAGCGTGAACTGCTCCTTTGTGTTATATTTCTGATTCTTGCAGCATGTGATCGATTTGATACATGCATGTTACTATGAGTTCATTTCATTAGTTGTTTATCATCTTACTGTCTTTATGTATTACGCGTTTTGTTTATGAGTTATTTCATTATCGTTTGATCTTAATCTTATTTCTTACATCGTGGGTTAATTGAGACAGCATATTGCCTTACTTAGATCATCCTTGGATTCGCGGAAGTGGTATTGGTTCTATCTTAATTAATTCATAATTCCATGCTTAATAGTTTACCGTTTTATTATAATGGATTGCATTGTCTTTCCTTCCCAATTTAACAAGAATCTTAATCCTCGAATTACTTATCTTGTTATGCTTCGTTGTTCGTCATTTGATGCTCCATTCCATTTTATTTTTCGTTTGACTGTTGTTCATTTCAGAGTGCAGATACAAAGCTTCGTTATTCAGTTTGTTGTTCAATAGGATTCGTTGTTCAATTCCTTTAGTTACAATTCGCTACTTATTTACATTGTTATTCATTTACATTGTTGATCATTTCTGATTCATTAGTTTCAGATTGCAGAAAGATTGTTTATTTACATTGTTACATTTTGTTGTATATGCACATAGCCATTCAATTATAGATTGTTGTTCATTTCTAATTCTTGCTTTTAAAAAGAGTTCTTCTTTGTTACTTTCAATAGTAGCCTTAGTTCAATTGCTATTTCTCCTTAATTTCTTTAACGTAGGACTGTCAACTGTAGAGAATATTGGTTATTACTTCCAAGTTCCCAGATTGATTTTCTTGTTCCAGTTTGATTTCAATTGCATCAATTTCTAGAGGAATGAGTTATTGTTACTGTATCCTCAATTAATGTTTTTTGAGTGAGTAGTTGAATTTCAGAGCATTTGAGTTCAGGTTGTTGTAATTAGATTTCTTTTCCAAGCATCCATTTACTCTTGTATTTAGAACATTGTACTACATCTTGCAAGGAATTACTCTTAGATTGAATTGCAGCCTCAGACAGAGTACACTCTTGAGATAAAAAGTCGTTTCTGGATTGATAATTAATGTAGGATAAATAGGCATTAAAAAGACACCTTTTATACCTCAACACTCACCAATGTCCTTCAGGATTATGGGTTTAATTAGAGATGGATCTTATTGATTCACACTATCGTTTCCTCCCCTGTCTATTCTATTCTCCTAGGCTCTCCCACCAAATCTTTTAACCATACTCAGGGGCTAAGACAAGGAGATCCCATGTCCCCTTTCTTATTTATTCTAGCCACTCAAGGCCTTGGTAGACTCCTAAATAATGAAGCTCAAGATATCAAGATCCATGGTCTTAGACTTTGGGGCAATGACCTCTTACTCACCAACAATTTGTTGACGACATTATGCTCTTTTGCCATGTCTCGTTGAAGGACGCCAAAAACATCAAATAAATACTCTATTTGTTTATGGAAGCATCTCAAACTCTTATTAATAATGAAAAATTTTTCTCTTCTTCTTTAACAGGGCTAGAAATATCCAAACCTTTCTGGCGAGAGTTCTAGGGTTTGGTATTAGCTCTCTTCCCACCAAAATCCTGGGCATGCCCCTTGTTGTGAGCTCTCTGAAAGTAGCATGATGGAGTCACTTTATCGAAAAATATTATATTAAGCTCATCATTTGGACCTTTAGAGCCCTCAATATGTTTGGTCGCAACATCCTTCCCAAAGTCGTCCTGCAATTCATTCCCATTTACCAACTATCTGGAATGGTCGTGCCCAAAATTATCTACAGAAAAATGGAGGAAAATTTGGGGAGGGAAATGGTGGTCGAATATAACCCACTTCATATGGATGGCGTGCAGAGGTAGAATATTGACCTGGGACCAACTGATTAAAAGAGGCTTCCAAGGTCCCTTGATCTATGTTCTATGTAGAAATCAGGGAGAAAAACTAGAACATCTCCTCAACTCTTGTCAATTTGCGTAGAAAAAATAGAAACAAGTGGAAGTGATTTTTGGAAGGATATATCGAGACCCGCGCAACATAGAGGATACCATATTAATCTGGAGAAAAGTCTTATTCTCTAGCCGGGTCCTCAACCGAGCCTGGGCTCTGGTCCCAGGGTTCAGTCTATGGACGACGTGGAAGGAAAGGAACCGCGATATATTCAAAAATACTAGTTTGGTCCAAGTGATAGTGTGGGAAGGAATCAAGAACAACATAATGGAAACCACCCTTTCTGAGAAATGCCAATACTAGATGATTGGAAAGTGGCACCTCAGGAAGAAAGAATCCTTCAGGACCTCCACCTAGGACTAGGCATGGTTTCCCCATCTTCTTGGAAAGTAATCCCTGACAGAGTGGATACCATCATGATATTAAAAACTCCTCCAGAAGGATTCATTAAAGTCAACTTTGACGAAGCCTTGAAAAGTAATCCAGGGAAAGCAAGAGCTAGAGGGGTTTTCTGGATCATCGAGGCACAACAAGATTCATATATGTGGATTCTTGTGCCTTTGCAAGCAACAATGAAGTGGAAGTCATTGGAGTGCACCAAGGTATTCTCTTTGCCATCAGGATAGGATACAAAAAGTCGGTAAAATTTTTATTGGTATTATTATTAATGTAATATTAATAATTATCATTATAATATTAATTAGTAATAGCTTTGATGTAATTAATAAATTTTAATAATAACACCATATTTTAATAAAGATATTCTTTTTATTTTAATGTAATTATGATATTAACATTAATAATTAGGTTAATTATGATATACGTTGTTTAGAAAATCCTTATTATAAAAGTTGTTCAAAATGTTTTAGGGAGAGAAATAATGATGTGGAAGGGAGGGAGATATGAAATATTAAAATAATTATGACTATAATTTAGCAAGGGTTTAGGATAAATGTTAAGGGGAATGAAATAAAATGGGGGTAATATAAGGAATGAAATGAGGGAGGGGGCATAAATGTTTTTGGGGAAATGAATGCAAAAATTAATGATGTGAAGGAGGGGGGGTGGAGCGATTGTAAAGTAATAATGTTTGATATAGATGTGATTATTATTATTACTAAGGTTAGAAAGGGATAATTTTATGTTTTAGGATTAATGAAAAGAGGGGGATGAAAAGATACGGGCATAAGGAGTGAAGGGAGGGAAAGATCCATAAACATTTTAAGGTAATGTATCCAAGGGCTTGTTATAGGAGGGCGATATTGGAGCTAGGAGAGGGCATAAGTTTGAGATTATGTGATTATTGAGTTGGATGATTGATGGAGTGATATTGTTAGTGGGTGTTATAGTTTTTAGTCTAACATATTTCATATTTTTTTGTTGAATAGAGGGTGCAGATCAACTTATGATTTTCAGATTCAGATCAGTGAGCCTGCTAGGTCGCTCATGTTGAGAAGGTTTGATAGGCCAGTTTAAAAATTCATGCGACACAGTTCACATGGAGATGTTGAAGATGTAGATACTTCATTCTTGCGGAGACTAGCGAACAATGATTAGAGGAGGAGAATATCAATCCAATGGTAGTTGGATAGTCCAATGGTTTTTGGATGAAGCTCGTTGGTTGTAGAGTGGTGTGATTAGGTACTTCTTAGCTAATGGATATCAACGTACTGTAGTATAAGTGGACTCTTCCAAATAGTGGGTGCTAGATACTCCATGTAAAACTTTTCTGAGCATAATAGAATATTTGAGCAACAACAACAACAGGTGCTTTTTCTCCCTTGAGAGGGTTCCCCCCGAGAAAAACTTTATGTCCTCTTTTGTGCATGTTTGACATTGGTCATGGTGTTTTATTATGTTATTTGATGGGATTATTATTCTTGGTTGGTTTGGTAAAATTATTTAAAAGGTGAATTAAACCTCACACTACTAATTGACACCCCCATCTTAGTAGTGAGTTCAATTCCATTAAGTGGTATGAGAGCGGGATTTTCTCGGTGAAGCTTGATCGATTAAGAAAAAGAGGAAACAATATCGAAAGAAGAAGGGTTGTAAACAAATTATGAATGCTACAAAATATGAAGAGCCTTTATTCATGGTTAAATGTATGGCTGACAATATTTTGTCATGGGAATTTTCCTTGACAATCTAGTGATAATGATTTTGGGGTTGTTGAGAAGTTGATGATTAGTATTTTGAATTTGATTCCTCAAGAAGTGAGAAAGGTGTTTTTCTGGTGCAAGAATATGAAGATGAAGAACTTAGTACACTAGTAACTCTTGAGCCCCAAAAACAAACATCAAGAAAAGCTAATTGAGTGGCTCACTTTAGAGAATAGAGATTTGAAGAATTTTTTGCAGATTCTTGAGGAAAAAGAAAAAAATAAAATCAATGTTAAGCGAGAGAGAGAGAAGATGAAAAGTAAAAATAAATAAATAATTCACAGTTAAAATATTATATTAGTGTATTTCTCAAGCTAATGAAAAGTGAAATGATTTTAATTGATATGAATTTTCAAATGAGTTGACATGTACAGATATCTTTATTTATATAGAGAGAGCTTATATGTATATTGTACAAAACAATTGAAAAAATAAATTATGGTTAAAAAATTTTATTAGTGTGTTGTTTAAGATGAACTAGATGTATAATTCCTTTTATGCTTAACATGGAGTCGGAATATGGATAATTTCTTTGATGTGGAACATGGAGGTCGCACATGGAATATATATAAATAACCAACATAGATCAGTGTTATGCTAAGATTTATGGAGCTCTGAAAAAAAAAAAAAATTGATATAGCCAAGGTTAACATTGGCTCAATCATGTAAGTTAAATAGGAATCATTCTGTAATAAAAATCAAAACACTTATTTCATTATACATCTAAAGTTGCTAAAATAAAATTAAAGAATCATAAAAATTAACTAAATTAGAACTTTATTTAAAACAATATTTATTATATTAATCACAAGAAACCTATTGTTGGAAATACTAAGAGGGGGGTGAATCAGTATTCCTTTCAATTAGTATTATTATTAATCTTTCAGACCATTAGTTAATCTTCAATTATTATCAATGTTTGTGAAATGATAGCAGTAAACAAAAGGAACACAAATGCACATAGTTTTTAAGGTGGAATCCCCCTCCGGGACAAAAAAAACACTTGAATGCTTTTCTAATAATTCTTTAATATTCAAATCCAATTGAAAAGAAAGCTCCAAATTCCTAGAATATAGAAAATCATTCTTCTACATCTCCTATTAGATGGACACTCCAATGCTCGAGATTCTTTAGTAGTCAACTGAATGGATGCCCCAAAACCCAATGAGCTACAACTAACCCTAGCACCTCCCTACCACCATGAAGTTTTCATAGGCTTGAACCTGTTAATGACTTCATGGACCACTCTAGCACCACCATACCACTCTACAGAAGAATAAAAGAAGAATGGACTCCCATACCAGGGAAAATGGTCTAGTTTACAATGATATAGAATAATGTAGAGGAAGAAGACACACTAGTCCAAACCCCAACTATGACACAATCACCTAATGATGATCCTAGACCCCCCGACACCGCCTCTTCAATTCTTGGCAAATAGACACTTGTACAAATTTTACAATGATGCTTTTACAATGACTCAATACAATGATACCTTTACAATGAATGTATGGAGTGTTTCCCACTTGAAGAATTCATGTGGTGAACTTCTTGTTGTTGTTCTACACCTTGATTATTGCTCTTGTCATGCTACCCTTTCTCACTCTTCAGAACATTAGATCATGCATTGAGTCTTATCTTTATGAATATATAATACCTACAAAAATTCTTCAATGAAATACTAATGACATGATAATAAAAAAACTTACCTCATCCTACAGAGCATATGTCATTGCTAAAAAAAACAATTAAAATAAATTAGAATACTAAGAACCTAATGCAATTAAGAGATGAACATGCATATACATAATATACTTTCCTGGAGATTACCTCTATTGCATCATTTTTTTGCACCTTAATTTTCTTTGCCACCCTAGAAATTCTGGTCCTTTGCAGCCCTTGACAGCACATGATCTAGCTTTTTCTTTCTTTCTAGAATCTCGATATTGAATCTGATGTATCTCTGTTATTTCAGATCCCCAATACATGATTTTTGGTCCTATAGTATCCGTCTAAGTCTTCATTGCAATTCCACAGTTCTGACCCAATTTCTAATCTTCAAGGCAAAGTTATGCCCAATCTCTCACAATGACCTAAATATGGACCAGTTCAGTAGAGCTAACTTGTACGACGTGCCACGTGTCACTATTTCCTCCTTTGGCTATAAAATTAATACACATAAAACTATTTTCCATGCACTATCTACCACATTTTATATAATTCCAAACTGATGCTCAAAGAGAGAGTTATGATGATTTTCCCAAGGTCACCTCTTTGAGATGAAGTTCAGGAGCCTGCAAAAACCATAAATTCCACAGATCATATCTCTGAAAATATTGTGAACCATCATCTGAAATTTTTACATGAGCTTCCTCAGGATTTCATCTTTGCGTTATAAAAATTTCAGCTTCTTGACCTTCGTAGAAAAAAGAATTATAGCGAAAATTCCACGATGACCTATTTCAAGTAGGGAAATCCCTACATGAGGAGGATATGAGGAACACAATTTATATAAATGCTTAGGTTGAGAGGGTCTTCAATAAGTGAACGTGGGAGGTATTTTAGGAGCTTAAAAATTATTAATTATTGATTGTTCAATGACCACAACCAATGATTAGTGTCATCCCACAACCCCATGGGGTTCTAGCCCACTAACTGGGGTTACTAACTTCAAACATGAATATCTCTCCAACCGTGAAGAATTATGTGGTGTGCCATATATAAACGGAAACATATCGACAATTAGAAACCATCAAAAATAGCCTTGACTCAAAATATAGTAATTTGGTAGGTCAAAATTCCCATGCAAGATCGAGGTAGCCCCTGATGCTGCTTGGGTTGACATCAATGACAACCACTTATCAACAATCTCCCCCTTTGAAGAAGGAGCCCAGGTCAAATAAACAAGAAGATGTGCTTTCTTTATTAAGGTAAAGGGGAAAGGCTTAAAACATTAAAGGAGTCAGGTTTTATTAAATAAAACAGATTTCTATTCATAGAAGTAGGTCCCAAATGTCAAATCTAGTTTAAAAATAATGTAAAAAGGGATTTTTACATTATTTTTATAAGATAGAAGAAAGGAAAATGGATGCAAAGGAGGGTTTTGTGGGGAAATGAAGTGTAAGGTATGGGAAAAAGGCATTTTGGCACGAGAAATAAGTAAATGATAGGATTTGTGAGGTAAAACATGAATTTATTAGAGTGATAGGGTAAAATGAAGATATGAAATAAGGGATAGTGAAAATAGGTTTATAATGATAATGAAGGCAGTGAGATTTCTGAAAACACATAATTTTTCAATAAATATTGTTTTCAGAAGGCTCCCATCAACCTATAGTCATCGAAATATAGTGAAAAATATTGATGACTAACAGTGGCTCCACTTGGGAAGGGAAGCTTCTTTCAGGAGGTGTCAAGAACATTAGATCTCTGATTTTGCAGATGAACTGCCTCACATGCTTGCTGATTTTCTCCATTTTTCAATGTTGATCTTGCTGCAACTTTAAATGACTGTAGCCTTCACATTTTATAATAATGCCTTCTGTAAACCAATTATACCTACCCATCTTTCTAATTCTAACATTTTTTCTTCATTTGGGTGCATTTGGACTGGCAAACCCTTGAAATTATTTTTCTTTGGAAAGCATGAAAACTATCTGTTTCTACCCTTATATCATCCAAAGGCTCAGATTAGACTGATGAGATCTTTTATTTCTCTACCTAATCTACTTATCTGTCAAGTTTGAACAGTTTGACAGATTTTCATTCTCTAATCTATAAACAGGATATTGAAAACATGACCAAAACAAGATTAAGCACTTTGATTTTTCATAAGTTGTGGCATTCTAGACAAGCTACACACAGATTTTATTTTTGCAAAAAGTAAAACTAAAAATTGAGGACTGTAATCTGGAATTTTTATGCATCCCTCTCTTTCTCTTTTGGTTCAAATTTGAGCATTGGAACCAATATCTTTTCATAATCTAATCCACTGATAAGCCAAGCTTAAACATTTTGGAAAATCTTGATTCACTAACTTATCAGCAACAATTTAAAACATGTTCAATCATGATTAGGTTGTGTTTTCACTCCTAGAGACAACCTTGATTTGTTAAATACCAGTGCCTAGGACATCTTAAGACAAGAGGTTTTAAAGGTATTTTGCATGCTGATGAAAAGGAACCTCCTGATATGAAAAGGTAGTTAAATTTTTGAATGATGGTCCAAGATATCAGAGAAAGAATGTAGGTAGAAATGAGTCCTATCTGTAGAAAGAAATGCCTATTTAGAGTGGACCTAAAGCAGTCATGAGGACGAGTTGTCGTGAGCTAGGTTGTATGTGAAACATGTGAACATTTATAAAAGTAAATGGAGACGAGATACATCGTAAGAAAATTAGGAAATGTCAGAGAAAGGTACGCTTATGCCAACACAAGAATCTACCTATAAATGACATTAGAAGAATAATGATCTGTAAGAAGAAATTGAAACGGGAATCGTGCCTTAAGCAGTATTTAAAATGTTACATAAAAGTAAGACATGAGTCCCATTAAAGATAAATTCACATCAAACTTATAGAACATTCACATTCCAAAAACAACAATAACCAGGAGATGTTGCAAACACAATGAACATTAAATTGAGTCACTGCCAAGAAAATACATACTGTTCAATTATTTCAGTAGGAATCCATCTGAACAACAGACTGACTTGTATTGATTTACCCAAAATGGCTCTTTAGATATGCACTATGAAAGAACCTAAAATTTTACAAAAGAAGACGATTCACAGACTACCACTTCTTCTCTATAAAATCCGGAATATTTTATAAGTCCCTGATTCGATCTTTTATATTTTTTCACCTAAACATTCAGAGAAGATATTTTCCGAAACAAAATATTCTCTAGAGATATTGTCTGTTCCTAGTCTTAATCAAAAACCAAAATTGATGATGAGGCAAAACGACCTCTCATCTCAAAAAGTATGGCCTGACACAAGCTCTAACTAAAACATAACAGTAAGTGGAAAATAAATATTGCATAGGGTGAAATCAAGATTTCACCCGATTTTACAGTTCATAGAAAATAAAAGTTAAACATGCCACAGGAGCCAAATCATGAGTTTCATTTGTTGGTGTTCCGAAGAGGCATGCTTGATGGCAGTGGATGTGGTTGAGCCGATGACGAGGACGATCTCACTTTCTGACCAGAAGGAGGCTGCAGCTGATAAGAAGAAGAGGATACCAGATTATTAGCATATTTGCTGCACTTTTTCCACGTGTATTCCCCTAGAGATGGCATTGTGACATAGGTTTCAACCAGGGTCTGAATATTTGTGAGCTCGGTATAATATACGCGAACGGAAAGGAATTGCTTAACCTGGTAGAGGAGGAAGAAATCTTTACTCAAAGTGGCTATTATTGTATATGCTTTCAACTGGGTAGTTCTTTCCAGTGGTATGTCGGTATTATTCATAATTTATGTCATTTTCTGCTTGTAGGCCATTAGCTCAAAAAATGCACATGTTTCTGGATGTCAGCATGATGGGAGGCCTGCTTCCACCAGCTTATTCCAATCTTCTTCGAAATTTTCAACTCCTTTTGAAACTAGAGTTAAACATCCCAACGCATTTGTGCGCGCGGTCTCCTTCTCAATTACTCTTCCGACCTCCATAACTGTTCTAAAACGATCAAGGATTCTTTGTGCGCGCAATTCCTCAGGGGCTAGTTCATTCAGGTACCGAATATATCTCTTGGCCATTGAAGCCTTTGCTTCTCCATCCATATGCCCTTCTTGTAGTTGTATTCTAAACAAGAGAACTGCAATCTTCTTGTCATCCATCAGTGTGAGGGAATTCCAATGCTGTTGGGCCTCTGCTATTATATCTGTCCAAATCAGATGCCTTGCTTCCAAGAGTGTCATATTGCCTTTGATTCGCGCTGTTAAGTCTTTGATAGACTTATCCTGTGCCTACTTTTCCCCTTGAATTTTTTTGATTCCCTTCTGTAAGGACGTCATTGCCTTTTGATTTTCTACCAGTGCAGTTTCCACCTCTTTTAATTGTTGACGAGCTGAGCAGGTCTCATTCTCTAACATCTTCAAGTTAGACAGGGCCTTACTCAGCTGCTATGGGGTTGTTCCGGGCTCACCAGACCTTGGAGTCACACGTATGTGTTGATCCCATTTTTCCTGCCAATTTGACAATCTCTGATTCAAACCTGCGATCTCTGTGGCCTTTTGTGCATTTTCTTCCTGTTTTCTAGCAAGAGAATCGGCAAGAGCCAACTTTTCCTTCTCTACTTGAACCAGCTCATATTGTTGGAAATACTGAGAGGGGGGTGAATCAGTGTTTCTTTTCAATTGTTAATTATTACCAGTTAGATTCTTCACAATTAAAGACGAAGAGGTGTATAATAATATTAATATTAAGGATTAATAAGAACTTCAATCCTTTTTCAAATAATTGTGTACAATAGATGAGTGAGGGCACCAACCCTTTAATGAAACAGGCACCAACATGTTGCCAAGCACCAACTTGGACTTTGATGAGGCTCTGACCTCTAGGACTTCGACCCTATCTTCTCAAGGCACCAACCTTCTGTTTAGGAGCTCCTACTCCAAGGACACCAATCCTGCTTTATCTTCTTCTAATAGAGAATGTGAATAGTACTTACTTGAATGTCCTTAACATAATTCTTCAATGTTAAATACTTCACTGTCAAACCACCAAATGCTCCATTGTCCAAGATCTTTAATTTCTTTAAATTGTACAGGCCTCCAGCTATCACCACTTCAAGCTTTAAAGTTGATTGTTCATGCCTCCACTAGCGAGCTCTCCACAGTTGTATCTCCAATCCTCCACAGATTTTTCCTATTTGAGATCCAAAGAAGCACTTGGTCAACACTTCAAATATCCTCCTCAAATGCGTTTTTTTCTAGCTTAGAAGAACCACTGGTTTACACTTTAGGTTCAATGTTCTCAAATTTTGTGGTGGGGTTTGAAGATTTATAACCCTGGTCAAGTGATTGTCTGAGCTTTCAAGAAATCTGTAATTCGTAACACAGATTTGAGGGCTACTTACATAACATAGGTCACTATTTCGATTTTTATCAATTTCCAACACCAAGCTTCGAATTAACATAGGTGAAAGGTCTATCATAAATTAGAGATGAGATCTATCCGAGCTCCAAAGGTGTTATGTCACAGATATACCACCACAGAACCAAGTTTGAAATCTTTTAAGATTATTTTTGTTCCTCCAGCAAATGATCTGATCCACCCTATCTCATTGGTTTGAGGTTCTGTCCTGCACTCCGAAGAATAATAGACCAATAAAAAAAAATGGAGCCACAGGGTCTGATTTTCTTCACAAGGTTCTAAACCCTAGGACAGATATACCCCAAACAGTTAAATCTTCAAAAAACCTTCTCAGTGTCCCTAGTTCACGAGTTGTGAACTGTTGTATATTTCTGTGATGATCTTCACCAAGCTGTCCGTACAACAATGTAATCTGAGCTCTAATATATAGAGTTTTCCCACGTCAAAACGAAAAGCTACGTCACTTAGACAGGCCGACATGAGATCTGGGACAGGTCGGCTCCAAAATAGGAATAATTATTGCACAACTTTAAAAATCAATATATTCCTAATCATTGGGAGTTTAGGGGAAAGTAAGGGCTCGTTAGAAAGAGGAAAAAATCCTCTTTAAGATGGTGTAGTATTCATTTGGAAAGGATGCCTCCAAGTTGTCCAAATTTATTTTTCTTTGTGATTTTTCCTGAATTTTTCTGCAGAGGGTGATTACAACAGCAAGGTCATTAGGGCTCCTTCATTGTTACGATTCCAAGTTCTTCATCATAGTGTGTAGCATCATGTCACGAAATAGTGCAGTGATATGTCATCCAAATGTCAAAGTGCAGCATCCATTAATTTTCCATCAAGAGAGCTTCAAAGTAGTCTTCCAACCATCATCCATATTATCAAATATCATCATATGTCGTCAAGTGATCTCTAAGTCCGTCATGTCATGCAATAATTGTTCATGTCATAAAATGGTCCTTCATTGTCCAAATGATTGTCTTAAGCATGGTCATTCATCATCATCTAGCATCCTATTGCCCTCAATGACAAAATTACTTAACAATCTCCCCCTTTGTCATTGGATGGCAATTTTATTTTTCTTCTCCCCCTTTGACATCAATGGCAACAGGGTGTCAATGTGATCCCCTATCATGCTACTCCCCCTAACATAATGTACACCCAACATGCTGCTTGATTTAGTGTGATGCAAGAGCAATGACCCCCATGTTTTTGCGAAGATACTCAAATGCTTCTCGTGCAAGGGGTTTTGTAAAGATATCCGCAATTTTCTCTTTTGTATTGACGTATTCCAACCTCTTATTGTGTTTAGAAACTTTTTCACGGATAAAGTGGTATTTGATTGGAATACGTTTGATTTTTGAGTGCATCACTGTATTATTTGAAAGACTGATGGCACTAGTGTTGTCACAAAAAATAGTAATTGGTTTCTTAGTTTCTATGTTGACATCCTTCAAGGCTTCCTTCATCCATGGAATTTGTGTACAACAATCAGCAGCAGCTATATATTCGGATTCATCTGTAGAAAGAGATATAAATGATTGCTTTTTGTTGAGCCAAGATACAAGACAATCTCCCATAAAGAATGCATTTCCACTGGTACTTTTTCGATCATCCACGCTTCCGGCCCAATCAGCATCAGAGTAAGTTGTCACAATAAGAGTTGAACTCTTAGGATACCAAAGACCGAAATCAGTCATTCCTTTCAAATATCTGAGAACTCTCTTCACAACTTCTAGATGGGATTGTTTAGGACTTGACTGAAATATTGCTACCATTCTCACTACTTGCATAATATCTGGTCTTGTAGCAGTTAAGTATAGGAGAGCTCCAATTATTGACCTGTAAATAGTTGCATCTATGAGAGGGGTATCATCATCTTTACTTAACTTACAACCTGTGGTCATCGGTGTGCTCATAGTTGCACAATCTTCTATCCCATATCTTTTGAGCATGTCTTTAAGATATTTTGCTTGAGCTATAAACATGCCTACAAAGGTTTGAGATATTTGTAGCCCATGAAAGTAAGACAACTCACCAATCATTGACATCTCGAATTTTTTGGACATATTTAGAGAAAATTCATGGCTCATTTCTTCATCATTGCTAGCAAATATTAGATCATCAACATAAACAAGAGTGATCAGAAGTTTTTCCTTATCCATCTTCATGTAGAGATTGCTCCCTACTACTCCCTTTTTGAAACCTTATTGTTGCAGATAGTGATCCAACTTTGCATACCATGCTCTAGGGGCTTGTTTTAATCCATACAAGGCCTTTTTTAGTTTGCATACAAAGTCTTTTCCTTCAGCAAGATCAAATCCTTCTGGTTGCTCCATGTAAACTTCTTCCTTGAGATCTCCATTCAGGAATGTTAATTTTACATCCATTTCATAAACCTTGAATCCTTTTGAGAAAGTAAATGCTAAAAACATTCTTATGGCTTCCAGTCGAGCTACTGGTGCAAAGGTTTCTTCGAAGTCAATTCCTTCAATTTGCGAGTATCCTTTGTAGACAGGTCTGGCTTTATTTTTGATGATTTGTCCATCTTCATTCATCTTGTTTTTTAATACCCATTTTGTTCCAATTATATTTTTATCTTTTGGGCAAGGTACTAGCTCCCAAGTCTCATTTTTTTTTCAATTTGAGACATTTCTTCTTCCATGGCCTTTATCCAATAAGGATCTTTACTTGCTTGAGAAAAAAATTCAGGTTCTATTAAAGATAATAGAGAAACATCATCTTTTCTTGGGGTGTTTGTCATCCTTCTTCGAGTTTGAATTCCTTCATCTATATTTTCGATGGCCTGTTCTTCCGGATGATTTTTTTGAATAAATTTGATCTTAGAGGGAGTTTGTGAAGGTTCACTTTGAGGTTCTCCATTCTCCTCTTCTTTTTCAGGTTCTTCTTCTTCACTTTGTTCAAAGAAAGGCTCAACTTCATGATCTTCAATTATTTTTTTCTGGAAGGCCTTCATCAATCTTCACATCAATGCTTTCCACTATTCTTCGTAGACGGTTGTTGTAACATTTGTAAGCTTTTCTCCTTGTGGAGTATCCAAGAAATATTCCTTCGTCAACTCTAGAATCAAATTTTCCTGGTGAGTCATCATTTATTTTTATGAAGCATTTGCTTCCAAAAACCCTGAAATATTTTACTGAAGCAAGTCTTCCTTTCCATAATTCATAAGAAGTCTTTTCATTATTTGGTCTTATTTGTGTTCAATTTAAGGTATAAACTGCGGTCCCAACTACTTCTCTCCAAAATTTTGGTTGCAAATTAGCTGCTAGTAGCATTGTCCTTGCCATTTATTGAATGGTTCGGTTCCTTCCTTCAACTAATCCATTTTGCTAGGGTGTCCTAGCAGTAGAGAGTTCTCTTTCGATTCCATGCTCTTTACAGAATTCATCAAATTATTTTGAGGTGAATTCTCCTCCTCTATCCATTCTAAGACATTTAATCTTGGAATCTTTCTCATTCTCAATGAGAGCCTTAATATTCTTAAAACATTCAAATGCTTCGGATTTATATTTTATGAAATATATCCACATCATTCTAGTATATTCATCAACAAATAGAGAAAATTACCTTTCACCTTGAAGAGCTGGAGTTCTAGTTGGCCCAGATAAATCTGCATGAATAATTTCCAGAGGTTTTGATGTTGAGAACTCCTTAGTTTTGTGGCTAGTTCTGGTTTGCTTTCCATGTTGGCATGGGCCACATACAACTTGATTTGGCTTGCACATTTTCGGAATGTCCCTTACTGCATTAATTTTTCTGATGTTGACTAGGTTATCAAAACTTGTATGCCCCAATCGCTTGTGCCATAACCAACTTTCATCTGTTTGACTTAAGTAACATTTATCTTCTTGGATTTTACTGAGAATGTAAACATTATCTGGTGTTCTTACTCCTTTCGCCACAAGTTCTCCTGAGGATGAGTCTCTTATTTCACATTTTTTTGTACTAAAGACAACATTATGTCCTTGGTCACAAATCTGGCTAACACTTAAGAGATTGTGTTTGAGCCCTTCTACCAGCAAGGTATTTTGAGCCTTTCCTAGTCCATTGACAAGGGTAGCAGTTCCTTTTCCAGTGATTTTAGCGGATCCACTTCCAATGGATACATTTCCATTTTCTTTTTCAATGAGATAAACTTCTTTTGGTCACCTGTCATATGTCTTGAGCATCCACTATCCACGAACCAATGATTTTCTTCACTATGAGCACATAGAGCTAGGCCACATTTATCAGTTTTGAGATTTACGCTTTTAGCTTTTTCCCTTTTGAGAGGGCAATTTTGTTCATTATGATCATAATTATCACATAATGAGCAAGATAGATAAAACTTAGCCAAAGGATCAAAGGAATTGTAAGTTTTGGTTTGTCCTTGCTCTTTAGGACCACGTAGATGGCTTGTTTGATCGTTCAATCTTGTTGCTTCATTATTATGAGCCTTGCAATGCTTAGCTTGATGCCAAAAGTTTTTACAATAGTAACAACACCCAAGAAAAAAAGTTTGATACATGTTGTAGTATTCATAGCTTGAACCAACATTATTCCTTGGAGTTGCTCTTTCTTCAATTCTTGGTTTTGAGATGGGACTTTGTTCCTGACGAGATGACTTTTCTTCTTTTGGATGGCAAGAGAATGCGTCAGCATAACTTCTAGCATTATTCCTTGTACTTAATGATTCTCATTTGAAACCAATTCTAGACTTTTCATGTTGAGGCTTTTGAGTATTAAGAATTTTATCAAGAGCTAGAGAGCTTTGCCAACTCCTTTTGACTTGCTCTAATTCCTTTCGTAGAGATATTATTTCAGCTTCACATTTTTCACAGATATCATCCTTCTCTTTTAGCTTATTGTTCAAGAAGTATTCCCTTCTTTTTTCTTCCTCTCTTTATATTTTGAGAGAAATTATCTTCTTTTGTAGAATCTCATTTTATTCAATGGCACTCATTAGCAATCTATCCATGTTTCTTTCATCTTCTAGTTCTGAGTCATCATCATTTGTAAATTCCATGAATAATGTTTCTTTTCTTCCAACATAGTTACTTTCCTCATATGATTCATCATCACTTTCTTTGTGATGATGCATATTTCTAGTTGATTTCTTTTTTATGACTACAAATCCATATTCATCAGACTCATCTTGTTTGGAGAAGAATTTCTTCTTGTTAAACCCTTTCTTTTTGTACATCATTCTTTTAGAGTCCTTTTTATCATCACTGTCCTGTTTATGAGGGCATTTCGCAACGTAATGACCTATTATACCACAATGGATACAAATAAGAGGGTACTTACCTTTTATATTAGATCCCCTTTTTAGTCTTCGTACAAATTGGGCTAATTCGTTTTCAGTATCAAATTCATCGTTGTTGCAATTCCATCTTTTTCCTCTCTTTTTTATACTTTGAGGCTTTGAAAGCTGCTTGTTTGAAATTTGGAATCCCTTTCCTCATCTCATAGGCTATGAGAATTCCATGAATTTCATCCATATTGAGAGTATCTAGGTCTTTCATTTCTTCTATGGCACTTACTTTGGAGTCAAATCTGTCAGGAAGCGATCTCAGGATTTTTTGAACAATAGTGCTTTCTTCAATATTTTCTCCTAGTCCTTTAAGAGAGTTAACCACTTCAACTACTCGGAGGAAGTATGATGCAATATCTTCTTCATCATCCATTTTAGACTCTCGAATTGTCTTCTATAGGTTTGAATTTTTTCCTTCTTAACTTTGGAGTCCCCATCATATAGGGAAACCAACTTATCCCATACTTCTTTGGCTGAGTCACAATTCATGACTTTCGTAAATTCGAAATCAGTAATTCCACTACTGATGGAATTTAAAGCTTTGGCATTGGAAATGTAGGCTTTTCCTTTGTCTGGATCAGTTGGAAGACCGGAAGGAGCTTTGTACCCATCCAAAAACTAAAATTTGTTCCATCAAAGATAGGTAGTTTCCCTGTTGCTTCTATGTTCTTCATGGTGCCTAAGAATCCTTCTTCCAGCTATTAGGCTGATAATGAAGAAGTTAACTCTGATACCAATTGTTGGAAATACTAAGAGGGGGGTGAATCAGTATTTCTTTTCAATTGTTAATTATTGCTAGTTAGATCCTTCACAATTAAAGACAGAGAGGTGTATAATAATATTAATATTAAGGATTAATAAGAACTTCAATCCTTTTTCAAATAATTGTGTACAATAGATGAGTGAGGGCACCAACCCTTTAATGAAACAGACACCAACCTATTTCCAAGCACCAACTTGGACTTTGATGAGGCTCCAACCTCTAGGGCTTCGACCCTATCTTCTCAAGGCACCAACCTTGTGTTTAGGAGTTCCTACTCCAAGGACACCAATCCTGCTTTATCTTCTTCTAATAGAGAATGTGAATAGTACTTACTTGAACATCCTTAACGTAATTCTTCATTGTTTAATACTTCACTGTAAAACCACAAAATGCTCCACTGTCCAAGATCTTTAAGTTCTTTAACTTGTACAGGCCTCCAGTTATCACCACTTCAAGCTTTAAAGTTGATTGTTCATGCCTCCACTAGCGAGCTCTCCACAGTTGTATCTCCAGTCCTCCATAGATTTGTCCTATCTGAGATCCAAATAAGCACTTGGTCAACACTTCAAATATCCTCCTCATATGTGTTCTCTTCGAGCTCAGTAGAACCACTGATTTACACTTCAAGTTCAATGTTCCGAAATTTTGTGGTGCGGTTTGAAGATTTATAACCCTGGTCAAGTGATTGTCTGAGCTTTCAAGAAATCTGTAATTCGTAACACAGATTTGAGGGCTAATTACATAACACAGGTCACTAGTCTGAGTTTTATCACTGTCCAACACCAAGCTTTGAATTAACACATGTGAAAGGTCTATCACAAATTAGAGATGAGATCTATCTGAGCTCCAAAGGTGTTATGTCACATATATACCACCACAGAACCAAGTCTGAACTGTTTTAAGCTTATTTCTGTTCCTCCAGCAAATGATCTAATCCACCCTATCTCACTAGTTTGAGGTTCTATCCTGCACTCCGAAGAATAATAAACCAATAAAAAAAATGGACCCACGAGGTCTACTTTTCTTCACAAGGTTATGAACCCTAGGACAGATATACCCCAAACAGTTAAATCTTCAAAAAACCTTCTCGGTGTCCCTAGTTCACAAGTTGTGAATTGTTGTATATTTCTGTGATGATCTTCACCAAGCTATCCGTACAACAATGTAATTAGAGCTCTAATATATAGAGTTTTTCTATGTCAAAAAGAAAAGATACATCACTTAGATAGACTGACATGAGATCTAGGACAGGTCTACTCCAAAACAGGAATAATTATTGCACAACTTTAAAAATCAATATCTTCCTAACCATTGGGAGTTTCGGGGCAAGTAAGGGCTCATTAGAAAGGGGAAAAATTCCTCTTTAAGATGGTGTAAGATTCATTTGGAAAGGATGCCTCCAAGCTGTCAAAAATTATTTTTCTTTGTGATTGTTCCTAAATTTTTGTACAGAGGGTGATTAGGACAGCAAGGTCATTAGGGTTCCTTCATTGTTACGATTCCAAGTTCTTCATCATAGTGTGTAGCATCATGTCATGAAATAGTGAAATGATATTTCATCCATATGTCAAAGTGAAACATCCATTAATTTTCCATCAAGAGAGCTTCAAATTAGTCTTCCAACCATCATCCATATTATCAAATGTCATCATATGCCATCAAGTGATCTCCAAGTTTGTCATGTCATGCAATCATTGTTCTTGCCATCAAATGGTCCTTAATTGTCCAAATGATCATCTTAAGCATGGTAATTCATCATCATCTAGTATCATATTGCCCTTAATGACAACCTTACTTAACACATCTATCTGCACATGCTCCCTGCGAGGCATGTTTAGCTTCTGCTTCAGCTCTGAATTCTCCACTTCTAATTCAGTGATAAGTTTTTGCTGAACTACATCTCTATCGGCTCCCTTGTCCTTTATTGCTTTCTTGAGGGTGTCCAGCCTGACATTGTTTGCTCTAGCACTAGCCTTCTCTCTCCTTTGGTGCTCTAATACCAAATTATGCTTCTGCTCAAGTTTCCTCAAAGCTAGTGCATGATTCACTACCTCGTCCCATAACATATCTCCTATGCACTTGTGTAAGCTGAGGTTATCTAACAGGGGGATGTTGTTTAGGTTTAAGACGATTTCTAAGGCTCAGTAATGACCTCCATCTTATAAGGGCTATAACACTACTTGTTGAATAGCCAGTATGAGCTGCTCCTTATCCATGTCGAGCACAAATGTGAGCCGAGAGTGATGCTTGTCTACAAACCCTGCTAATTCGGCCCTTAATTTTTCCTGAGCAAATTTGTTTCTAGCATTTATCTCCTCCCTCACCTCCACTCTGTCCACTATAATTGCTTGTGAAAGTCCGGAGGGGCCTGACGAGGAGGCATCGTTGAAAGCAATCAGAAAACCTACCTCGTTCTTATCACGGGTCCCGAATTGGGGGACATCTTCAAAATATGGTTCCTCCCCTATATCATCCAGCCCTTCAGTTCTCTGTTTTTTATGAGGGTTTGCTCCCTCATCGATATCCATACCTTCATGACTTTCTGAGGTGCCTAAGATGTCTGCTTGTGCTTGATCCTCTATTCCCGTAGACACATTGTCACCCTTCCCTTCTGCGGCTGAAGACTCGGCCTCCATCTGTGCATCCAAAGCCCATGTATCAAGATTAGCTCTCCATTCAATAAAGGGCCTAGTCTCATGTATGTAAGTAGTTGACTATATTTTCCTCTTCCTACTTGAGAGGACTCCCTTAGGGTCATAGGGCCAGACTTTTCCCTGTGGGAGGTCCATTTCTTGCAGCAATTTTTCCACGGTGGAGAGGGTGTGCCTTGAATTTATGGTGAAGGGACCAACTGAAGTTGGGAGTTTGAGAATGAATCCTTTCTTCGCAGGCATGAAGTGGATCTGGTCAGCCTTCAAGGTTTGTCGAATGAATTCGAAGGCAAATACTCGCATACCAAGAAACACTGGTAGGCGATAAGGAGGTACTTCTACACCGTAGACCCTGATTTCACTGTAATCCTCAAACATGTACCAATCCCCTATACAATCTTCCTCGTCAGACTGCAGCCATTCCTTCTACTCGGGAAATATTCTAGGTGGAGGTTTGTCATGTATTATGGCATAAGCTATGGCCATGAACTCGTTAATAAAATTTCATATCCCTTTCCCCCTGGCTGTTGACAAACAGCAGAATTCCACTCAAAGATGGTTCTGAGTTGGGCATTTGTCCTCGAAAGTATTTCTATGCCTAGACTGTCAAACCTATTAGCATGCTCGAATAGGAATAGATAAAACACTAAGGAACAAAAATTAAAAGAACCAGTAGAGGGAAACTCTAGGAACTGGGTTTGGATAGCCGAAGCTAGGAAAGCAGGGATATCTAAAGGGGTACCTTTCTACATCATGAGCCATAGAAGAGCTATACCCTCTTTAGTCACCTATTCGACCTCCTTAAGCCCTAACAACCCTGAAATGAGAGCTAGGACCGGCTGCATGTTGGTTTGGAAAGTGGACAAGGGAACAACGTCCATGGGTGGAAGAGCTGACAAGCGAGAATTAGAGAGGAGGCTGAGGAATCTGCTTTGTTTTTCCCAGGGTAACTTTGAGAATTGACAGGAAAGGGAAAATTTGGAGAACTCAACATAAATTTGGTTGGGTGGGTAGCGAGTAGCTCTACTTATGAGTTCGGGCGAAATACGAAAATCCTCGTTGCCTTGAGAAGAGAGGAACATGTCTTTGCGCTCATCATAGGCTTCCCTGAGCCAACTAATTAACTCAGGAATCGGGTATGTGCTCGGGGCGATTTGGTAATATAGACCTAACTCAATGACTCTGAACCAATCTTGACCTTTTATATGATGTCCAAACAACTCAGGTCTGATGTGGGCTACACTAAAAGGGTAAACTGGGTCGTGAATTCGTGCATGGGAATCAAGGACGGGTTCGGGTCCTGGAACAGCCTTGACTTCGCAAGCTTGTGGGGTTTCAGGCTCAGACTTCTTGGTTTTTATTTTCCCCATGACCATTTTAAAAGTAAAAACTAAAGGGAAACAGTGAGACGGGAAAACGACTAAATACCTGAGAACAATGAGGTATCCCGAGGAAAGTGAAGCGGGGTTGAAAACGACCTGGTACTGGAGTTTTAACCTTCTTTGCACAAAAAAACAATAAATGACTAGTATTTTACACGGTCTGGGAGTAAAACGACCTTACATTAAACCAAGTTTTACGGAATACGAGACGGGGGTGACAGTTGTAGGGTTGGCTTCATAAGGATGCTAACAATGACACAAGTGGCACTAGGTTATTGGCTTTCAGCAGCCGGGTAGGTGAGAGCCATGTGCTGAGTTAAGGCAGGTACCGGTCTTTATACCGCCTCCCTAGACTTACCTTACCTTTTCTTACCAGCGCCAGCTGTCTTTCTTGATGGGCCCGCTTAGAACTCTGGCGGGGTTCATAGGAGCCTTATGATCCATTCTACCACCCCACAGAAAGCTTTTGATTGGTCTACCGGTCAGCAGCCGGGTAGGTGAGAGCCATGTGCTGAGTTAAGGCAGGTACCGGTCTTTATACCGCCTCCCTAGACTTACCTTACCTTTTCTTACCAGTGCCAGCTGTCTTTCTTGATGGGCCCGCTTAGAACTCTGGCGGGGTTCATAGGAGCCTTATGATCCAT
This sequence comes from Pinus albicaulis, assembly GCA_034641835.2. Taxonomy (NCBI): domain Eukaryota; kingdom Viridiplantae; phylum Streptophyta; class Pinopsida; order Pinales; family Pinaceae; genus Pinus; species Pinus albicaulis. The sequence continues at coordinate 1,316,241,674 of CM076574.1, read as the reverse complement.
TCTACCACCCCACAGAAATCTTTTGATTGGTCTGCCACAAGGTGAACATTTTTTTCCGCTACATTTTGATTCTGAAAATAGCCTAGCCACCGCGCTTATCCTTTAGGAACTTTCTTTTCAAGCCCCACTCAATTTATGAAGTTTTCCACCTTTATGAACTTCTCTGATTTTATGATTTAACCGCTCACCTTGCCTTATAAATGAGGTGACTAAACAAAATTGGCTCCACCTAGGGATGGCACGCTCGCTCTTTGAGGGTGTCGAGAACTTCGCAGACCCTTTTCCTGTGCGCCCATTAGAAAGTCTGGAGATTTCTTCAAAATTTCAAGCATTTTCATGATGAATTAAACAAAAACCAAAGCGGAAACATAAAATGAACTATATATACAATATGGAGGATATGTACAATAGGCCTTCATGGCCCCTTTCAGTATTGGAAGTAAGGCTTCATAACTGCTCGTTCACGGGCACTTCTATTAGGTTACCTTCCAAATTTTCTAATATTAATGTATTATTTCCTTTCACCTTGGCAATTTTTAATGGTCCAAACCATAATGGGTCGAACTTTCAATGTTTTCCCTTATCCGCCCTTCTGACATCCCACCTCAGCACCAGGTCCCCCACTTGTATTTCTTTATCCTTTGTGCTCTGATCAAACAAGTGTTTCATCTTCTCCTGGTAGTCTGATAACATGTTGTTCACTTGAGCTCGAGTTTCTTCCAACTCGACTAGCTAATTCATCCTTCTGATGAGATCATTTGGTTCTTCTTGGCTATCCTGTAGGAACCTGGCAACAGGAAATGCAAGTTGAATGGGAAATACTATTGCTCGGCCATATACCAGTTCATAGGGAGACTAACCCATGGACCTCTTGCTGGTTATGTGATTCTCCCAGAGTGAAAATTTCAGCTGCAAGTCCCAGTTCCTCTTATTTTCACTTATGGTCTTCTTCAGCGCTCGCACCAAGGTTTTATTTGAAGACTCGGCCAACCCGTTCCCCTGAGGGTAATAGGCCATAGAGTGCCCCAAATTGGTGTTATACTGTTGACAGAAGTTAATGAATTTTGAGGACTTAAAGGCCTGAGCGTTGTCTTTGATGATCTTGACTGGGCACCCGAACCTTGCGATTATATTTTCCAACATGAATTTGATCATGACTGCATCAGTAGCGTTTCTTGCAGGTATTTCCTCCACCCATTTAGTGAAGTAATTAGTGGTGGTGAGGATCCACTTCTGCTGACTACTGGATGCGGGATGGATTCCCCCAATAAAATAAATTCCCCATTGTCAAAATGGTTCTTCGATATGCACCGGTATAATTGGCAGAGGGGCAAATTTCTGTTTTTCCACAAACATCTGACATTTTTGACATGCCCGAACTCGAGCATGAACATCTCCGAATAATTGAGGCCAAAAGAAACCAGCCTTCAATATCTTATGAGCCATGGACTGGCAATTGTAATGTCCCCCGCAAATGCCTTCGTGAAATTCAGCCATTACCTCCTCCACTTCAAACTCTGTAAGACATAATAGCAAGATTCCTGAGGGATCTTTCTAATACAGTCAGCCATTAGCTATTGCGTACTTCTGAGATTTCAACCTCAGGGTACAGTACTTAGCCTTATCAAAATTGAGGGGACATATTAGAGTGAGGAGGTACTCTACAATATCTTTGTACCACACGTTGAGGAGGCACTTCATATGAGTCTTTTGTACAGTGGTTTCTGTTCTGGACTGTACCTCCATACCCTCATGTACTTCTCCTCCTTACATGGACAAATTTATCCCCAATTCTTGACAATTTGACTCAGATAATATTTTTTCTAAACCCTGTCTCTTAATAAGCTTCGTGGGTCTGATATCCAGCTCGTATTCTTGAATTTTGGCAATCCATTTGCCCCTCTTACCTTCGCTATCTCCCTAAATCAAGATATATTTCACTACAACTGTAGGAACAAAAGAAGTTATAGCTGACTGAAGTACATACATTTGGAAAGCTTTTAGTTACTTGACAAGGGCATAAGCCTGCTTCTCTAGAATATTATATTTCAACTTAGCATCCCGCAGTACCTGGCTGAAGAAAGTAATAGGTTGCTCATACCCCTCAACATTATTTTGCAGTAACACTGCAGCTATTGTATGGGGAGATGCAAAGGAGAAAATCATGAATGGCTTACTGTAATTCGGGCCTGCCAATACCAACGCTTCTACAAAAGCGTGCTTAATTCTATTGAAAGCCTCCTTCGACTCTGGGGTCCATTTCACTTCATTATCCTTCCTGAGAATCTTCGTGATATATCGAACTACCTCGGTAGAGTTTGGGATAAATCTCCTTAAGAATTTTATCCTTCCCAGGAACACCTGGAATTCCTTTTTATTTCGAGGCATTAATATACCATTTATTAATTCTACCCTTTTTGGGTCAATTTTCACCCCTTCAATTGTTACAATGTGTCCCAGGAATTTTCCTTCTTCTAAAGAAAACATGGACTATTGAGGGTTTAAAGACAAACCATACCTGCGGAATTTTTCAAAAGTCTGGCGCAGGTGTTTGATGTGCTCAGCATCATTCTTTGAAAACATAGTGATATCGTCTAGGTATATCACCACAAACTTATCTTGTTCCCACACAAATGCAATATCCATTGCGCGTTGGAAAGTGGCCCCTACGTTAATTATACCGAAAGGCATTCAGGCATACATGAAAGTCCCCCATGGCATGGTGAACATTGTCTTCTTCTAATCTTCTGGAAGAACTACCACCTCATTGTATCCCAAGAAACCATCCGTCGTTGACATCCTGGAAGATCCTACCACCTTCTGCAGAATGTAGTCCATCTTGGGAAGGGGGTAATATCCTTCAAGGAAGCCCTGTTTAGATTTCGGAAATCTACACACAGCCTTATTTCTCCGTTCTTCTTCCGGACCGGAACCAAATTAGCCACCCACTCATAATACCTTAGGGGAACTATAATCTTGGCCTGGAGCAGCTTCTTGATTTATTTTTCAGAAGAAGCAATGGATTAATTTGCCTCAGTTTTTGTTTGTGAGGTTTAGAATCTCCCTTAAGAGAAATCTTGTGTTGTATGACTTCCCTGTCAAAAGTTTTAAGGTCTTGATAAGACCACGCGAAAACATCTTTATAAGCTTGAAACAGTCTGAAATATTGGTCTTTATATTCTTCTGGGACCCCTTTAGACAACTTTACTATCTTTGGGTCTACTTCCATCTCGATATTTATATCATCGATCTGCTCATCTTGTGTCATCTTGTTGATATTGATTAGGATTTCATTTTTGTCGAACAGTCTTTCCAAGGGCACAAGGCCTTTTGGGATGACATTCCATTTTAGTTGTAGCACCCAATGTCCTACCACCATCTCTTCCCACTTGGTTTGGGGCTACTCTTCAGGCTCCTCTTCCACAGCATCTATCACTAGGTTTGAGAATTCTCCCATAGTCTCTATGAAGCATTTCACCTGCTCCTCGTCTCCAAACACCTTCCAGTGCTTGACGTTACCTGGGATAGAGGGACGATAACGTACTTCAACTTCATACCTGAGGATTGGGTTCTGTGGTGGGCGAAAATTGCTAGCTGCAATAGCAAGTGAATCAGCCATACGATTTTGTTCTCTTGTCATGAACTGTATGTTAAAGGCCAAGAAGAAATATTCCATTAGATCCCATACTTCATTTCTATAGGCTCTAAGTCGAGGATGCTTCGCTTGGCATTGATTCTTGATTTTCCTAACCACCAACTCTGAATCTCCAAAGACTTTGAGGCTCTGAATATTCATATTTTTTGATGTTTGCAACCCTAGGAGTAGTGCTTCATATTCGGCCACATTGTTGGTAGCTTCATATTCCAAATTAAATGAAAAATGGACCAATTTCCCCGTAGGAAAAATTAGAAGGACTCCGGGTCCATTTCCTTCTCTCGCGTTTGCCCCATCAAAATGTAGAGTCCATATATCCCTCTCTACACTACTAGAGGACTGCTTCGATTTTAGAGCGTGGAACGATGGTTCCTGCAGGTAAATTTCATCTTCTTCAAACATCAGGCACGAGAACTCACCTTCCTCACTATAAACAGGGGAGTTTACTAAACCATTGACTTTGGTAACCATCTTCACGAATCTGGACTCCCGGTATAACCTCCTTTCTTGTCCTCTGAATACTAGGATGGTAGCGTAAGTAAGATCGATCTTAATTGACCTGCCTATCTTTGTCCCCCATGATCTAGACAACAGCATCCCAAATCAATCTGGTATATCGAAAACCACAATGTCCATCACGACACTTTTTGCTGGGATCTGAGCCAATTTCACCACTAAATCTTTAATCATTCCCAAACACTGGACCCTCTTAGAGTCAAAGGAATACAAATCTTTGTATGGATGATTAATTTGAAACCCTGGCTACTCCATTACTGACAGTGGTAGTAAATTGTGGGAAGCTCCGAAATTGAACATGAAATTGTGTAACAATAGATCATGAATTACTAGTAATACATAGAATGGGGGGGTTGCCGAGTCCAATTCTTCTACATGTGCGCCAAAAACTACCATGGGTCTCTCTTCTTGAAGGTTAAGACTGTTAGGGTGAGGAACAACTCCATGAGGGAGCATGAATTGAGATACCTGATTTTTGTAAGAGGGTTGTTTCAAAAGCTTGACTAAAGGGACTGGAACCTTAACCTTTTCCAATTCTTTCTGAAGGTTGAAGACTGGAGGATTATTTTATGTAATAACTTCTTTTGGTGGTTCCTTTGGGGGAACTAGTGGCTTTATGGCAGTGGTGGTAGCCTTAGGATTCATAGGTGACTCAGGGGCTGACTTTGAGCAGGAAGGAGTAGTGGCTTGTGGATGCAACGGTTCTTCTAAAGGCTTTTTACCTTTTCTATCAACTTTTAGGTAAACCTGCTCTTTTGGAGTTGTTTCTTCATCTTGCTCCTATGTCCAATTCCTCTTTCTAGAAGATCTGAGATCGTACTTCTTGTGGAACTGAGCTTGCATGAAGTCTACAAACTGCCTACAATAATCATCAATGTCTGGATCTTCAAGATAATTTAATTTCTCTTCTTCATCTTCTTGTAGAGTAAGCTCTACCTCTTCATCTTCTGAATAAGCAAGAAACTGATCGTCCTGCCCGTCGGGAATGTCTTCAGTTGGTGCTTCCATTTGTCCCTCCAGATATAGAGAAGGTCAGATATGGTCTTGTTGTTCTTTCTTATCTCTTTGTAGTATTTACATAGGTGGCTTCCGATACTGTGGGTTGAAACCTCTGTTAGGAGTGACCTGGTTCAGTCGAGAAGAGGAAATTTTAGCTTCCAGCTCTAGTTTCACCAACTTATTTGAGAGTTTCTTCATCATTTTTTTCATCTCTTCAATCTTGTAGTATGTTGCTTCCCTTTCTTAGTTAGAGGAAGAGGCATTTTCTTTACCCTTCCTTCTGAAATCATGATCTATTCTTCCTTTATATTTCCCTATGGAGGCGAAGTTAGCCTCAACTTCCAACGCATCAGTTTGGGCCTGGTCTAACGATGCAGATTTTCTCTCTCTCAAGGTTAACCCAAACTTTGATTCAAATGCTCCCACAAAAACTACTTTGGCTGTTGTTTGAGGAGGTTTCATATCAGCAGGTAAGTTATTATATAACTTGTTAAATCTCTTGATAAATTCAACTACATCCTCATTGTGTTTCTTTTTCAATGCATTGAACTCTGTAAGAATGTAACCATGGTCTCTCTTCTCCCCCCACTTTCATGTGAAGGAATTTTCCATCTCCTCCTAGTTGGTTATGGTATGGTCATCCAGAGTCTTGAACCATTTTCAGGCCTCCCCATCCAAAGATTGGACGAAGAGCCTAAACACTACTTCCAAGTGTTCGACATTGAAATTCTCAGCAAAAGCACAAAAATCTTCAATATGCTTCTAACGCAGCAGCAGCACTAGAATTAAATTTAATTCCAAACCGGAATTTATTAAACCCACAAGCGTTCCTTATTTCTATCGGAACCGAAGTCTTTTAACTAAAATGCCAATCCGATCTAAACCTTTTTATTTGAATAACCAAAACCTTTTTATAAGTCTTTGAATGCTTTATAAAATGGTTCCGATGCGATATAACTGCCCTTATCGCAATCAAAGATTATGCAATTCTATAACATATATATATATATATTGTCGTAACTTTAAACATACTCACAAATCACAAATAGCCAAGCCCTTTAACTATTGATCGCAAATCGCAAAAATGAGATTCCACTTGACTAACGCTCGTTCCATAATGCGATGCGATGGTTATTGAAGATCGCATATCGCAATTTCAACTGTGGACTTCACAAATCGCACTTTTCACTTTTGCCTTTGATTCTCCAAATCTGCGATGCGATATCCGGACCCGATCTCCTTTTAAACTGTTCTATAACTGATCGCATCCATCTATTGTCTATCGATGCAATTTGTAAAATCCTTCCTAATACAATGTGATGGTCTTACCGGACCCGATGGATCTTAAAACAATCAAAATATATTATAAATCCATTCCAAATTTCTAAAGGGGTTTATTTTACAATTTTTCTGTGTTAATGAATTTCATACACACAGACTCAACTATTTCAGATTTGTTTCAACACAACAATCGTTGCAATTAAAATAAAATGCAGATCACAACCACTTCAACAATTACAAAGGAAACAACTGAATCAATCATTTATACTCACTATACATCCATAGATATAACAACAATTTTATTTATAATACAAGAAAAACAGAATTCGCCTTGGTGAGTTTACAAAAGAAAATCTCTGTTACAAAACACAATCCTCACTCCATTCTGAGCTCTCGCTCCACACTACCAACCACACTAATTCTCTCTCTCCCTTAAGAATATCTCCTCTACTCGTCTTATCAATATCTTTATTATTAGCTAATTCTTCTAACCACTCAATCTTCCAAATTTGGAAATTTAACAACAATCCCCTATCTATTAGCTCTCGCACACACCTATATTAACAAATATTATCCCTAATCTAAAATAAGGCAATCTCACACTTATTACAATAACAACTATTTGAGAAGTTCATCCTTCTCGGTAATCCTGAATTTGACCAAACAGTCAATGAATTTTACTGTGATTAGCCACAACATGTGGACAATCCTCCACATTACTGGCTAACTCCGATGCTCCTGCATCAGACTCCCGGGGAAGAAAAAATTTGTCCTTCAGATTTTCTTGGTTGATTTTGTATCTTTGCAATTCAGCTGCTATCAACCAACTGGAATCTTCCATTGGCTGCTCCTTCCACTTGACAAGATACTGGAAATATGTCTGCCCTCGAGTTTTCTTGGATATTCTTTGATCCAAGATATCTTCAACTTCCTTTTTAGATACTTTTGGTACCTGTTGCTCCCAGTTTATAGTTTGAAATCCATCACCTGTAACTTCATTCTGCAATTTGGTCTCTGCCTCTCTGAATGGATATAAGTCTGCAACATTAAAAATGGGGGATATTCTGATTCCTTCCGGCAACTCAATTTCATATGCATTGGCTGAAAATTTCCTTTTGATTTTACAGGGTCCTATCTTCTTCAGTTTCAGCTTATTATAAGTCTTTGTAGGAAATCGATCTTTCCTCAAATATGCCATGACCAAATCTCCCACCTGAAACTCCTTTTTTTTCCTTTTCAGATGTGCTCTTTGCTTGTATCTCTTGCTGCTTTCCTGTAGTTTACCTTTAACCTCTTCCTGTAACTTCTGCATTTGTTCAACAAAATCTTCAGCATTTGCACTCCTGGATTCATGTTTTCCCAAGTCTCTAAGCTCATATACTCCTCTCGGATGCATTCCAAAGACAATTTGAAATGGACTCATTCCAGTGCTTCGGTTTGGTGTATCATTGTAAGAAAATTCAGCTTGAGCTAATGCCAAATCCCATTGTTTGGGATTCTGATGTACCAAACTTCTTAATATATTCCCCAAGCTTTTGTTCACAACTTCAGTTTGTCCATCCGTCTGAGGATGGTAGGCTGAACTAAAACTGAGTTTAGTTCCCAATTTCTTCCAAAGTGTCCTCCAAAAATTCCCTACAAATTTAGTATCTCGATCTGATACAATGCTTACAGGTAACCCATGCAATCTTACAATCTTTGAAAAGAATAAATTTGCTATGTGTGTTGCATCATTAGTCTTTTTACAAGCAATAAAATGGGCCATTTTTGAAAATCTGTCTACAACAACATAAACAGAATCATTTCCTCTCTGATTTTTTGGTAAACCCATAACAAAGTCCATACTCACTGCATCCCATGGTCGATATGGTATGGGCAATGGCTGATATAGTCCAGTATTCTGACTCTTTCCTTTGGCATATTGACATACCCTGCATTTCTCAACAAAATTTTTAACATCAGTTTGCATTTTGGGCCAATAATAAAAAGCATTTACCTGAGCGAAGGTTTTATCTTGTCCAAAATGGCCAGACAATCCTCCACTGTGCTTTTCTTTAATTATGTTCTCCCTCATGGAACATTTAGGAATACATAATTTGTTGCTTCTAAATAACAGGCCTCCTTGAATAAGGTAATCCATCCATTGACTTCTGTTATGGCTCACCAGATTCTGCACTATTGTGTAGATGCCTTTAAAATCCTCATCATCCTTGTACATTTCTATCATTTCATCAAAACCTACAACACCCACTTTAAACTCTTGTAGAAGAAAACTTACCCTGCTCAATGCATCTGCCACTTTATTAGACTTACCACTTTTATGCTTTATTAAAAAAGTGAAACTTTGCAGAAATTCCACCCATTTAGCATGCTTCTGATTTAACTTTGGCTGATTATTAATAAACTGCAAAGCGTGATTGTCTGAATATAAGATGAATTCCCTTGGCAGCAAGTAATGCCTCCACTTTTTCAATGCCTGCACAATAGCGTAAAATTATTTCTCATAGGAAGAATATTTTTTCTTCGCATCATTTAACTTCTCGCTGAAATATGCTATCGGCCTTTGCTCTTGGCTTAGCACCACACCAACTGCTTCTCCACTTGCATCAGTTTCCACTTGAAAGACTTTCTCGAAATTTGGCAATGCTAGAATAGGCTTTTCTGTTATCTTCTTTTTCAGCAAATTAAAATTCCTGTCAGCTGCTTTTGTCCATCGAAATGGTTGATTGACCTCCCTGATTGTCTCAAGGATTGGTGCACAAACTTGACTAAACCCCTTTATAAATTTTCGGTAGAAACTAGCAAGTCCATGGAAACTCCTTACCTCGAATACACTTCTGGGAGTAGGCCAGTTTCTGATTGCTAATACCTTCTTCGGATCCATTTTTAAACCTTCTCTGGAAATCACAAATCCCAAATATACCAACTCCTCTTTCATGAAACTACATTTCTTCAAATTGATTAATAGTTTTTCCTTCTGCAGAGTTTTCAAGACTAACTTCAAGTGTTCCAAATGCTCCTCTTTACTTTTGCTAAAAACCAGAATATCATCAAGGTAAACAACAACAAATTTACCTGTATACTCCTTCAAGACCTCATTCATTAATCTCATGAATGTACTGGGCGCATTAGTGAGTCCAAAAGGCATCACTAACCACTCATACAGTCCACTATATGTTCTCAACGTCGTTTTCCATTCATCGCCTTCCCGAATTCTGATCTGATGATATCCGCTTTTTAAATCTATCTTTGTAAAATACCTGGATCCACTTAAACAGTCCATTAAATCATCCATTCTGGGCAAAGGAAATCTATACCTGACTGTTATCTTATTGATATCTCTGGAATCAGTGCACATGCGCCATTCTCCTCCCTTCTTCGGACTAAGCACCGTTGGCACAGCACACGGACTCAGACTTTCTCGAATCAACCCCTTGTCCATCAGCTCTTAAACCTGTCTTGCAACTTCTGCATTTTCCTGAGGAGTTAATCTATATGTAGCTTTATTAGGTAGACTGTCTCCTGGTATTAAGTCGATATGATGACTTATACTTCTAATCGGTGGTAATTCATTCGGAAATTCATCCACAATGATGTTCATGTAATTATTTAACACAGATTGAATTTCTTCAGGCAAATCATTTAAATTTGTAGGTTTTAACCCTGAACAAAAATTATCTACACACGAATATTATAACAGAAAATAAACAATAGCGAGAGCATAAAACATAAAACAGATAAACACAAAGATTTTCCCCTGGATCCCAAATTGGGACGACCAGCTTGATTTTTCATTATATTCCTTTTAGTGTTACAACACACATATATATACATCTTAGAAGCATACATAAACCCCAATCCATAAACCCTGGATTAGAACATAACCGTAGTTCCCTTGACCGGATCTACAAAATTACCAGGGGCCGAAAACCATCGTACCCCAATACCATGTGCAAAACCATGCACAAAACCATGGACGCGGACTACCCACCGGAAATTAAGGACCAAAAATTTTCGCTGAGGCGCTGCCCCGGACCCCGCCTGGAGACTAACCATGGCTGATTGTCTAATTGGTGTAAGACAATCATCTTGATAAGGGAATGATGAAAAATACTTGACATATGTTCTGAGGGAGGCCTCTTTTGCACAATGGATGACATTTTATCAATACTTTTACAAAGGTAGTAGGGAAAATGTAGTAGTTTGGCCCTAGTGAAATGCATGTGTAGTCTTATATGGTAGGAATAGATCCTGGAAAACCTACCCTCACAGGTGAAGTATTTCATAATGATTTTCATTAAAGGAGCATATCTATCCAAAAAATGAGAAAAGGGGAAAATATTTTTGTAATCAGTTTGGCAAATTGGTTTTAAAAAGGGCTGATAATGGCTTAGGTCCATATACACTTGTTTGAACCATTTTTCTCCCATGCAAGGTATTCTAGTGGCCTCGGAGATTGCATTGGTGGTGAACTCAAAATTTACTCCAGCTAGATGCACTTGGTGGTCATGGAGGTTAAGGACAAAAAGTTTGCTTAGCTGAGGGTGACTTTGGACTCTTTGTACCTTTTCATAGAAGTCATAGCATCCTGCTTGTTGGAAATATGAAACTATAGTAGGAGAGGTTGTCAATTCTTTAGTGTTTATATGATCAAACCTATTTGTTTTCCCATCCTTCCTCTGTTATTCTCTAGGCCTTTGGCCTCTCTCACCACTATCAACATTGCCTTCTCTAGGCATTTTGTCCTTCGCTCTTTGCCTTTGAAAACAAAACCCTGATATGCTTGGGAGATGATATGGAGAGGGAAAATTAGAGGTTAATGAGGAAGGCAATGATCTGCAAATTTGGAGGGGAAAAGAGGAAAGAAGAAGGACACTTTTGGCCTCAATGTGTTCTCAGTGTGCAGATGGATGGGAGCCTTACAATCAGCAATGCTTTCAAAGATGGGGATCTAACCTTTCTTCCTTCAAGGTTTTTTTTAAATTCTCTTTAAGCTCACCCTTTACATTTCTCTATATTTCATCCTCAGACATTATGAAAAGAGAGAGAAAAACAAAATACCTTCAAAACAGTCCTCACAGCTGAAGCAATAGGCTCATAAAAATGTCATGGGGCAGTCAGGCGCCTTCTACACGACCTGTCGGGCAGCCCTGAACAGACAGTAGGAGCGCAACATGGGCGAGGTCTGAACGATCAGTCGGGTCCTCCTGCATGCCCAGGTATGTAGCGTGGCAGACCCTGAATGGGTAGTCGGGAATTTTGCATGCGTAGTAGGCGCACGAGGCAGACCCTATACGGGTGGCCAAGAAAACTTTGAACGGTCGGCCGTAGCGTGGTGGAGTGTCGAGCGCTCTTGCACGAATTCTTGGGTCTTCTGCATGCCTCAGTGCATAGTGAGGCAGACCCTGCACGGGCTGCCGAGTCCTCCGAGCAAAGACTACACGCGTAAGAGCGCAGCAGTTCGACCGCCTCTACACGAAGTGACAAGCAAGGGCCCTGTGCGCAGCGCTGTGCTACAAGCGCGTACGCCTCTTTGGAAAATATGCATGCAGCACCTACAGGCACGTAGAGCAACTTCACAGGAGCACAGTGCGAGATTTTCTACCTGAAAAATCTGCCAGAAACCTGAAAACCCTGAAAATCCTCCACTCTTTTTGCATATGAAGAAATGATGTTGAGTGAAGAAACTTGTGATGTTTTTATACCTCTGAAACATTAAAAACAAAACCCACCTATACTAATGTTTTTCTTTTGGTATTTTTCTTTCACTGATATTTCTTTTCTCTTGTGTAGGAGGTGATTTTAAACAAAAAGTGACCTTCGTTGGATGTTTCCAAACACACCTTTTTCCTTTGACCACTTCTGACTTGCTGGGAGGTGCCATAAAACAGGGTTTTGGTCTTCTCAAACTTTTTTTGGGAGTTTTGATACCTTACCCACCCAATATTAGAAACTCGTGTTCACTTTGATTTTCTTATCTGACAGAAAACTTAGGCTCCCTCATACTGCTTTTGACAAACTTATGAATGTACTTGAAAACTTGGGCAGCCTTTATTGATATTGTTTTTAGAATTTGTCCCTTTTTGATGTAGTGACAAATAAAAAACCCCTTTTATCTTATTTCAACCATGGGGGCCTCCTTTCAAATGTCCTCTAAAAACCTTCTGATCTTTAATGGAGTTTTATGACCTTTAGGTCACCTTTGCCTACCTTTCTAGACTTCTAGCTTTTAAGGGCCTTTTTCCTTTTCTTATTTATCATTCCTAGAAGCTTTGATGTTATGTTTGATGGTTTTGATGCATCTCTATCCTTTTTAACCTTTTTCATGGATATTGACTGTAGATGAGAGTTTTTCCTCCTTCACACTGATACTTTTTCAATCTATCTTTTTGGTGTAGTGAAACAGTGTGCCTAAATAAAACTTATAATTCATTCCCTGACATCATTTTTTAATCTTTGCCTACTGTTATCAAGGGGGTCTCTCAGTTTTATTTCTTGCTTCAATGAATCTTTAATTTTTGCACAGTTGTGCTTATGTACCTCTGTCTTCATGATCCTTTGTATATGCTCTTTGTTGGGCAACACCTTACAGCCAATTAGTCATGAAACCATGATACTCTTTGTGAACTCAATAATGTTGCTTCTCTTCTATTGTGGATGTCCTTGAGGAGTTTTAGCTTCTTGCCCTGCCTTTACTCTGTTGATAACCATCATAAACCATTCCTGCATAAATTCTTCAAGATAGGCAACTATCTTTTTGCAGACTCTATGCTCTGATCTAGGAGCTCACTCCTTGAAGACCTTTTGACACCCTTTTGATATTCATGAGCTCATCTTCTTTTCATTTGATTTCAACTTTGAGCATATGTAAAAATAGTGAGTTTAGGAAACCAAAGCCATGCATAACCTAGGAGACCCTACAATGACCTATTGGGATATCTTTTGGACTAGGTGTTTGGTTGAAAACTTGAATCAAGGTTTGGAGGTGTAAGACAGGGTTCTGATAAACCTTTATGCATTGCCATCCTAGAAACTGAAATCTTTGATTTACCTAAAGAGCCTAGAAAGGGAGTTTAAAATCACCATTGCTTGAGTCACTTGGTGAGTAGGGGAAAAAGGTTTAGGCTACTTGACAATCCAAGGTGTAAAAATAGAAGGCTTAGATAATCAGAAATAGAGTGGTAAATTCAGAGGTGGCAAACATAGTGATAATAAGGGACAAAGTCTTGGATTTGGTCTTCTGGGAATGATAGATGGGCCATGCCTTGACAGAGTAGTAGAACAGTGAATAAATAATCCTAAGGGTAATGAAGACAATGAGATTTCCTAGAACTCACAAGATTCATGAATTTTGTTTCTAGAAATCTAGGACAATCATTTAGTCATCTAAACAAGTAAAAATTACTGATGACTAACAGGAGGTCCATTTCTTACAGTAATTTATCCACAGTGGAGAGGGCGTGCCTTGAATTTATAGTGAAGGGACCAACTGAAGTTGGCAGTTTAAGAATGAATCCTTTCTTCGCATGCACGAAGTGAATCTCGTCAGCCTTCAAGGTTTGTTGAATGAATTCGAGGGCAAAGACTCGCATAGCAGGAAACATCGGCAGGCGGTAGGGAGGTACTTCTACACTGTAGAACCTGATTTTAGTGTAATCCTCAAACAGGTACCAATCCCCTGTACAATCTTCCTCGTAAAACTGCAGCCATTCCTTCTGCTCAGGAAATATTCTAGGCGGAGGGTTTTCATGTATTATGGCATAAGATATGGCCATGAACTCATTAATAAACTTTTCATATCCCTTTCCCCCTGGCTGCTGACGAATAACAGCATTCCACTCAAAGATGGTTCTGGGTTGGGCATTTGTCCTCGAAAGTCCTTCTAGGCTTAGACTCTCAAACCTATTAGCATGCTCGAATAGGAACAAATAAAACACTAAGGAACAAAAATTAAAAGAACCAGTAGAGGGAAACACTAAGAAATAGGTTTGGATAGCCGAAGCTAGGAAAGCAGGGATATCTAAAAGGGTGCCTTTCTACATCATGAGCCATAGAAGAGCTATACCCTCTTTAGTAAGCTGGTCGACCTCTTGAAGCCCTAACAACCCTGAAATGAGAGCTAGGATCGACTGCATTTTGGTTCAGAAAGTGGACAAGGGAAAAACATCCGTGGGCGAGAGAGCTGATAGGCGAGAATTAGAGAGGAGGCTGAGGAAGCCTCTTTGTTGTTCCCAGGGTAACTTCGAGAATTGGCACGAAAGGGAAAATTCGGAGAACTCAACATAACTTTGGCTAGGTGGGTAGCGAATAGCTCTCCTTATGAATTCCGGCAAAATACGAAAAATCTTGTTTCCTTGAGAAGAGAGGAACATGTCTATGCACTCGTCATAAGCTTCCCTGAGCCAACTAATGAACTCAGGAACCGGGTATGTGGTCGGGGCGATTTGGTAATACATACCTGACTCAATGACTCTAAACCTATCTTGACCTTTTAGATGATGTTCGAACAAATCAAGTCTGATGTGGGCTACACTGAAAGGGTAAACTGGGTCGTGAGTTTGTGCATGGGCATTAATGAGGGGTTCGGGTCCTAGAACAGCCCTGACCTCGCGAGCTTGTGGGGTTTCAGGCTCAGACTTCTTGGTTTTTATTTTCCCCATGACCATTTGAAAAGAAAAAACAAAAGGGAAACAGTGAGATGGGAAAATGACTAAATACCTAAGAACAGTGAGGTAGCCCAAGGAAAGTGACGCGGGATTGAAAACGACCTGGTACTAGATTTTAACCTTCTCTACATGAAAATCCAGTAAATGAATAGTATTTTACATGGTCTAGGAGTAAAACGGCCTTATATTAGACCGATTTTTACGAAATACGAGATGGGGGGGACAGTTGTAGGGCTAGCGTCATAAGGACGTTGACAATGGAACACGTGGCACTGGGTTATTGGCTGTCAGTAGCCAAGTAGGTGGAAGACATGTGCCGAGTTAAGGCAGGTATCGGTCTTTGTACCACCTACCTAGACTTGCCTTACCTTTTCTTACCAATGACAATTGTCTCTCTTAATGGGCCCACTTAGAACTCCGACAAGGTTCATAGGAGCCTTATGAAGCATTCTAACACCCCACGGAAAGCTTGTGGTTGGTCCGCCACAAGGTGACGTCACCTTCTCCGGGGGCTTGCTTTTCTATCTTACCGCTCTCCTTTAGACCCGATGGAAAGTCCTTCACATGTGCTTTTATGATTCATGGTTCCAGCGCTAAGCCCCAAACGTTGTTTTCCACTATGTTGTGATTCTGAAAAGAGCCTAGCCACGATGCTTGTCCTTTAGGAACTTCCTTTTCAAGCCCCACTCAATTTATGAAGTTTGCCACCTTTATGAACTTCTCTGATTTTATGATTTAACTGCTCATCTTGCTTGATAAATGACGTGACTAAACAACATTGGCTCCACCTGGGGACGGCACGCTCACTCTTTGAGGGTTTTGAAAACTTTGCAGACCCTTTGCTTGTGCGCCCGTTAGCAAGTCTAGAGATTTCTTCAAAATTTCAAGCATTTTCATGATGAATTAAACAAAAACCAAAGCGAAAACATAAAACGAACTGTATATATAATATGGAGGATCTGTACAATGGGTCGCCATGGCCCCTTTTAGTATTGGAAGTAAGGCTTCAGAAATTGCCCATTCACGATCGCTTCTATCAGGTCACCTTCCAAATTTTCTAATATGAATGTATTATTTCCTTTCTCCTCAGCAATTTTGAATGGTCCAAACCATAATGGGTCAAACTTTCCATGTTTTCCCTTATCCGCCCTTCTGACATCCCACATCAGCACCAGGTCCCCTGCTTGTATTTCTTTATTTTCGCGCACTGATCAAACATGTGTTTCATCTTCTCCTATTAGTCTGATAATCTTTTTTTCACTTGAGCTTGAGTTTCTTCCATCTCGACTAGTTGATTCATCCTTCTGATGAGATCATTTGGTTCTTCTTGGCTATCCTATAGGAACCTGGCAACAAGCAAGGCAAGTTGAATGGGAAATATTACTGCCCGGCCATATACCAGTTCATAGGGAGACTTACCTGTGGACCTCTTGTTGGTTATGTGATTTTTCCAGAGTGAAAATTTCAATTGGGAGTCGCAGTTCCTCTGATTTTCGCTTATGGTCTTCTTCAGTGCCCACACCAAGGTTTTACTTGAAGACTCGGCCAATCCGTCCCTGAGTGTAATAGGCCGTAGAGTGCCCCAAAGTGATGTTATATTGCTGGCATAAGTTAATGAATTTGGAGGACTTAAAGTCCTAAGTGTTGTCTGTGATGATCTTGACTGGGCACCCGAACCTTACGATTATATTTTCCTCCATGAATTTGATAACGATTGCATCAGTGGCGTTTATTGTGGGTATTGCCTCCACCCATTTAGTGAAGTAATCAGTGGCAGTGAGGATCCACTTGTGCTCACTACTAGATGCAAGATGGATTTCCCCGATAAAATCAATTCCCCATTGTTGAAATGGTTCTTCGATATGCACCAGTATCATTGGCAGAGGGGCGAATTTCTATTTTTCCGCAAACATATGACATTTTTGACATGCTCGAACTCGAGCATGAACATCTCCAAATAATCGGGGCCAGAAGAAACAAGCCTTCAATATCTTATGAGTCGTTGACCACCAACATTGATGTCCCCTGCAAATGCCTTTGTGAAATTCTGCCATTACCTCCTCCACTTCAGACTCTGTAAGACATAATAGCAAGATTCCTGAGGGATCTTTCCAATACATTCGACCATCAGCTATTGCGTACTTCTGAGATTTTAACCTCAGGGTACGATACTTAGCCTTATCAAAATTGAGGGGACATCTTAGAGTGAGGAGGTACTCTACGATATCTTTGTACCACACACTGAGGAGGTACTTCATATGAGTCTTTTGTACTATGGTTTCTATTCCGGACTGTACTCCATACCCTCGAGTACTTCTCCTCCTTCCATGGACAAATTTATAGCCAATGCTTGACAATTTGACTCAGATAATATTTTTTCTAACTCTTGTCCTTTAATAAGCTTCGTGGGTCTGATATCTAGCTCGTATTCTTGAATTTTGGCAATCCATTTGCCCATATTACCTTCGCTATCTCCCTGAATCAAGATATCTTTCACTGCAACTATACGAACAAAATAATTTATAGCTAACTGAAGCACATACATTCAGAAAGCTATTAGTGACTTGACCAGGGCATCAGCGTGCTTCTCTAAAATATTATATTTCAACTAAGAATCCCGCAGTACCTGACTAAAGAAGGCAATAGGCTGCTCATACCCCTCAACATTATTTTGCAGTAACACTACAGCTATTGTATGGGGAGATGCAAAGGAGAAAATCATGAACGGCTTACTGTAATCCAGACCTGCCAATATCGGCGCTTCTGCAAAAGTGTGCTTAATTATATTGAAAGCCTCCCTCGACTCTGGGGTCCATTTCACTTCATTATCCTTCCTAAGCATCTCCTTGATATACCGAACTATCTCAGCATAGTTCGGGATAAATATCCTTCAGAAGTTTATCCTTTCCAAGAACACTTGGACTTCCTTTTTATTTTGACGCAGAGATATACCATTTATTACTTCTACCCTTTTTGGGTCAATTTTCACCCCTTATTTTGTTACAATGTGTCCCAGCAGTTTTCCTTCTTTTAAAGCAAACATGGACTTTTGAGGGTTTAAAGACAAACCATACCTACGGCATTTTTCAAAAGTCTGGCATAGGTGTTCGATGTGCTCAGCATCGTTCTTTGAAAACATAGTGATATCGTCTAGGTATATCACCACAAACTTATCTTGTTCCCCCACAAATGAAACATCCATTGCATGTTGGAAAGTGGCCCCTGCGTTAATTAAACCGAAAGGCATTCAGGCATACATGAAAGTCCCCCATGGCGTGGTGAACGTTGTCTTCTTCTGATCTTCTAGGAGAACTACCACCTGATTGTATCCTGAGAAACCATCCATCATTGACATCCTGGAAGATCCTACCACCTTCTGTCGAATGTGGTCCATCTTGGGAAGGGTTTAATTATCCTTCAAGGAAGCCCTGTTTAGATTTCGAAAATCTACGCTCAGCCTTATTTCTCTGTTCTTCTTCCGAACCGAAACCAAATTAGCCACCCACTCAGAATACCTTAGGGGAACTATAATCTTGGCCTGGAGCAGCATCTTGATTTATTTCTCAATAGATAGAATAAGCAATGAATTAATTTTCCTCAGTTTTTGTTTGTGAGGTTTAGTATCTCCCTTAAGAGGAATCTTGTGTTGTATGACTTCCCTGTCAAAAGTTTTCAGGTCTTGATAAGACCACGCAAAAACATCTTTATAAGCTTGAAACGGTCTAAAATATTGGAATTTATATTCTTTCGGGACCCCTTTAGACAACTTTACCATCTTTGGGTCTACTTCCGTCCCGATATTTATATCATTGATCTGCTCATATTGTGTCATCTTGCTGGGATTGATTAGGATGTCATTTTGTCGAACAGTATTTCCAAGGGAACAAGGCCTCTGGGGATGACATTCAGTTTTAGTTTCAGCACCTGGTGTCCTACCACCGTCTCTTCCCACTTGGTTGGGGCTACTCTTCATGCTCCTCTTCCACAACATCTATCACCAGGTTTGAGAATTCTCCCACAGTCTCTATGAATCATTTCACCTGCTCCTCGTCTTCAAACACCTACTAGTGCTTGACGTTATCTGGGATAGAGGGACGATAACGTACTTCAACTTCATACCTGAGGAGTGGGTTCTGTGGTGGGAAAAAATTTCTAGTTGCATCAGAAAGCGAATCAGCCATCCGATTTTGTTCTCTTGGCATGAATTGTATGTTAAAGGCCAAGAAGAAATTTTCCATCAGATCCCATACTTCATTTCTATAGGCACTGAGTCGAGGATGCTTCGCTTGGCACTAATTCCTGATTTTCCTAACCACCAACTCTGAATCTCCAAAGACTTTGAGGCTCTGAATATTCATATTTTTGGATGTTTGCAACCCTAGGAGTAGTGCTTCATATTCGGCCACATTGTTGGTAGCTTCATATTCCAAATTAAATGAAAAAGGGACCAATTTCCCCATAGGAAAAATTAGAAGGACTCCGGGTCCATTTCCTTCTCTCGCGTTTGCCCCATCAAAATGTAGAGTCCATATATCCCTCTCTGCACTACTAGAGGACTGCTTCGATTTTAGAGCGTGGAACGATGGTTCCTGCAGGTAAATTTCATCTTCTTCAAACATCAGGCACGAGAACTCACCTTCCTCACTATAAACAGGGGAGTTTACTAAACCATCGACTTTGGTAACCATCTTCACGAATCTGGACTCCCGGTATAACCTCCTTTCTTGTCCTCCGAATACTAAGATGGTAGCGTAAGTAAGATCGAGCTTAATCGACCCACCTATCTTTTTCCCCCATGATCTAGACAACAGCATCCAAAATCAAGCTGGGATATCAGCAACCACAATGTCCATCACGACACTTTTAGTTGGGATCTGAGCCAAGTTCACCACTAAATCTTTAATCATTCCCAAACAATTGAACCTCTTAGAGTCAAAGGAATACAAATCTTTGTATGGACGAGTAATTTGTAAACCTAGCTGCTCCATTACTGACAGTGGTAGCAGGTTGTGGGAAGCTCTGGAATCCAACATGAAATTGTGTAACAGCACATCGTGAATGACTAGTGATACATAGAATGGGGGGGTTGCCGAGTCCAATTCTTCTACATGTGGGCCATAAACTACCATGGGTCTCTCTTCTTGAAAGTTAAGACTGTCAGGGTGAGGAACAACTCCATGAGGGAGCATGAATTGAGATACCTGATTTTTGTAAGAGGGTTGTTTCAAAAGCTCAACTAAAGGGACTGGAATCTTAACCCTTTCCAATTATTTCTGAAGGTCGGAGACTAGAGGATTATTTTCCGTAATAACTTCTTTCGGTGGTTCCTTTGGGGGAACTGGTGGCTTTGTGGCAGTGGTGGTAGCCTTAGGATTCATAGGTGACTCAAGGGTTGACTTTGAGGAGGAAGGAGTAGTGGCTTGTGGATGCAACGGTTCTTCTACAGGCTTTTTACCTTTGCTATCAGCTTTTAGGGAAACCTTCTCTTTTGGAGTTGTTTCTTCATATTTCTCCTGCATCCGGGTCCTCTTTCTAGAAGATTTGAGATCGTACTTCTTGTGGACCTGAGCTTGCATGAAGTCTACAAACTGCCTGCAATAATCATCGATGTCTAGATCTTCAAGGTAATTCACTTTCTCTTCTTCATCTTCTTGTAGAGTAAGCTCTACCTCTTCATCTTCTGAATAAGAAAGAAACTGATCGTCCTGCCTGTTGGGAACATCTTCATTTGGCGCTTCTATTTGTCCCTCTAGATATAGAGGAAGCTAGATATGGTCTTGCCGTTATTTCCTATATCTTTGTAGTATTTGCAGAGGTGGCTTCCAATATTGTGGGTTGAAACCGCTGTTAGAAGCGACCTGGTTCGGTCAAGAAGAGGAACTTTTAGCTTCCAGCTCTACTTTCACCAACTTATTTGAGAGGTTATTAATCATTTTGTTCATCTCTTCAATCTTGTAGTCTGTTGCTTCCCTTTCTTGGTTAGAGGAAGAGGCCTCTTCTTTACCCTTCCTTCTAAAATCATGATCTATTCTTCCTTTAGATTTCCCTGTAGAGTCAAAGTTAGCCTCAACTTGCAACGCATCAGTTTGGGCATGGTCTAACGATGTAGATTTTCACTCTCTCAAGGTAAACCCAAACTCTGATTCAAATGCACCCACAAAAACTACTTTGGCTGTTTTTTGAGGAGGTTTCATATCAGCAGGTAAGTTATTATATAACTTGTTAAATCTCTTGATAAATTCAACTACATTCTCAATGTGTTTCTTTTTCAATGCATTGAACTCTACAAGAATGTAACCATGTTCTCTCTTCTCCCCCCACTTTCGTGTGAAGGAATTTTCCATCTCCTCTTATTTGGTTATGGTATGGTCATCCAAAGTCTTGAACCATTTTCGGGCCTCCCCATCAAAATTTGGACGAAGAGCCTCAACACTGCATCCAAGTGTTCTACATTGAAATTCTCAGCAAAAGCACAAAAATCTTCAATATGCTTCTGAGCAACACTACTGCCTTCCCCAGCGAACTGAGGAAAGAGCTTCATATAATCTTGAGGCACAAAAATCTTCAATATGCTTTTGAGAAGCACTGTTGTCTTCCCTGGTGAACCGAGGCAAGAGCTTCATATAATCTTGAGGCATATCATTTAAAACTTGGGGTAGCACCAGTGGGGCATATTTATTCAGTAAAAATCCTGGAACAGCCATGGGAGGTGGTGGATTTTGCGAAGGGTTATGGTGAATGATAATGGGTATGTGCTAGGTCAGAGCATGCAAAGTTATTTAAGGAGAGATTTGGAGTATGGCGATTTGTTTAATTTCCTCAACTTCAGGGGTAGGATGCAAGGAGACCCCAAATTTATTTACTGACTCGACCTCGTCTTTGATCTTAGTATGGTCCAAAACAGGGTTATCTAGTGGATATTCAAGTACTCGGGTAGTGGAACCAAGACCTTCGACCTGAGCCTTCTCAGAGGAGGACGGGGAATCTTCTAGTGAGAAATTGGGTATATCAGTCTAATTTGGCTGCTTTTCTTTCCAATCTCTTTTAAATAGGAATTTTTCAGGGTCAGATACTGAGGGTGTTCTCAAATGGGAGGTATCTGACCTTAGATGTGGCTTATGATAATCAAGGATTGCGAGTGATTTGACTTAAGATGATAGTGGAGTCGCCAAGGTTAGGGGTGTACAACTCTCAACCCTTCGTGCTCACCTAATTGAAGGGAGAATTCAATGTCATATTCCAGGGAAAATATTTTCAACTTTGTCCCCCAGCAACGGTGCCAAAAAGATGTTGTCACTCCTAGAGACAGCCTTGAGTTTTTAATGACTAGTTCTTAGGACATCGTAAGGCAAGAGGTTTTAAAGGTATTTTGCATGTTGACGTAAAGGAACCTCCTTATATGATCCAGGTGGATATTGGTGGTCACCCGCCTATTCCACTTGGGGCTCCACCATTTTCTCTTTCAGTTTTTCAGTTTCGGCACAGTTTACTATTTTTAGCAGTTTTTCGGGTCCTAAACTTCCGGAGCCATTTTGAGGCCCTAAACGACGTTTTTTGGGAAAACGGAGAGCAACATGGGACCATGGACCGATGTTGCTCATTCCAAATTTGTAGTCCTCGGATAGATCTTTCTAGCGAGGTATAGTACACGTCAAATGGATATCGTATGCCAAAGTTACGCCCCTAGGAAGTTGAAACACTAATTTACCCAAACGGGGCCCATAGTTTTCGCGCTTCATCTCCTAGGGTTAGGGTTTTGGCTATTTAGGATTTCCCATTGTTTCTAAATAATAAATAGGCCCTCGAGCCTCATTGTAACTCAGTTCAGAGGCCTGTAGCCACCACATCTCTTCTCAGAGATAACTACCAGCGCCCTAGCTAGTTTTATTTCCATTTTGTCTGTAAGCAAATTTCAGTTCTTTGATATTAATGAAATGAAGTATTATTTCTGCTGCATCGCTGTATTTCTATTTATATGTTTATTCTGTTGCGCTCCTACATAAATCTGGATCAGTGGTATCAGAGCGGTCTGCTTTTCTCGACCCTTCTTTGCATGTCCCCAACGAGGTCGGGGTATAAGGAGCTAGGGCTCGATCTTGTGGAACCCTTGCAAGATCAGCCTCGCAAACCTCGACGGATTCCCATGGGGGACGAAAAGAAAGATGAGGGAGCAGGAGATCCTATAAAAATATTGCTCGAGGAGGCCCTCGAGAAACAAAGGAACGCGATGATGGATAACTTTGCTCAGATCCTTCAACGGCTACCCACCGGCGATGCATCAGCATCCAGCAGCCACTCTGGAGGCGCGACTCCTTTTAAGGTAAAAGTAAATTTTAAAATTCCCATATTTGAGGGTAAAATAGATGCAGATGTCGTAGATAGATGGTTGAATCTGTTAGAAGGATATTTCTCGGTTCATGACTTTTCAGACCGGGAGAAGATTATTTTTTCACTCCTCAAAGCTACCCCCCATGTTAAGGATTGGTGGGAAACCTACTGTGAGAACAAGGACCAGACAGAACCCTCTCTGTTCTCGGTCATACCAACATGGAATTCTTTCCGAGATGCCGTCAAGGAATAGTACTATCCCGTGGGGAGCTATGAGGACAAGTACATACAATGGACCACGCTGCGACAAAAAAGGGATCAAGATGTGCATGAGCTGACGAATCTATTTCATACCCTGCGCACAAAGTTGGGTATCAAATATTCAGAGAAAAATCTCGTGCTAAAGTATCACAGCTGTCTGCACAGATACATTCAGGAGGAAATGGAGTTCCTCGACATCTCCTCGCTTGGTACTGCATACCGGTATGCTGCCAAGATTGAGCAGAAATTCAAGTAGAAGAAGCGAGACTTTGGATCTGCGAATCAAAAGCAAGGGAAAGGTGCTTCCAAACTGCAGAACAAAGGACAGAGCCAAGGCATGGCGGCTAAAGACAAATCATTGAAGCCACAAGAAAAGAACAGCACCGCAAAGCCAAAGAAGGACACGGGAAAGTGGTGTGAGTTCCATAAGAGCTCCACTCACAACACAAGTGAGTGTCAGGCCAAGTAGTCGCTAGTGGCTGAGATGAGGGCTTTTGAGTCATATGCATGCTCTGACTCTGAATCAGAACCTGAAAAGGGGAATGAAAAAGGGAAACAGATTATTGATGCGGAGCCTAATGCCACTGTTGCCACTACAAAGATCCAGAAGGAGGAACCGGAATATCCAGAGGAGGAGGAACGTCTCTTCCACTCCCAGATGTGGGTAAAGGGCTCCCCGGTAACGTTCATTGTCGACAATGGGAGCCAAAAGAACCTCATTTCAGCAGACACCGTGAAGCAGTTGGGCTTGCCGACCATAGCTAACCCACATCCATACACCATCAGATGGCTTCACCAAGGATGGAGATCAGCTGTCACCCACAGCGTCTTTCCTATAGCATCAAGCCCTTCACTGATGAGGTATTATGTGACGTTGCTCCTATTGACAGCCGATGTATTATTAGGACAAACCACATTGTGGAAGGCCATGCTACAGGCGAGTTCGACCTCGGTCGTTATTGTTACTTTGGGAAATAAGTTGCATGGTAAGATACCGCAGGTGTCACCTCCTACCGTCATTCTTTGCCAGAACAATGCGTAAGCTCATTTCTCTAAACCAGAAATTCGTTTTTTCGATGATCCTCCCTAGGGCAAGAAGAATACCATGGCTACGTACCTCTGCTGGTGGCCTTCACACAAAAACAACAAGAGGATAAGGTTATGAGGAGTATGCGTACATATCTACCTCTACTCCACAGTTCCTTCGCATCGCTGTGTCAAGCACCCGATTGATCTTCGACCTCGTGTGTGCCGTTACCTAATCAACCCATCTATCAGCCGTCGTTTCCGGAGAACATGAAATCATGAAAGTGCATTCAAGAGTCATGGCAAAGTTGTCACACGACTGCTCATCGCTTCCTGGAGCCCGACTGTGTTGGTGCTGGTAATAGAGCGGGACGGGAGACTTCCGTATTGACTATCCAAGCACCGAATAAGATCATCGGTCCGGAATAGGTACCCAATCCACTGATTGATGACCTTCGGGACCAACCTTGGGGCAAATATTTCAGCAAGATCAACTCGAAGTCCGGGTATCACTAAAAATTAATTGAACCCTCCGATGGTGTGAAGACCGCCTTTCAAAGCCAAGGAAGGCCTTTTCGAATGGTTGGTCATGCCTTCGGTTGACGAATGCTCCTTCCGACCTTCATGAGGATGATGGATGACATCTTGTGGCCATTCGTTCAACTCTGTTTGTAGTGGTGTACTGGATGACATTCGATCTTCAAACGTACTTGGGAAGAGCACCTTTCACCACATCCGACAAGTCCTCCAAACACTGCAGCAACACAAGTTGTGTGCCAATTTGGAGAAGTGCACATTTGGCATGACCCAGGTTCAATATCTGGGATACATTATTGATGAAAGGGGGGTGCATGTGGATCCAGCCAAGATCCAAGTCATTCGGGATTGGCCAGCCCCAACCACTATAACAGAGCTTCGCAGCTTTCTGGATCTTGCTAATTTCTACCGGAGGTTCGTGTTGGGATTCTCTCATATCACTTGGCCCTTGAGTCAAGTCACCAAGGGAGGAGCGAGAGAAAAAAAAATTTGGTCGGAACCTCAACAGAAGGCGTTCACAGAATTGAAAAATCGCCTTTGTTCTGCCCCAGTGCTCACTTTACCAGACTTGCAACAGCCATTTGAGATCGAGACAGATGCCTCTGACTATGCTATTGGGGCAGTTCTTACTCAACAGGGACATCCAGTGGCATATCACAGTGAGACATTGTCTGAGACGGTTCGCAAGTATCCCACCTATGACAAAGAAATGTATTCCATTGTGCAAGCCTGTCGACAATGGAAGCATTACATTTTGGGGAAGGAAACAATCATCCACACGGACCACCGGCCCCTGCAGTTCATACAGACACAAGGGAAGTTGCAGAATGATCGCCATCAGAAGTGGTCCACATATCTGCAACAGTTTCATTTGAACATCAAGTACAAGAAGGGTAGCACCAATAATGTTGCAGACTGCCTCAGTCGACCACCGATCATGGCACTCACCACTGTGCTCAACTCTTGTGGGCACGAGACTTCTGATTGGTCGCTTCTCTATGAGAGTGACCCGAAATTCGGCCACACTTACAAGGCACTCTTGGGGGGCACGCAAGTTCCAAATTTTCACCTCCAAGATGCACTTTTATGTCACCTGGGACACCTTTGTGTTCCTTCAAGCGAGCGTGCCAAGATGATATGGGAAGCACACTACGGTCGAGTCGCTGGGCATTTCGGGGTCGAGAAAACAGTAGCAATACTACAGAAGTATTTCTATTGGCCGAACCTTCGAAAGGATGTCGAGAAGCACATCAGATCCTGCACTGCTTGTGCCATTGCCAAATCGACCATCAAGAAGCAAGGCCTATATACTCCTCTACCTACCCCTAGTCGACCTTGGGAATCCATCTCCATGGATTACATGTTGGGCCTGCCTTCTACTAAGCAGGGAAATGACTGTGTTTTCGTGGTCGTCGATAGATTCTCGAAGATGGCCATTATGGCGGCCTGCAAGAAGAATATCACAGCAGAAGCCACTGCTAAACTCTTCTTTGAACGATTGTGGGTGCACTTTGGGATCCCACAGTCTATCATATCAGATCGGGATAGCAGGTTCCTCAGCACATTTTGGTCCAGCCTCTGGTCGATGTTGGATACCAAGCTCACCAAGTCCACAGCTTTCCATCCCCAAACAGATGGCCAGACAGAGGTCGTCAACGGAATGATTGTACACATTCTGCGCATGTACAATTCAAAGCATCCACGCACATGGGACGAGAGCCTCCCTTATGTACAACATAGTTATAATCGGGCTCTCCACAGTTCAATCGGCCATAGCCCCTTTCGGGTGGGCTTGGGATTCCAGCCACTATGTCCCATTGACGTAGCCATGCCATTTGCAGCTGCTCAGGCCAATTCAGCTCATGTCCAGTCTGAAGTTGACAAAGCCAGTAGCTTCATCGAGCGCATTCAACACATCCGCCAACAGGTTCATGATATATTGGACAGAGCCAATGCCAAGTACAAGAAACGCCATGATCAACACCGGGTGCCACACAACTTCCAGGTGGGCGACAAAGTATGGCTACATTTGCAGAAGGAGCGCCTCACTGGACCCCACCGCAAGCTTCGCCCGCTCCGATACGGGTCGTACACCATCACCAAGGCTGTAGGGAACAATGCATTCGAGCTCAGTATTCCAACATTCCTTGGTCTACACCCAATCTTCAATGTGGATCGCCTTCATCCTTACTTCCCACCTCTACTGGACACCTCGGACATTGCAGAACAACTCACACCAACTGAGTTAAATCCAGACTGCATGGAACAGGCCACCACAGATTGCATCATGGACATGCAAATCAAGAACACTCGCCAGCAGAAGATCCAATTATATCGGGTTGTCAAAGCTGGCCAACTCCTGCACCAAGGAAAGTGGTTCACCAGGGACCAAGTTCAGCAGAAATTTCCTCATCTCATGGAGGAACTTAACGCAATGGGGACCATTGCTTCCTAAGGGGGGAGGAATGATCCTGGTGGATATTGGTGGTCACCCGCCTATTCCACTTGGGGCTCCACCATTTTCTATTTCAGTTTTTTAGTTTCGGCACAGTTTACTATTTTTAGCAGTTTTTCGGGTCCTAAACTTCCGGAGCCGTTTTGAGGCCCTAAACGACGTTTTTTGGGAAAACGGAGAGAAACATGGGTCCATGGACCGATGTTGCTCATTCCAAATTTGTATTCCTCGGATAGATCTTTCTAACGAGGTATGGTACGCGTCAAACGGAGATCGTATGCCAAAGTTACGCCCCTGGGAAGTTGAAACACCAATTTACCCAAACGGGGCCCATAGTTTTGGCGCTTAATCTCCTAGGGTTAGGGTTTTGGCTGTTTAGGATTTCCCATTGTTTCTAAATAATAAATAGGCCCTCGAGCCTCATTGTAACTCAGTTCAGAGGCCTGTAGCCGCCACATCTCTTCTCAGAGATAGGTACCAGCGCCCTAGCTAGTTTTATTTCCATTATGTCTGTAAGCAAATTTCAGTTCTTTGATATTAATGAAATGAAGTATTATTTCCGCTGCATCGCTATATTTCTGTTTATATGTTTATTCTGTTGCGTTCCTGCATAAATCCGGATCATTATATGAAAAGGTAGTTAAAGTTTTGAATGATGGTCCAAGATATCAGAGAAAGAATGTAAGTAGAAATGAGTCCTAGCTGTAGAGAGAAAGGCCTATTCAGAGTGGGATTGAAGCAGTCATGAGCAAGCTGTCGTGAGTTGGGCCGTATGTGAAACAGGTGAAGAGTTATAAAAGTAAATGGAGATGAGATACAACATAAGAAAAATAGGAAACGTCAGAGCAAGGTAGGCTTATGCCAACACAAGAATCTACCTATAAATTACATTAGAAGAATAATGATCTGTAAGGAGAACTTGAAATGAGAATCATGCCTCGAGTAGTATTTAAAATGTTACAGAAAAGTAAGATATGAGTACCATTAAAGATAAATTCACATCCAACTTATAGAATGTTAGTCATCAGTAATTTTTACCTATTTAGATGACTAAATGCTTTATCCTAGATTTCTAGAAACAAAATTCAAGAATCATGTGAGTTCTAGAAATCTCCTCAAAGAGAAATTTTTCACTATCCTGCTACTCTGTCAAGGCATGGCCAATCTATTACCCAAATAAGACCAAATCAGGGACTGATATCCCTCACTCTCACTATGTTTGCCACCTCTGCCTATATCACTCCGTCTCTATTTACCTAAAGCCCTCTATTTTCACACCTTGATTCGCCAAGTAAAAAGACCTCTATTTTCATTGCTTAGCCTTGACCTAATTATAACCTCACCATCTCATTCACCATTGTCACATAATTCCACAAGCAGTGTCAATTCTTGTTAAATATCTTGAGGCAGGGTTGAAAAATAAAATGTCTGAAGAAGAGAATGTTGATAGTGGCGAGGCAAACCAAAGGTTTAAAGGGCAGCAGAGGAAGGGTGGGAAGCCAAATAGGTTTGAACCTATAAGCACTGAAGAACTGATGACCTCTCCTACTATAGTTTCATGTTTTCAAGAATTAGGATGCTATGAGTTTTGTGAAAAAGTACAAAAGATCCAGAGTCACCCTCAGTTGACCAAGATCTTTGCCCTAAACCTTCATAACCACCAAGTACACCTAGCTGGGGTGAAGTTTGAGTTGACCACCAATTTCATCTCTATGGCCAGTGGAATACCTTGCATAGGAGAAAGGTGGTCCAAACAAATGCATCTGGACCTAAGCCACTATCACCCATTCTTGAAACCAAGTTGTCAAGCTCATTGCAAAACCATGTTCCCCTTCTCCCATCTATTGGACAAATATGCTCTCCTAATGAAGATCATTATCAAATACTTCACCTGTGAGGGTAGTTTCTCCAAATTCTATTCCTACCACATAAGACTCCTCATGCATTTCACCAAAACCAAGCTACTACATTTGCCCTACTACCTTTTTAAAAGTATTGAGAAAATGTCTTCCATCATGCAAAAGAGGCCTCCATCCCAAAAAATTTCAAGCCTTTTTCATCATTCCCTCATCAAAGTGATTGTCTCACACCAACTAGAACAACAAGGCATCCCATGGGAGGTTTTCATCGCTCATGATGATTTCACAACTCCACAGCCTCTCCCTCTGCAAAGTCTGCCATCATCATCTCAAATTCCTCCTCACACACCTCCATCACCCTCCACTAACCTTGTTTCATCCTCTTCACATGAATCATTTCCTCAAATAAACCTTCCTCATTCACCTTCTCCTAAGAAATCAAAACATGAAGAAAGCATTGAAGGAGGGGAAGATGGCCAAGAAGAAAGTAGTGAAGGAGGGGAAGATGACCAAGAAGAAATCAGTGAAGGAGGGGAAGATGACAAAGAAGAAAGAAGTGAAGGAGAGGAAGATGAAAGTGAAGAAAGTAGTGAAGTAGAGGAAGATGAAAATGAAGAAATCAATAAAGGAAAGGAAAAAGAAAGTGATAAAGGCAGTGACAAAGAAGAAAGTGTTGATGAAGAAGAAAACAAAGATGAAAGAAGTGATCCCAATGACGAGAAAAAAGACCAAAACAGTAGGCCAAATGATGAAGAGGATGACTCCAAAGATACAGGGACAGAGGCAGCTTATAATTTTGAAAACAATGAGCTACAAAAAGAGGAAAACATTGAGCTAGAAAAAGAGGAAAACAGTGAGCCTAATGACAATAAAAAAACAAATGACAGTCAAGGAGAAGAAGTAAATGATGAAGAAAGTGACGCTGAAAATACAAAGGACGTTGGAGCTGAGGCATATGCCAGCAGTAAAGAAGATCAAGATGACAGTGGAAAAGATGGAAAAGGTAGCCAAGAAACAGAGTTTGAAGGTTATTTCAGTGGGCAAAACAATGGAGATCATGAGCCAAATAATGAAGATAATGAACAGGACAGTGAAGAAGGAATCAACCAAAAGAGCTCACCTAGTGAAAAAGAAAATGACCATCAAAGTACAAGAGGGACTAATGATATTTCCTATGACAGTGACCCCTCAAAGAGTGCAAACAATGATACAAAGGCTGATTCTAACAGTGAACACAGTGGGTCAAAATATGAAGAAGAGGACAGTCATGGAGATGAAGATGTACCAAGCAGTGATAAAGGCACCTCTAACATTGCAAAAATAGAGGATGATAGTCCTAAGGGTCTTGAAAATGATGATGGCATAAGAGATAGTGAAAATGCCTCTCAAAAGGGCAGTCAAGAGAAAGGTGAAAAATATGCACACACAGAGATCATACATGAGGAGAAAAGCAGTCCTAAGGTCACTAATGATCAAAGTTTGCGAAGGAAACTTGTTTCACCTTTCCCCATTACCTATCAAAGAGGAGAGAGGAATGTGTTTGTTGCCTCCAAAGGGCAAGGGGCTATGCCATCCTCCTCAACTCAAGTGATTAACAAAGGTAAACAATAAGTGAAAGAGGAAGAACACAATTCTGAGGAGGAAAGAGAGTTTGAACTCATTCACATAGACAATGATGAGGAAAATGAGACAAGAATTGAAAAATCCCTTCTACAAGACAGGAATGCACAGATCAAGGACTTGGAAGTTGAATTAGAAAGGTCTAAGAATGTCATTCACTTCTTGTAGATGCAGAACAAGCAAATGAGTGGCCAACAGGCCATCTATGAAGCAAGGGCCCTCAAATACCGGAAAGAGGCTCAAAGAGCACAGGTGAAGTTGGAGGATCACATGGGTGCCTATGAAGAAAGTGAGGATGAGGAGGGTCAATCTAGACGGAGGCCTAGAACTATGGGTCTAAGAAAGGCATTGGCATGAGAGAGGGAGCAAGAATCAGCCCAAGCACAATAATTTCCCCTCACTAAACTCCTTGCCATGGAAATTGAGCATAACATGGAACCATGGCTTGAAAGGGCCAGCATACATCTTGAGGCCAAACTGGAGAAGGCCAACAAATATTTTAACTTCCAAAGGAGAATGACTGAGCACTATGAATGAAGAAACCAAGTTGCAAGGAAAAAACTCAAAACTGCCCAAAATGAGGGCCTGACACCAAAAGATGAAAAATAGCTTGGTATTTTGGCCAAGCTTCTCTATAGATCTCCCAGGACCCATGAGGCACCTACTGATCCAAGTGGATATTGGTGGCCACCCACCTATTCCACTTGGGCCCCCACCATTGTCTCTTTCAGTTTTTCAGTTTCGGCATAATTTACTATTTTTAGCAGTTTTTCGGGTCCTGAACTTTCGGAGCCGTTTTGAGGCCCTAAACGACGTTTTTTGGGCATCGCGCCTTCGGTGAATATCATTTCGTTTCAAAATGACATTCATGGTGAAAGTTGTAGTCCTCGGATAGAGCTTTCTAATGATGTATCATGTGGTCAAACGGAGATAGTATGCCAAAGTTACGTCCCTGGGAAGTTGAAACACCAATTTACCCAAACGGGGCCCATAGTTTTGGCGCTTCATCTCCTAGGGTTAGGTTTTTGGGATGTTTAGGATTCTCCATTGTTTCTCAATAATAAATAGGCCCTCGCGCCTCATTGTAAAGCAGTTCAGAGGTCTGTAGCCACCACATCTCTTCTCAGAGATTCGCTACCAGCACCCTAGCTATTTTATTTCCATTGTGTCTGTAAGCATCTTTCTGTTATTTGATATTAATGAAATGAAGTGTTATTTCCGCTGCATCTCTGTATTTATGGTTATGTGTTTATTCTGTTGCGTTCCTGCATAAATCCGGATCAATGGTATCAGAGCGGTCTGCTTTTTCTCGATCCTTCTTTGCATGTCCCCAACGAGGTCGGGGTATAAGGAGCTAGGGCTTGATCTGGTGGAACCTTTGCAAGATCAGACTCGCAAACCTCGACAGACGCCCATGGGGGATGAAAAGAAAGATGAGGGAGCAGGAGATCCTATCAAAATATTGCTCAAGGAGGCCCTTGAAAAAAAAAGGAACGCGATGATGGATAACTTTGTTCAAATCCTTCAATGGCTGCCCACCGGCGGCGCATCTGCATCCAGCAACCACTCTGGAGGTGCTACTCCTTTTAAGGTACAAGTAAATTTTGATATTCCCATATTTGAGGGTCAAATAGACGCAGATGCCATAGATAGATGGTTGAATATATTAGAAGGATATTTCTCTGTTCATGAATTTTCAGACCGGGAGAATATTATTTTTGCACTCCTCAAAGCTACCCCCCATGTTAAGGACTGGTGGGAAACCTACTGTGAGAACAAGGACCAGACAGAACTTTCTATGTTCTTGGCCGTACCAACTTGGAATTCTTTCCGAGACACCGTCAAGGAACAGTACTATCCCGTGGGGCGCTATGAGGACAAGTACATACAATGGGCCATGCTGTGACAACAAAGGGATCAAGATGTGCATGAGCTGACGAATCTGTTCCATACCCTGTGCACAAAGTTGGGTATCAAAGATTCAGAGAAACATTTGGTGCTAAAGTATCAGAGTTTTCTGCACAGATACATTCAGGAGGAAATGGAGTTCCTCGACATCTCCTCGCTTGGTACGGCATACCGATATGCTGCCAAGATTGAGCAGAAATTCAAACAGAAGAAGCAAGACTTTGGATCTGTGAATCAAAAGCAAGGGAAAGGTGCTTCCAAACCACAGAACAAAGGATAGAGCCAAGGCATGGCGGCTAAAGACAACTCGTCAAAGCCACAAGAAAAGAACAGCACTGCAAAGCCAAAGAAGGACACGGGAAAGTGGTGTGAGTTCCATAAGAGCTCCACTCACAACACAAGTGAGTGTCGGGCCAAGCAGTCGCTAGTGGCCGAGATGAGGGCTTCTAAGTCAGATGCATGCTCTGACTCTGAATCAGAACCTGAAAAGGGGAATGAAAAAGGGAAACATATTATTGATGTGGAGCCCAACGCCATTGTTGCCACTACAAAGGTCCAGAAGGAGGAACCGGAAGATCCAGAGGAGGAGGAACGTCTCTTCCACTCCCAGATGTGGGTAAAGGGCTCCCCTGTACAGTTCATTGTCGACAATGGGAGACAAAAGAACCTCATTTCAGCAGACGCCGTGAAGCGGTTGGGCTTGCCGACCACAGCTCACCCACATCCATACACCATCGGGTGGCTTCACCAAGGACAAGATCTCCGCGTCAGCCAGCAGTGTCGCCTTCCCTATAGCATCAAGCCCTTCACGGATGAGGTATTATGTGATGTTGCTCCTATTGATGTTTCTGATGTATTATTAGGACAACCATACTTGTGGAAGCGTCATGATGTGTATGAGTCTCGACCTCGTGCTGTTATTGTTACTTTGGGAAATAAGTTGTACAGGATACCAGAGGTACCACCTCCTGCAGCTATCTCTTTGGTTACTGCAAAAAAATGCAGTAAGCTCATTTCCCAAACCAGGAAATTTGTTTTCCTGATGATCCGCCCCCAGGGAAAGAAGAAGACTGTGGCCATGACCTCCATACAAGGCTCCTATGCACAACAACAACAAATGGATAAGGTTGTGGAGGAGTACGGGGACATATTCACCTCACCCACAAGGGTTCCTCTGCACTGTTAGGTCAAGCACCCGATTGATCTGACCCCAGGTGCACCGCTACCTAATGGACCGATCTATCGGCGTTCTGTTCTAGAGAATGATGAAATCAAGAGGCAGATTCAGGAGCTGTTGCAGAAAGGTCACATCATACCAAGTTCATCGCCCTGTGGGAGCCCGATCGTGTTGGTACAAAAGAAGGATGGGACGTGGAGACTCTGTATTGACTATCGGGCGCTGAACAAGATCATTTTCTGGAATAGGTACCCAATCCCACGGATTTATGACCTTCTGGACCAACTCCAAGGTGCAAAATATTTCAGTAAGATCGACCTGAAGTCTGGGTATCACCAGGTACCAATTGAACCCTCTGATGTGTGGAAGACTGCCTTCAAAGCTAAGGAAGGCCTTTTTGAATGGCTGGTCATGCCTTTAGGGTTGACGAATGCTCCCGCAACCTTCATGAGGATGATGGACGACATCTTGCGGCCATTCACCAACTCATTTGTAGTGGTGTACTTGGATGACATTCTGATCTTCAGCAAGACTTGGGAAGAGCACCTTCACCACATCCGATAAGTCCTCCAAACACTGCGGCAACACAAGTTGTGTGCCAATTTGGAGAAGTGCATGTTTGGCATGACCCAGGTTCAATATCTGGGATACATTATTGATGAAAGGGGGTGCATGTGGATCCAGCCAAGATCCAAGTCATTCGGGATTGGCCAGCCCCGACTACTATAACAGAGCTTCGCAGCTTTCTGGGTCTTGCTAATTTCTACCGTAGATTCGTGTTGGGATTCTCTCATATCACTTGGCCCTTGAGTCAAGTCACCAAAGGAGGAGCGAGAGAAAAATTCTTTTGGTCGAAACCTCAACAGAAGGCGTTCAAAGAATTGAAAAATCGCCTCTGTTCTGCCCCAGTGCTCACCTTACCAGACTTGCAGCAGCCATTTGAGATCGAGATAGATGCCTCTGACTATGCTATTGGGGCAGTTCTTACTCAACAGGGACATCCAGTGGCATATCACAGTGAGACATTGTCTGAGACAGTTCGCAAGTATCCCACCTATGATAAAGAAATGTATTCCATTGTGCAAGCCTGTCGACAATGGAAGCATTACATTTTGGGGAAAGAAACAATCATCCAACACAACCACTGCCCTCGGCATTACACAGACAAGGGAAGTTGCAGAATGTGTTAGCCACCTATATTTTTCAATCATACTGTCGTACAATTTTTTCTTGTTGTACCTCCAAGAAAACAAATTCAGTATAAAAATTGTTGGTACTTGAAGTCATGGCAAGGTTATAAACTTAACTGGTTCTACATACTCTCCATCCCTCCGCTTCCGATATACCATGAAAATCCTAATCAAAGTAAGTCAGCATCCTCCTCCTTTTTTCTTTCTCCCCTTTCTTCCTTTTTCCTCATTTCTTCAACTCTCCTTTTCACCCAGTATAAAGTTGTCTCATCAAACCCTTTTATATCCCATATTCCTCCATTAATCTCATTTCCCAAGGTCAAAACCCACTTTGTGATCTACTCAACCTTTCTTCTTACAAAATTATTCAACCATAGAAAAACATGCTTTCTATGCTAGTTTTTAGCCCTCAAAGTTAAGCCTCTTTCTCCTTCCATATGCCTCACGCCGGAACCGTGCTAAATCCGCTCAAAGGGCATTAACTCGAAATACCCTGCTGCCCAAAAACATTGGAAAACTTCCTTGTAAAATGAAAAGACAAGTTTGTTTTATTTTTCCACCAAAGAAAATAATATTAAAATTCTCACGTTGATCTATCCTACCCATCAACGGTGCTGAGTGTCCCGTCATCCGGTGGACCCTCCCCCCTTTCCGCCGCGCTCGTTTTCCTTTCCCACCGGTTTGCGCCCTCGCACCACCTTCGTCCGACACGGTTTTAGGCCGTCGCCGCCGATTCCATGCGCTTACCGACACGTGTTCTCCACTCTCACCCCCGGTGAGAATCGCCATGCCATGTCCATCTCCGCGTTAAACATTGCTCATGGCTCCACAGCGATTCGTCTCGTCGTCGGTGGATCTCGGGGTTCTCCCATCCGACGTCCCCATCACCGCCGCTCACCCTTTAACCACAATCCGCTCGTCCGATAAATTTGCTCTTGCCGCGTTTAAAATCACCCCGCCGCCGATTCCCTCCGTAGATCGACGGCCCCGCATTCCCTTCCCCGATTCCATTATACGGTCTACTTCTTTCGGGACCGTCGTTTGACGAGCCCCCAACCGTTGATCGCAATACGATCAACGGTCCCGGGCCCTCCATCCACCCGTACGCCTCCGGGCGTGCCTCCGTCCACATAACGGCAGATTTCCCTCATTTTTCTTGTTTTTTGCAGTTTTTCGTTGTTTTTTCTCGTACCCCGCCTAAATCGAAGGATGTGAGAGTGACGACTCCAATCCTCCCGCTTTGTCCAGAATTGACTCACTTTAGGAAGAGTTAGATATTAAAATCTCCTTTGCGAGCCGGATTGCTTGCGTCCCCCTAAAGCTTTCAAGGCCGACAATACTGCATATAAAGAGAGCCTGATTAAAGACAAATGATGAAAGGTGTTTTAGGAAGATTAAGTGATTACTGCCAAGACGGTTATCAAAAGCCTAACCGGTCGAACACGATTAGCAAAACTTAAAAGTGTTCGGGCAGACAGAGATCGCTCCACCGCCACACTTCGAGGCAAATTATTCCCCAACCACTACAAGCACAGCCTCCTATTGCTCCCCGTAAAGCTCAAACAGAGGATGAATACTGAACAGATCGTATATTATGCCCCGAACAACCAAAGAAGTTATTACACGTACCTCGTATTTCAACGCATGTATCGTTCACAGAGTAAATTTCAATAAAGACGTGAAAACAAGGACAATATAAGCTCTCTTCTAGCCATTTCTACATAAACACATTAATGCAATATAACACCCGTAGAATTTCTTCATTCATCCTCACGGGTCAAAGAACACACTCGCATTGATTGTGTTTGAGATATTTTAATCGTATCTCACCTCCTCATCCTTTCATAAATACTTCGATAGAAGATGAGCCAAGAGGTTGGATTAGTTGGTTATCAATGTACTGCCGGGCGTTGTAGCTATTTCCTCGAGTGAAAACCTCGACCTGGGAATAGTGGCCCGTGCTCTTGGAGCTCGCTATGGGTGTCATATAGGTTAGATTGTGAAAAGATAACGAAACACCCAGATTTCAAAGATTGCAACCGGTTTGAAGCAATCAACATGCTCAATGTAGGATCCGGTCTATGCTGAAGGTGATGTTATTTCACCGTAACTTGTTATTTTATTTCCGTTTTCTTTCAATTTGTTTCATTTTCCACTATAAAGAATGTAGCTTTAAATGTTGTTAGAGTTTGTTGTACACTGCTGACCTTTCCGTCGAAAAATCTTTATCCCAATGTTTTCTTTCTTTGTATTGTGTTATTTAGAAATGATTTAATTTAGTCTAAGTAATAAGATGTCATTGTATGCCTTCATCTTTTCAACATCGCCGAATGTTATTTTTAAATGTTACTTTCATATATGTTGTGTAAGGAATGAATTGAGTGGAAATCAAAGGTTACCCCGAGTCCTTTCTTGTTTGCTCAACTATTTATCTGCCTTTAGGATGTCATGTCGACTAGTTTCTGAAGACTTATCGTATCTGGGGCCATTCTTGCACATTCAGTGATTGCCTGGAAAGCAACTAAAGGAGAACTAAGATGAGGAGAAAGGTGAGCCCCGCTCGCCGTTTCTCGCTCCAAAGGTTGCCTTCAAGTTTCCTTGTTTTTAACTGCTTTCAGCGACATATCAAAGGCCGGATAGGTTTCATACTTACCGCATCCTTAGGTTGCTTCGTATGCTTTCAGTTGTCCGGTCAAAGGTCAAGCAGGTTTTAAAGTACTACCGTATCCGGGTCGTCTTTATGTTCCGCATCCTGACCTTTCTGTTGTATCACCCACCTATAAATCAAACTTCAAAGAGACCCTGTGCTCCAGATGATTTGCCCCATAGATTATCTCTCGAACCCCTGATGTTTCAATTAAATTCTCATGACTCCATAGCTCAATGGATTGAAAACTTGTTATCATCTTTTCTTTAGAATCAAAGCTTATTTGTTCACTTGCAACTTCTCACCTTTGAACCTATTTGCACAGATCTTTCCGTCTCTGCGATAAGAATAAACTAAATTATCCACAGGTAACCAAACAAATCCTTGGCCTTCATAACTAGCCTAATATCATCACCTCAAATCTCAAGACAATATCCATCTTTGTACATATTGGAGAGATCCCTCCTGATTCGTGAGGGCTAGATCCCCAGAACTCAAAGTTGGTTGAAATGATGTTAACTCCGTGATCGTGACTTGCCAATCTTGCTTTGCGCGCAGACCCAATACTTTGCGCATCGACCGGGGG
The DNA here is from genome assembly GCA_034641835.2 of Pinus albicaulis. NCBI lineage: Eukaryota > Viridiplantae > Streptophyta > Pinopsida > Pinales > Pinaceae > Pinus > Pinus albicaulis. The sequence goes on along the minus strand of CM076574.1, from coordinate 1,316,202,963 downwards.
AAGTTTAACCTGTGTAACTTCGGTTCCATGACAATTGTTCTATTTTGTAAATGAGCTAACCAGAACTAACATTTCGGCGATCACTGGGAAGCGAACCCAAAATCTCGGTTCCATGACAATTGTTCTATTTTGTGCAATGAGCTACTGTGAACTAACATTTTCCGTTTACTCACTGGGATGACTTGAGTTTTTCTATCTTTTTCCTTTTATTTGCATATAACACTCGTATAAAAGTGCTCTTTCAAGCACTACTAAAGTTAGTGGTAATCATGATAAAACTTGTTTGAATCAAAGACAGATAGGTCAACTTAGGTTCTTGAAGTTTTATCTAACCTTGGGAAATCAAATAGCTTAGCCATAAGGACAAGATCAGTTTTTGTTTCATAACCGTAGTTAAGTTTTTGACATGGTTAGGACATTCTTTTAAAACCACAATATAAACAATTCGTAAAAATGACAAAATATTTCGTATTGTAGTAAAACACTAGTTTTTGACATCTTGCATACGTCTTTTCTGTGTTTTACCCCATACTCTCTGTATTGCAGTCCCAGGGGCCGGTGTAGCCTCTCGGATCCCATCCTCTTTGGGGGTGACATATCCTCAGAATGCCCTCCTGAATAATCTTCCTGTTAGAGTTTGTTGTGTTTGAGACATCTCTGAAGGCTAATGTTTCACAAACACTGGTAAGGTGTATTCCTTTGAAAACATCAACTCTCTCCACCGTTTACTCCACCATTCCATTGCATCTTTAAGACTCCACTGAAAGAACCCTTATCATTATAAAATCATTCAAATTCGCTAAAGGACCGTAGGATCTTTAATTGGAGAAAATGTATTAACCGTTCAAAAGATTGGTTACATTGCTGAACTTTTTCTTGTTTAGATTGGGTTCAATCCCATAAACATCAGGGCTCCAAAAGATTCATACCAGAGCCCATCCGACCGATCCTCCGAAATAGTTGGACAACCCCGAAAGAATTCTTAGGAAGTCTTCTAGGATACAATCTCAACTATCTTCGCATCCTTTCATAAGAGCCAATTCAGTCCTCGGAAACCTTTCACCTCTTCATGAATCCACAAATTGACTTATTAAACCCATTCGCAACTAGGTCATTTGGTGATTTAGACTGCTTAGACTCGAGCTCACCTTTCATCTTCTCGAAACCAGTGACCTTAGAATAGAGAATCAACACCGATTTACATTTCATACACAATCTAGGTGCTCACCCTGTGTCAACTCGTAGATCTACCGTCGTTTCCATCCACTGCTCATCCTTCATCCACCTGCTCGAAACCACTCCACTTCAACTCACACCCACTTGTAAACCCACCACATCATGGCAGCATGGCATGCTCCCTTAGTCCTTCCGTACCATTAGTCAATCTTTCCTGAAGGTGACTACCATCCAAATCTCCATTATATGATGCTAATAATACCATAACACAACATGTGGACAAGATGAATGACTACTTTGACAGAAATGAAATTGATAATGAACTGGCCAAAATCGCATTGTTTGCTCAAAGTTTGGGGGAGATGTGAGAAAATGGTTTAAAGGTTTAACTTCATATCAACGACCTTCAAGCTTTCCATCAAACATTTTTAAACAAATGGGATGCATGAAAACCTCTCCAAGTCCTTACGATTATAACACCCCACAGAACCTCTGGGAGAAAGTGTGCAAGCTTATTGTAACAGATTCAGTCAGCTGGTGTATAATGACTCCTCTCCCCGAACCGAAACCCCTGGTGGATCACCCTTAAACAAATTTCCCGAAGGGTTTGATCCGTACATGACATATTCACTCAGAGAAAGAAAGTCTTTTTGCAACCTTGAAGACAGGCAAAGAGGTGTCTTTCTCAGAGAGTGAACCCCAGGAGAAAAGAGCAAGGATGAAAGTCAAAAGAAAGTATCTTTAGAGAGGAATCCACTCCTTCCACTTCAAGCTCAAAGATGGAAAGAATGATGGAAGAAACGATGAAGAACAGACATTCTAGAGAGAGCACAAGCGAGTCTAAATCAAATGCCTCCTCAAAACAAGAATCAAAACCAGTAATCCTAATCTAGACGAAATCGCCCTCCTATCGTACCTAGTGAAGATGACTGAAGCAGACCATCCCTCCTTCCATCGAACTTTTTAAGTGAGTAAGGAGTGAACAGACCAAATAACGTAGGAAGATGATATAAACTTATTTGGGGTAGATGATGATGACTTTGAGGTTCATTATGATAATAAACAAGGTCTTTATACACCTTATGATGACGAAGATGATGTCAAAATGCCTACCAAAACATGGAGAACGTCGTCATAGAACCTTTAAGGAATATGAATTGCATAAATCTAATCAACAAACACCCAACAATAAAACCTCTGACAAACCTTCTCAAAACAAGATCGCAACCAAGTCTAAAACAATCAAACAAAGGACAAACGTGGTTGTTGATCTCCGTGATGATAAAGAGAAAGACACTCAAAACATCGAAAAACAAGATAGAAAGTTACTAGTAGTACTAGCACCTCAGCTTAGTACTCCTACAAAAGTAATTGTTTCAACCGTAGATAAACCAAATCGCAAGCCGTTTTTGGTATTTATAAAGTGTATGTAAGGATCATGTCAGTCAATGTTCGAAGAATCAAAACCTTTCTGTACCGGGAATGTGACCTCAAAGATCAAAATCGTCTTTCGATCGAGTTAGTCACCAAACATGTATATAGGTCCAAAATTTTGAAGGCTTTAAATTTAGAAGATAATGAAGATACTCTCAATCTAATGATGGACCAACCGCAGCTTATTTTTGGTCCAAAGATTGAAGGAAAGTTCCAAGAGTATCCCCGTCCCTCCCTTTTATGTAAGCTTAAACATTCACACAAAAAAATCCTCGCATAATGCTACGTGCGATTCAGTAAGCCCATAATTTAATGCCAAAAGTCGTAATGGAGAGCTTGGGTCTGTGATTACTGCATCTTACAAAGACCGTACCTTTTGACTCAAGTAGAGTTAAGGTTCAGGATTGATTAAAGACCTTCGTGTTAATCTAGCCCAAATTCCACCCAAATGTTTAGTCATGGATGTTGTTGTATTTATGTTCCCCCAAAGTATGGAATGCTTTTATCAAGATCTTGGGGGCCAAGTTACAGGACTAAGTAAATGGACATGGCCTATGCAACCATCCCTGCCTTCAATCAAACTAGAGGCTTTATAGGGAATCTCACATGCAATACATGCACAAGCCAGAGGCCACCCCAAAAACTCCCAACTCTATGCTATAAACACGAGCCTCGATTCTTTTATAATGTTCAATGATGAAGCACTCACAAGTACGTACTGTTTACATAGAATCCCATGATTAAAATAAAGAGGGGGAACACAATGTTGAAATGAAGCGAAACTATCATTGTGTCTCAGGATCCCATAAACTTAATACGTATCCGAAATCCAAGTTATCAATCTCATGGAGCTTAAAACTCGACAATGACAGACAACACCAACCCAATGAAAACTTGAAGAATCAAATGATACAAAGTCCATTCACCAAACGAAAAATCAACCCTCTCAGACTATGTATTTTGATGGGTCATGCACCAAAACAAATGTGTAGGTGGAAGTCCGGATTACTAACAATCGAAAATAATCATACGTAATGTATCTCATGCAAATTAAATTTTCAAAGTTGTCTCCAACAACATAGCAGAATATGAATCCCTTTCTTAGGTTTACCTTGAAAAAATTAGGTGCCAAGAGAATAGATGTATATGGGGATTCTAATTAATCATTCTACAAGTCAATGGGGGAGTACAATGCAAATCACCCCGTACTTAGGGCCCACAGTGAATGATGTCATTGATCTTTTGAAAAACATTTGAGGAGTACACCTTATTTTGTCCCAAGAAAGAAAACATTGGCAGCCTCACAATTTAGCTCTTTGCGTCACAGAATCGCCCATGTCGTATGATGACACCTTCCCGTATAAAATTGCATCAAATATCCTGCACAACAAGAAATATTGGCAGTATTTGATGGAGATAAACAAATAGAAGACTTCATGCACCAAAAATGAGTTTGAACCTCATAGTTCAGATTCGTACCACGCATACAGACCGCAAAGAAAATTTTGGTGAAGAAGATCCATCTCCACAAATGTAAATATTAACCTTCGTACTATCTCTACCAGAAACCAAACAGACCATAAAATCAAACCGAAGAAATGGAAACTCGTATTCTAATAATGATAGTCTCGCTTCAAGGGTTTGGCTCTCTTAGAAGAACCTTGATTTTGATGATGTGGCCAAAAACCAAAATCGGAACTCCGTGAAACTCAAGAGAGGAATGGAAATATAGGCAAAGGAGAAAACCTAGATTGATTAAATCGGTTTAAAACTTCACTGCCTCACATTAAACTCAAATACTTAGAGTCACAAAGAATTTTCGATGTTCGTAATGGAGTTACGAAGATCTTAAACTTATGACACCGAAATAATACAAAGACAAAATCCCTCTTAAAGAAACCAAAAACCATTCAAACAAAACGCGTACAATCAACCCCCGTTCAACAAGCAACATTAAGAAGGAAATTATAAATGCATGATGTCAGTATTATTGTCCTCATTAGATATTCTCGAGGGTATCTAACTGTGTCAAATAGAAAAAGACCTAGAGAAATCAGGGCTTTGTATAGACTTCCGTGAATTTAAACAAAGCTTCATTGAAAGACAACTACCCTTGCCCATGATGGATCATATTTTACAAAAAGGGTGGTAGGTCTAAAAGTAACTTTTGTCAGATGGCTATTCAGTAGCACCGAGTCCTAGTTCACCCCGATGATCAATTAAAGACAGCCTTTACTACGCCTTGGGCACTTTCATGTATGTGAAAATGCCTTTTGGTTTAATAAATGCCGGAGCAACCTTTCCAGAGCCATGGACATAGCATTCTCGAAGAATTAGGGCTTCTTCATCATTATCTATCTGGATGATGGAATCGTGTTTTCAAAACGATGAAGAACACTTAGAACATTTAAGAAAGGTTTTCGAGAAGTGCAGGATTTGGGATATCTTTGAACCCCAAGAAACCTTATCTCGAGACCAAGAAGGTAAGCTTTCTGGACATATCATTTCAGAAGAGGGTATAAAGACAGATCCTATGAGGATTAGCCATATTACAAATCTCCCATCCCCGGAATATTAAAGAGTCGTACTCTTCATAGGAAGATTAACTTTTTAAGAAGATTCATCCCCAACTTGGTCGTAGCTCCTTAGAATATCACAAACATGTTGAAAAAGGAGCAAGGTAAAATGGACCGTTGCATAAAGATATCCTTTGAACCGTTAAACAAGCGTTAACCAAAACACCAGCTTCTCATAAGTCCGGATTTCTCAAAAGATTTTTATATCTTTCATTTGCACGTAACATACTATAGCCGCTCGTCTTTTTAAGGTAAACTACAAGGGCAAGAGCAGCCCATTGCATTCTTTAGCAAGGCATTGAGATGCCCCTTGAAGTATAACATTATGAAAAACAAGCTTTTGCTTTGGTGAAAGCTTTAAAAGACTTCTGTGGTATACATCTCTTTCACTCACATATCATTGCCTTTGTCCCAAATTCAAGGTAAAAGACATTTTAACCCGTGATCCGTATGGTAAGAGAGGTATGGATTGTCATATTCTTGAATAAATATGATTCAGAGATTAAACCCATCAGCTTATTAAAGGTCATGGTCTAGCTAGGTTAATGGTCGAATCAAATTGTGAAGTCCTTTGATATTAATATGATTATCAAGTTGATGACCAAGAAGAATTCTCAACCCCCATTGTTGAAGATTATTTTGCGAATTCTCCCTGGTATACCGATATTGTTTATGTTTTGCTTAATTTAAACACACTTCGTTTATCCAAAACAAAGGCAAGATTCTTAAAGTTAAAATAAATTATCAGACATTGAGCAAATGTCTTTATTGGAAAATGCTAGTGGTATATTGCTTAAATGTTTGCCCTAGTTGATGCAAGTAAAAGATTAAACAGAATTCCATGAAGGAGAGTGGGGCCATTTGTACCGGAAGTCAACAAAGCAACAAAATTTTGAGGGTCAAGCTTATTGGCCCACTTTTTTCCCTTCGACGTATACAACCGACAACCACTTGCTATAAATGCCAACTGCTTGAGGGCAAGAGAAATTACTACCCTTCCCTTCCTCGCATCCAATCACCGTCGAAGCCCCTTTCCAACAAAGGGGGACTTGACTTCTATAGGAGAAATCCACCATCATCTTTCTGTCAAAGACCGGTGATCTCATCGCCGTCAGTATCATTTACTCGAAGTGGACAGAAGTCATTCCTTGTAGGCAGCCAATGACTCACCATCATTAACCATAGAAACCAACATCCTTTCCGTATTTGGTCGTCCTACCAAGATCATTACGTATAATGCGTTAAGACGGACCGAAAGAGAATGACAGAATCGTCATAAATACCGTATAATATTAGCACTCCAACGCTATTACCCTCAAGGTAGCCGGATCATAGACCGTCCAACAAAATCTTAGTGAACATAATAAAGAAACTGTTGAGGATAACAAGAAAGCCTGGCACATAAAGTCAAGGTCCATGCACTATGGGTCGATGATTAACATTGAAGAAATCCATTGGTATGTCACCCTTCCGCTTGTATATGGCATGATGCAATTTTTCTCCAATGCCCTTGGTGTACCCGAAGAGGAAGTTAATTCAAGAGTTGCATCGTGGAGAATGACATAATCGTGATGATAAATCGTACTCATCCATCTTCAAAGAAACCGCAGAGGAAGTGTACCAAAAAGCCTTACGTAAGAAAGACAATATCAAGAAGATTTTTGACAGTAAGAACAAAGGAAGGAATTTCAAAGTTGGGGACAAGTGCCTTAAAGTGGGACTCAAAGAGGGAAGACAAGGGAAAGCATGAAATTTGACAAATCCGTGGCTTGTTCTTTACTCCATTCATTCTGTGAATGGGAACAATGCATTCTTCTTTTTTTACAAGAGCCGAATGGGACGATTGTTTGGGAGGTCTCAACAGCAGGATGCTTAAACATTACCTTTCTTGAAAATACTTCAGGTTGAAGTTTTTTTTCCTTTTTCCATTGTAAATACCGCATTCACCATTTCGTTGTTATGGAAAATCAAAAAAAATACAAAAAAACAAAGAAAGAAAGAAAAGAGGCGTAAATGAAAAACAAGAAGGCAAGTGTCCATGCCAAAAGAGAAACAACTGGAAGTGTGTTATAAATGCGACCTCAAACACGCTCTAATTGGTCAAATCGTTTAACTCCGATCGATTAGCTAATTTTCTCGTCGTATAGGGTAGCAAATTTGATTTGCCAAACTGTTGAATCTTGGCTTATCAAGAGATAGAGTAGGGTAGAAATCAAGGTTCAAAAACAACCCAAAATCAACCAAAGTTTCCAAAGAGAGGACTCAAAGCTACTCTAATTTCCGAGTCAAAGTATGATCGGTTCTAATTACCCAAAACTCGAACTGTAATAGTGCCAAAAGATACCACTAAAAGAAAAAAAACAAGAGTCATGAATATGAGGGCCGTAATAAGAAAATTTTCGCATCTTAAGCCTTCTGCTTGGATTTCAAATTTTCTCGCAACAATAACTATGCAAAGGCTTGTCTTTATGTGCCAGGATCACAGCAAGTCAAATAAATAATCTGGTCATTATTTTAAATTTCTGCTGTAGAATTTAGAGAATGAAAGTTTGATTGGATTGTTTAATCCCAACAAACAGTTAATAGGTAGAGGGGAACACGGAACTCACCTGTTTAATCCGAGTTTGGGGAGAACAAGAATAGCGAGATTAGATTACTTTTTCAAAAGAATAAAATGTTGTGCTAAGAGTTTGACAATCCAAGTGCACTCGAAGAAAAATGTTAGATCAGAGGATTGGGGTAGGTAGAAGTTGTATTGATGAAATCTATCTCTTTAATGACCGACCTTATTTGTCCAAGAAAGGTGAGCAAGATCGACACCGTACAATTGGCCCAAAGATCCCGCAGGAAACTGTCCGAATTTCGACGTCTTCAAGAAAACGCCATCCTAAGTGGAGCCACCGTTAGCCACCCATATTTCTTCAATCATACTGCTTCTGTACAATTCTTTTGCTGTACCTTCAAGAAACAAATCTGCATAAACATTGTTGGTACTTGAAGTCTGCCAGCAAGGTTATAAACTTCTGACAATTCTACATACTCTCCACCCTCTCATTCGATATACCATGAAAATCCTAATCAAAGTGTTGTCGTATCCTCCTTCCTTTTTCTTCCCCCTTGTTCCTTTTTCTCATTTCTTCAACTCTCCTTTCACCTATAAAGAACTCCTATCAAACCCTTTTATATCCCATATTCCTCCATTAATCTCATTTCCCAAGGTCAAAAACCCACTTTGTGATCTATCGGAATCTTTTCTTTCTTACAAAATTATTCAAAAACCACAGAAACATGCTTTCTATGTGTTAGGCTTCAGCCCCTCGTGCTGTTCTCTCTCGTTTCTCCTTCCATATGCCCCCACGCCGTAACTGTACAAACCCAACAGGCGCTTAACCGGAAATAATTTATTGCCCAAAAACATTGAAAACCTTTTTAAAATGCAAAGATTTTGTTTGTTTTTTATTTTTTTCCACCAAAGAAAATAATATTAAAATTCGGGCTGCTGATCCGTTCCACGATCAACCAAAAGGGAGTGTCCCGCCGTCCGTGGACCCTCCCCCCTTCGTCGCGGGGCCGGCTCCTTTCCCACCGGTTTGCGCCCGCACCACCTTTCGTCCCGGACACGGTTTTGTGCCGGCCGCCGATTCCACGCGCCGCCGACACGTGCCTCCACCCTCACCCCGAAACCCATGCCATGTCCATCTCCCGCCGCGCGTTAAACATTGTCCTATGGCCCCGGCCAGTCGACCCGCCCCCGCGTCGGATCCGGGCCCTCCCATCCGACGGCTCGATCACTTTTTCCGCGCTCACCCTTAACCAACCGCTCGTCCGACAACTTGCCCCGCGCGTTTAAAATCGTCTCGCTCGTCGACCGTAGATCGACGTTCGCATCTCCTTCTCCCCGATTCCATTATACTTGTCCACTTCCCTCTTTCGCGGACCGTTTTATTTAGCTTTAATCGTTGATCGCAATACGATCAACGGTCCCGATTCTTCATCCACCCGTACGCTCCTGCGTCCGTCTATACAATGCAGGATTTCCTCATTTTCTTGTTTTTGGCAGGTTTTCAAAGGTTTTTTCTTCGTATCTCTACGAAATCAAGGATGAGAGTGACGAATTCCAATCCTCCCTATTGTCCTTGGTGGAATTGATCATACGGATAATATTATAGATATTTACAAAGTTTCATGAGCTTTGATTGCCGCACGTCCTCGCAAAGCTTGGAAGAAGGCCGACAATATCGTATGCAGAAAGACTTGGATGAAGAGTTAAAATGAACCAGAAAGCAATGGTTTTGTGAGAATATTGGCGGGATTACGGCTAAGACTATATCGAAAGCCCAATCCCCGCTCGAACACTTGATTAAAGCAAAATCCCAAAAGTGTCTTGGCGTACGTATCGCCTCCATCAAGCTACACTTCGAGGCAAATTGATTCCTCAACCACCACAAGGCCACCTATTGGGTTCCTTTAAAGCTCAAAACAGAGGATGAATTTATTGAACAGGATCGTATATTATGCCTCGAATAACCAAAGAATTTATTACCGCATCGTATTTCAAATGATGTAATGTTTGCAAGAGTAACCCCACAAGATGCTAAAGCCTCAAAGGTCAATATGTTTTCCTCTTCGAGCTTACTTTCAAGTATAAACACATTAATGCAATATAACACCCGTAGAATTTCTTCATCAAACCCTCACGGGGTCAGAAGACATTAATCAAGATTTACTGTGTTTGAGATCTTTTAACGTATTCACCTCATCCTTCTATAAATACTTCGATAGAAGATGAGCGAGAGGTTGGATTAGTTATTGTCAATGTAATTGCTGGTCACTGTGAAAGCTATTTCCGAGTGAAATCCCTTGATCGTAAATAGTGGTTTCATGGGTTTGAGCTTCCGTTTGTAACAGAGTAGGTTAGATTGTGAAAAAAGATGAATTAAAACACCTGATTTGGAAGATTGTAACCGGTTTGAAGCAATCAATACAAGTTGACTTATGGGATCCTTGTCTGCGTCGATGGTGATGTTATTCCCACCGTAACTTGTTATTTATTTCTCGTTTTCAATTTGTTTCATTTTCCACTATAAAGAATGCTTTAAACAAAGGTTAGAGTTTCATTGCACACTGTTGACCTTCTTCCGGCCGAAAATTCTTATCCCAATGTTTTCTTTATTGTGTTATTTAGAAATGATTTAATTCAGCCTAAGCACAGAGATGCCGTTGCCCCTCATCTTTTCGTCACCTATCAATGTTATTTTTAACGTTACTTACATATGTAAGGAATGAATTGAGGAAATCAAAGGTTGTACGTCCCGAGTCCCTTTCTTGCTTGCTCAACTATTTGTCCGTTTTTAGGATGTGTCAAAAGCCGACTAGTTCAAAGCACTTATCGTATCTTGGGGCTGTCTGGTGGTTATCTCTGGGTGATTGTCTTGGAAAGTAACTAAGTAAAGGAGAACTAAGAGAGGAGAAAGTGTGAGCCCTCGCTCGCTGTCAAGCCCAAAGGTTGCCTTCAAGTTTCCTTTGTTTCTTAACTGCTTGTGCGTGGCGTACATCAAAGGTCGGATAGTTTCAAAGTACTTACCGTATCCCTAGGTTGCTTCTATGTTTTCTTTAAAGTGCCTCGGTCAAAGGTCACAGTTTCAAAGTACTACCGTATCCGTCGTCTTTTGTTCTCCGCATCCCATGATTCCTTGTTGTATCACCCCATTCCATAAATCAAACTTCAAAGAGATCCTTAGGCCTAGATGACGGTTCGATAGATTACTTCTGAACTCCGGATGCTTCAATTAAATTCTTATGACCTACAGTTCAATGGATTGAAAACTTGCTATCATCTTTCTTTAGAATCAAAAGCTTATTTGTTCACTTACAACTTCTCACCTTGAACCTCTATTTGCATATAGATCTTTCCGTCTTAGATACAGCCTATGTTCAACCATCCAAGAAAACTAAACAAAAATCCTTGCCTTTCATAACTAGCCTAATATCATCAACCTAAACTTCGTAAAGACAATATCCATCTTTGTACATATTGGAGAGATCCTCTCCTGGACCAAAGAGGCCAGATCCTAGAATCCCAAAGTTGGTTGAATGATGTTAACTCCGTGATCGGGATCAAGCAATCTTGCTTGTTACGCAGACCTGGGGGCTGCACTGATCGCCACCGTAAGTGGTCCACATATCCGCAACAATTTCATTTGAACACCGAGCACAAGAAGGGTGGCACCAATAATGTTGCAGCATCGGGCCTACCGACCACCGATCGTGGTGCCTACCACCGTGCTCAATCCTCGTGGGCATGAGACCTTCGATTGGCCACTTCTGCGGAGCGTGACCTTAATTCGGCCACACTTACAAGGCACTCTTGGGGGCACGCAGTTCCAAATTTTACCCAAGATGCACTTTTATGTCACTCGTATACCTTTTGTGTTCCTTCAAGCGAGCGTGCAAAGATGATATGGGAAGAACACTACACGAGTCGTCGGGAATTTCGGGTCGAGAAAATAGTAGCAATACTACATAAGTATTTCTATTGCCTAACCTTCGAAAGGATGTCAAGAAGTACATCAAATCCCGCACCAGGCCATTGCCAAACCGACCATCAAGAATCAAGGCCTATATACTCCACTACCTACCCCTAATCGACCTTAAATCCATCTCTGCGGATTACATGTTGGGCTCCGCCTTCTACCAAGAATGGAAATGATCGTAAGCTGTGTCGTTGATAGATTCTCGAAGATGGCCATTATGGCGTTCGTAAGAAGAATATCACGCGTGCTTTCGATCGCTAAACTCATTTGAATGGGAGTGTGGGTGCATTTTGGGATCCTGCGCTTCATCATATCGGTCCGTATAACAGGTTCCTCAAGACATTTTCGTCCAGCCTCCTCGTCAATGTTGGACACAAAGCTCACCAAGTCTACGCTTTTCCATCCTCATCATGGCCGTACGCAGGTTGTCACCGTAATGATCAGACACATTTTGCGCATGTACAATTCAAAAGCATCCACGCACATGGGACGAGAGCCTCCCTATGTACAACATAGTTATAACAGGGTTTCCACATAGAAGTCTTAGCATTTTCACTTTTCGTACATGTGTCTCCACTCTTTTTCCTCGCCACTTTTCGCAGGCGTTACGCTCTTGGAAGTCTTAGAATTTTCACTTTTGGACCACTTTTAGAGGTCAGTATTGAAGAAATAAAGGTATAGCCAGAAATTATACCATGACTTTCCAACAAGCCATCACAGAGCCTTTTCCGACATCGGGAAGGCCTCCAAACACCGGGCCGCAAAAGGCCTATTTTTTCCTCGTCTCCGTGTCGCGCTCTTGGCATAATTTCAATTTTTGACACAAGATGTTGCGCTCCCCGTAGGTGACCGGGAAGAATGTATTTGGAAAGTTTTCATATGCTTTCGATCGGCCTAAAATTCAACATAATTACTACGATGCAGTTTTAAAAAAGATATTTGTTAGATATATACTTAGCCTTGCAAGGCCCCAAGGACAAGTTAGGATATTTTTGTTGGCTAATAGGCTTCTGTAGATGCTCTAGTAGGCTTTCATCTTCCTTGCTTGTTATATAATGTATGAGGATTCATTGTAAACAGTTGGGGACTTGATGTTTTTGTTGAGAAATACATGGTTTTAGAAGTTGAAGAACAATTTAGTGCTTGTGGAGCTTATAGGATGAACTGCTCATCGATATGATGAAGGCTTGCTTGCATAATCCCCGAGTTTAGTTCATGGTGATGTATCTCACATATGTTCATTTTTTTCTTATTTTCCATATTTCCATATTTCTATTTTTCAATAGCCTTTAAGAGCATAGGATGAGAAATGTTGTTTAAGGCACCTCATCTGCGGCTATTGTTTTCATGTTTTCTTCATCAAGTATTTAAAGAATTCTTCATTGCTCCTTAGGCCCACTAAGCTTTTATTTCTATTGCTGGGATTAATATGCTAGTTTCTAAACACGATTACAGGCCCCGTTGTTTAAGGCTATCTAAACTATGTCTTGAAATCTCTTCTTTGATGTATTGATTGTTAGGTTAAGTCAAAGATATCTTGTTTTATCTCGCCTTGAATAAGTGCTTACTATTTTTCCTCGGGTTACTTTATAGTTTAATGTGAATGTATTTTTAGGTTTTCCTCTTTCATTTATTGATGCTTTTTGTCTCTTATATGTTTTCAAATCTTGAAAGCAGAACGTCAGTTAGATAAGTTCTCTTGCTTCCTTTTTCCATCGGATTGTTTATCTTCGATGTTTATTTGTTTAAAAGTATTGGTTAAATGAAAGTAAATGGTGTGTCTTATCTCATGATTAAGATCATCATGGCTTATCAATATTAAAGACCCTCCTCGTTCATAGGCATTTGACAAAGGATTCTTAATTTCTTGCTCCTTACCTTGGTTCCCAAACTTATTGTCCGTTTCACCTCATACATAAAACTTAAAATATCCATTAACAACACTAGATTTTCCCCCGTGATGTACCCCAATTCGTCTACCAAGATATCACTATTTCACAGACCTATTTCCAATTGACGCACAACTTCTCACTTCCACCTATCTCATCGTACTATCTTTACCCCAACCCAAAAACAAACAAAAAACAAACCGAGACACTTAACAACTAGCCTAAAATCAATCATCCAAAGAAAACAAGTTCACATCCTCGCATAATAGAGAGAGACCCTTCCGAGTCCAAGAAGGCTAGGTCCTAGGATCGTAAAGATCGGTCTGATGTTATCTCGGTCATTTAGTTTACTAATCACAAATCACGAGACACTAACATACGGAAATCGTAGGGACCTTTGAGTTCATGACACCCATACTTAGACCTCGTAATCCTCTTCATCAAACAATATCCTATGATTTATAATCATCATCACTATCACTAGCACAATGGTTATCATGATGCAACCGTGATGTTAGTGGCAATTCATATCCCTTAGACTTTAAACCTTTTCACAAATCATAGAGAACTTAAATGATAGCTTAAAAGTAGAATTCAGCTTTTTCACCATCCTAGCAAATGATGACTACCATAGGACACTTTTAAAAACCTTAGCTGCATATAGAAACCCGTAAAACTCCAAAACATCATGTATTTATTTTTTCTCAAGAGTCATAGTGGACTACAGACACTTGGCCTTCAAAACAATTATGGTCATCTTAATTTGAATACCTCCACTAGCTCTCAACAGGCTCTCTAACTTCATTAGTGTCCCTAGACTCTCAGGATTATACCAAATCAACCCGGAAGTTCGAAACTTAGTCACACATTGTGTGAGTTTTTAGAAAACACAAAGAGTAAACTTTTTTGAAAAGTTTAAAACTTTCAAATTTCTGAAATTTTGAGTTTGAACTGCTTTTGCTAAGAATCAATCCCAGATCTCATCCGTAATTCGAACTTTCCTACTATAGTTTATGACCCGCAAAAGGATTTTGTGGCAAATCAAACTGGAACTTTAGATACCGATAGGACCATTCACAAAGAAATCTTTGTACCTAAATATCTTACACCAAGAAGATCCTCAGCTTTGACTTGCACCATACAAAAACATTTTCGTAACCAAGTCACAAAGCAGAATCGACCACACTGATCTTGAGCCCATAGATCATAAAAGAAATTCTACCGCAGAAGTTTTCCACGCCACCCGATTTCCAACTTCTCCAAAACTTTGTCTATTTTCACCCCAAGTCTACCTTAATCAATTTCATCGGTCCAAGTACTTCCGCCACACCCATTCACACCCCATCGGTAAAAAAATGCCAACTCCACTTCATATCAAAAAATCCTCCGTTTGTAAATCCAATTATTAGATTCCATTGCGGGCAAGATGTATATGCACCCCTTGTGTTACCACACAAACCATTGGCAGTGCAATTTTCTTTTCCAAAATGATTACTGTTAATCTAGAATACCGTACTCACCAGTGTTGCATCTACCACAAGCCCACAAAGATGTGGATAGAATGAATGATGCTTTTACCACATGGAATTAGAAGAGTGAAACCAAGGAAAATGAGGATGTTTTCCCAAAGCCTAGGAGGAGAAGCTAAGAAATGGTTCAAAATCCTAACTCCTCAACAAGATACAGATCTCCCTTCCCTTTACCAAACTTTCAGTAAACAAATGTGGGAAATCAAGAAACCCTCTCATATTCTCTCTGGAACATAGAAATTTTAAAAGAAACACTGGGAAAGTGTCTAAGACTATTGCACTAGGTTCAATAGTGTTTACAATGCACTACTCAAAACATGAAAACCCCAATTAGGCCTAGCCTTAGCTAAATTCTGAAGTTTTTGACCACATGGGCCTATCGCCTAAGATAAAGAGAGCCCCTAACTTTATAAGACATGCAAAAGGGGAGATATAAGTGTAGAGGCCAAGTTAACGTGAAAAAAGAGCTAGGCTAAGATCAAAAGAGAGTAACCTACAAAGATGACACCATGCCCTCCACTCCTCCTCATATCTCGATTCCAAGATTGACAACCTTCTTAGACCATGAAAGAATGATGGAGAGAATAATCACAAACGAAATATACCCTAGGGACAACCAACCAAATCCCCAAAATGTAAAACCGAACTTAACTTTAGAAGAGGTCACATCCCAAAACCGTACAAATGAAAAATGATCAACAAATCAAAGCACCCTTCCAAGATAACTATGTTGATGAAGGAAAAGAGATACTTGAACAACCATATGAAAATCATCTAAACTCGAGTAGGTTTGACAGCGAGGGTGATGTTTTTCTCACGGCACAGGCTGAACAAGGTTTTTTCTCCTAGAACCAAGATGAAACAAGTTATGAAGATTTCTCAAGACCACGTATTGGGATTAGAAAATGCCATAATGGAATTTCATAGGCAAAGACAGATTCTGAGCAAGAAAACCAAGACAACTCCAAGAAAAACAACCTAAGCATTGGCGTTAAGAAAACTCTCAAAACATTCTTAAAGGAACAAAGCAGAACAACAATACTATGGCTAAGAAAACTAATCCAATAAAACTAGTTGTCCTATGTTGACACAAGTCGCCTAGTACCTCTACTAGTGGCTCCTTTAGAAAATTTGTTGACTAAAGTTCTGTATCCTAACCATCAAATTAAAATGTAGAAAAGTTTATGCCGATAAAATCGATGTGAATATTTCCAAACCTACCTTTCAGCTTTGAAAAAGGACTTAAAATCAAAATAACTATACCTTTTCATCGAATCGGTACCAAGGATATTTACAAATCTCAAGTTCAAAGTTCTAAACATAGGAAACGACATGGTGACTTAAACTTAACTAAAGATGAATCCAGCTGAGCCTGGTCCTCAAGTAGAGGAAAATATCAAGGAGTTGTCCCTCTTTTCCATTAGCCTAAACACACATGACAAAATATTACATAATGCAATGCTAGATTCTCGCGCTCGACAACCTCATGCCCAAGGTGGTTATGGAAAGATTAGCCTAGAAATAACCAAACCTTACAAAGATCAGACACTCTTTCAATTCAAGTAGAGGTCAAATGTTTGGGTCTAATCAAGGATATTTCTATCACTTTGGCACAACACCACCAAGACATTCTAGTCAGCACATGGGAGCTGCCGATATTCCCCCTAAGTATGGCATGCCTTTGTCCGTATCATGGGGAGCCAAACTTCAAGGTAACTCCAAATGGATATGTCCTATGCCACTATCCATGTCTTTAATCAAACTAGGATATTATATTTATATCCCAGTGAAGCACATGGTGAGTGGGCCCCAGAGAGGCCAAACAACAATTTTATTTATTCCATTCATTCAAATTTGGATTATTTTATCTTTTATAATGAAGATGAGATTAGTAGACAAGTAAAAATGTAAGTAAGAAAGAACCAGTCCTTTCGTAACACCACACACTCACCCTCAAATGAAAAGTGATGATAACTAAAGGTCTAGTGACCCTTAAACACAACTTAGCGTATAAACATGAAGTAGAAAATACTTTGGAAATATGAGCTTTGATGGTTCTTTTACAGGAAAAGTCAAGTTCTCAGAGTTGGTATCCGGATACATACAAATGAGGCTCCACCTACAAAATAGAATTCTAATGCACTAATAACATTGCAGAATATGAGGCTCTCCTCCTTGGTTTGAACTTACTTGAAGACTTAAGCAGAAAATATTGGCCCAAGGAGATTCTAACTTGTCATTAAACAAATCAAAGGTGAATACTTCCATTGCAAATCCAAGATTAAGGGAATACAAAGAATGTAAAAACTTCTAGACAAAATTTCGAGAAATATGTGTTCACTTACAATCTTAGAGCCCAAAATAGCCTCGCCAATGAGCTCGCCTTTGTTGCCGCAATTTCCAAATAACACCGTACGAACAATACCTTATCAAGGTCAAACATCGCCCAGATAAAGGTTCTCGACAACATTAATCATTGGCAAGTAAGCTTGAGAGTGATGAAAGAAATCGGGGTGATTTTCTTCAATCTAGAAATGAATTTACACCGATTAAATCTAACTTAAAACATGAAGAAGGTGTCTTAATTAAAGATAAAAATCCACAAACAGTAGTTGCACTTTTTTCCGATATAAATATGCTCACACATCCTTATGAGGCCGGAATATTTGGAAATCCAAACCAAAAGGACTCGGAAGTCTTACAATGCAAAAATGACACATTGCCAAGAGGGCTTGCACCCATTAAAGAACTGCTTTTGAATTTAATGATGTGGCTAAAAAACCTAAGATAGACCACTGAGATCGATGTTGAAGAATTAAATATAGGAAATATAAAAGAGCCCAAAAATGATTAAACTTCCAAGACCCTTTCCTCTCACATAAAATAGAAGTATATTGAGTTTTTTAAAGAAAGTCAAAGATTGTTTTCTTGGGGATATCAAGACTTAAAATCTTAATATTAAAAGCATTATTCAACACAAAACTTTCCAAGAAACCAAAACCTTTCAAGCAAAATTAAGAACCAACCATGTTTCTATCACCTTTAGTTGAAAAATAAATTAAAAACATGTATGATGTCGAGATAATAGTTTCTTAGATATTCCTCGAGTGGGTTTCCAACCTTGTGTCTCGTTAGGAAGAAAACTCTGGGAGATCAGACTTTGCATTGACTTTAGAAATATAAATGTATCCTCCGGAAAGATAACTATCCCTTGCTTAAAATGGACCACATAATTCGTAAGGTACTTGCCTCTAAGAGAATCTCACCGTTTGATGGTTTTTTCGAAAGCAACCAAGTGCTAGTTGTTCCGCTCAACTTAGTGTTCCCAATGATGTCATAAATTGTCAACTGTGGCTAGTAAACTCAAAGTGAATTGCACCTTTATATGTGCCTAGGCATTCCGTTCTCCTACTGTGTTTAGTGTTTTTCCAATGCTTTGGTTTTGTATTTTTGTGTTTTTATGCTAAGAGAAAGAACCACAAAGAGGTTGTTGGTCACACTAAAACAAAGCAAAATATATTCTAAACTATGTATGGTACTAAGAACAAGAATGCAAACTTGGCAATAACTCATAACATGAACTCAATCCAATTATCTATTATAAATATATTGGAACAACTTGAGAAAAGGATGAGCTTAATGCACCAGTTATCGTTAAACAACAACCCACAATATCATTGCAGTAGAAAACCTATCCATGGTTGTAGATTTGTTGGAACACATTTGGAAAATATTATCTCGTAAATATAGAAAGGAACTCTACTCTAAATTAACTTAAGACACTAAAATAAATCCATTGTAATAACTAAAATGTCACTATTAAAACTCATTCAAAGGTTAGAAATCTTTTGGAATAGTTTTGGAAAGAGGCAACAGAAATTATGAGAATTTATGTATCAAACAAGACTTCAAAATGACATTACCAATTCTTTTTTCCTATGATAATGATGTATTAATAGAGATTAAGAACAAGACTGTAACAGTCATTTGAAGGCCTTGAAGTCTAATGGAACAGAACTAGAACACAACAACTAATAAAACTTAAAATACATTAAACAAAGAATCGAACTAGAAATGCAATCAATCAAACTCCGAAATATAGGAAAGAACTCAACTAGAGTGAAATTAACTGCAGCTTTTATATGAACTAAAGTGCAACTAATCACCGAAATACTACAAATTATCCCCTTCATTCGGTGTTAGTGATATTTCTTGGAACAATTACAAGAACAAGATCGGTCGTAACATTTGATGCAAATGAGCATAAAAACACAACATTCATGAAAATGCAACTAAGCCTAAAATACTATAGTTACGTGTCTCATTCAATTTTAGTGATATTTTGGAACAATTCACAAGAATAAGATCAACAGAATATCCGATTTAAGTGAGCATAAAAAATATAGTTCGTAAAACTACTTAAATTAGGAATGAAACAAGGCTAAAGTTACTTATCTAAACAATATGCACGTAGTTTCTCGGTCAGAGGGGCTCTCTACTACCAGATTAGCACACAAATCTCTCAAGATTGCTCAAAGATTGTAATAAATGGTTCTTCTTTTCATTAAAGGCAAACGCTTTCAAAAACAAAGATACGGCTCGAGATCTAACAACAAACACTAATCTAGCTAACTGCTTCTCGGTCTCCAGGTCATTCTTATAAGAGAAATACATAACTACCCTTGAGAAGAAATAGGATAAGTGTCTTTCCAACTAAAATCAAATTAGAACTCTGTGGAAGCTTCGTACTTTGGTCAAGACATCCAGAGAGTTCTTGTCTCAAGAGAAGTCTACCTCTTAGTTTTGATTTCTTCCAGTATGCACACCACTTGGACATTTTTGCTCGCATCAGAGAGGGCAAGGAATGATGTAGATGAGGTCTGAATTCAACCATATGCGTTTAAGGACACATGTAACCCGTGTGAACATGAAGACAGTCATGAATAGGCGACTAGCCAAGGCATCACGTATTTTAAATGAACTAGTCAAAAATTACCACAACAACAAAACCACGAAAAATATAGCAAGTCACTTTATTGTGTGCATTCCTTGTGTGACTTTAATCAATCCCGTTGATACTTTAAGTCGGTAATTGATATGGACAAAGGAAATGAAGTGAAATTGGGTGAAAGGAAAGGACATCTTTAGGGCTCAACATACCCCATCAAGAAAGTTGCATGTCCTCATGCAATCAATTCATGTATTCCGAGACTTCTACTAGGACATCTAGGCTCTTTCTTCGCTTTGCTCGATGTTCAATGGCCTCCTAGGGCTTCCTTATGACCAACTTGAATCTTAAATTTATAAGTGCTCCGTCTTCAACTTTTTGTTTTTTTCTGTCACTAGCCTTGCACAATTTTTCCATTTTATATTTAGTTGTGTATTCATATCACTTTTTACCTTAACCGTTCCTTAAAATTCTCTATATTTTCATTCTTTATATGCTCGTTGAGTACTTAATTCATATTTGTCTCTTCTTAGTACATCAATGCGTATTCGGTAATAGAGCTCTTCTCTACTTCCGAGGCTCTTTTCTAATGACTAAACATAATTAGTAGATTTTGTTGTGTTGGGTCTATCTTCAGAGTTCTTCATCAAGATCCCTCAGACCGGGTACTGTGTGATCTGTGCGCTATGTCTTCATCCCCATTGCTTATGGACTTCCATTTGTCTAACCCCTCGCTTTTCAATACCCCTAAGTCTATGGCTTTGTCTTCGTTGAGATGGTCTCTTCACCTCTCTTCTTTGACATACTTTCTTATTATTTTTCCTTTTAAGCTTCATTCTTACCTCAAATTTCACTTTCATAAACAATCTCTCAACGTTCTCTTGTATGACTATTTGTTTTTAATTTCTAACAAATTTCTGAAATTCTTCTTGCTTCTTCTTTGTAAGTTTGCCTCTTCGTATTAGGATCTTGGCTCTTTCAAAGTGATTCTCACTAGGAACTCATCCCAACGTTCTCACTTTATAGATGTTCAATTAGGATTTTAAATTAGGCTACGGTGATACAAAGTGGTTTCCAAGAATTGAACCTTCTTTTTAACATTAGAGGCTAGCCTTTCATAGGCTATGAAGTAAGAAAGTGTACCGATTTCTTCATTCATGAAATGTACCATTAGCCGAATATGATAAATATAATGGGTACCAAATCTTTCCCTCACAAGTTATAAACTTTTGCAAATGAGCAACATATTCTCCTCTGTTTATTCTTCAAAGGCCGAGCTAGGAATGCTCTTCTTAAAAATTGAAATATCCATACCGGTGTTTTGAGCATTTGCCTCCATGCCTATCATGGAATTTATTTTTTGAACCATCGTTCACCTTGCCTTGGTAATTCTACTACTCTCCGTAATGAAGGATTTCCAATAGTGAATTTGATATTCCTATTTCAACTTCTACTCATCAAGGACCGTGCAAATGTCTTAGTTACCTCCTTATGAAAACCATTGAACTTTTCCAAAACCGTAACCACCCAACCTCGCCGTAGCATTTCTTAACTTGTGGGTAACCTTCATATTTGGTTCCGACCGGTTCTTCCTGGACCTTACGATGAGACCATGGCTTCTCTTCTCAACCTTCAATTTACTACTCTTCTATCCACGGTGAAAATGGTTACAGAGAGTTGTTTTTACCTCAAAGACGCCTTTGTTTATGCAAATAGGATTAGCTACGTGAAAGATGACATGAAGTGGTTAGTATAATAAGTGAAATATGGTGAGGGTGATTCACACGAATTAATGAGTTTGAGAGCTATCATGGAGGAAAAAAGGCTTAAAAAAATCATGAGAAATTGCAAATCATCACCGAATACTTCGCTAGTGACATGACCTAATAGGTCACTTCAATACTTAACCGTTAAGTTTTTAAATGATGATTTGATATGGCGGAATGGAAGGGATTTATTCAAAGTTTTTATGATAGGTTTAATAGGCATGATCAACACGAATAATCAAAATGAATTTATGAATCATACATGACTTAACTATACTATAACCCTATATTCTCGTCATCATAATAATTTCACAACTTTACCTTGCCTTTCCTTTAATTTCCTCTTGGTTTACATGCTTTGTCCTCTTGAAAATCATTGATTCTTCGCTCATAATCCCTTTGACTTTTCTTGTTGACATAGGTGTGCGTGGTCAATTTTTTTGTTGAACAAGTGGCTGTCGTGATAGTTGCTCACAGGTATCCTCGCCCAGCATCGTCCTGGGCCGTCGCAACGTCCGACCGTACAATATCCGGCCTGGTATCGATACCCTCGTAGGAGCTTTGAAACATGGATTGGAATGTTGTATGAAGTGAATCTGAATGGATCATGAAATATGAAATGGAGCATGAGTGAAGTGAAATGTAATGGAACAAATGGATTACAAATGTAAGTGGAGTGAACAGAGAAGTGGCCTGTAACTTATTATTTGTAATATTCAATTGGCAGAAGAGATCAAATTTTAAAAAAATCGTAGATGAAAATGGAGGCACCATGGAATGGAGTGGGCTGAAGTATGAATGAATGGAGTGAATGAACATGAATGAAGTGAGACATGATGGAGTGAGACTTATGGATTTTAGGATAGTCGCTTGCGTAAAAGAACAAATTTTAGGTGCCAAAGTGTCGAAGGATTTTACTTTTCATACTTTATTTTTCTCCGTATAAATACGTTAAATCTCAAGGATTAGTTTTCATGTTTATACTTTTTTTTCATGCATTTTAACCAGAAAATTCAACTAAAATTCGATGAAGAAGAAAAATTCTTCTTCATTAACTTCACATCATCGTTTTCCGGAATCTCCCGACAAATTCTTCTTTGAAAGTGGCTTATGATAAAGCTTCAATCTATGACCATTTACACAAAAGTGACCTTCATCTATTGTCCTAATTTTTATTGCTCCATTGTCAAAAAATTTTCATAATTTCATATACCCAAAGACAATGTGTTTGGACTTACTCTCTTGAAAATCTTTGAACCTTGAATCAAACAAGAGAGCTCAGTTTACCTCTTTGAACTTCTTTTGATGTATTTATCGTTATATTTAGTCCTTTCTTGTTGACTATACTTGTTTTCTGGATCGCATCTTGTCCGACCTCATCCAATTCATTAACTGGCCCTAATCCGTGCTTGTGCC
Organism: Pinus albicaulis; assembly: GCA_034641835.2. NCBI lineage: Eukaryota > Viridiplantae > Streptophyta > Pinopsida > Pinales > Pinaceae > Pinus > Pinus albicaulis. Next base: position 1,316,179,696 of record CM076574.1, on the reverse strand, counting down.
TTTGTTAGATCAAGTCCTACCGAACTCGCTATTTTAAAAGTTTTAACTAAACTTACGGGAAACAAAACTTGCTTTCCATAAAAAAGTTCATAAGGTAAGGACCACAAAGCCTACGTAGTTCTATAGGCCTGTCAAGGTTTTGTGGAAGCATATTCGTCTAATCTTTCTATGCGAAATGAAATGCTCTTGTTAGGATCCTCAATGAATTTATTGGTAGATTCCACTTGACCATTTGCTTGGTGGATGATAGGGAGTAGATTTTTTCCAGAAACCGATTTTGTACTCATCATTTGTTCCACTAAATTTCACGTAATTGAGCTCCTTGATCTCAAAATTTCTTGGGACACCAAAATGACAAAACATCCTCAAAGAAAATTAACTACAGACAAGCCAAGAAAGGCAAAAGTTAAATTTGGCTGGCCTCGACCCATTTTGGTAACATAATCACAGTAAACTAATATATATATATATATATATATATATTTCGGGCGGAATTAATAGGTCCTACAAAATCTAAAGCCCATTTTTCAAAAGGTTCAATATGTACCGAGGTCGCAATGGCATCTCCCCTAAAGGAGAAGGTTTCTACCCTTTGGCAACCTGTCACACCTTTACATATTCCTTAGCATCTTTAAAAAGGGATGGCCAATAGAATCCTAAAATGAAGGACCTTTATAAGTTGTCCTTTTTATCAAAGAAAGTGTCCGCCGCCACAAGGTTCATCATGACATCCCTTGAGGATCTCAAGCATCTCATCTTCCCGAACACATCTCCTAATGATAAAATATGGACCTATTGCTTATATAACTCATTGAAGAACCCATGAATATTTTTCACCTGGGTTACAATGACTTTTCTTTTCTCTCTTGCATTCATTATTGAAGGAAATTTCCCCCGAAACTCAACAATTAGCAAGTAAATGTCACAGAAACCAAGGAGTTTGAGTATAAATTGCAAGATATTCATCAGGAATCAATTAACCTGGGAGTACATTGTTTTGCTGTTTTGGAGTCTAGATAGAAATCACTATTGTGTTTGTTTTCTAGGCCTATCTAGAATGGTAATGTTGAATTTCGTAAAAGCACAACCATCTTATAACTCCTCATTAGTAATTGATTTTTTAATTAGTATACTAATTTTAGTGGTTCCGTGTGAACAAAAGTTTCATAGCCCGTTATATAGTGTCTAAATTTACTTATAGCACAACAAATGTACCAAGACTCTTTTCGCTTACGTATACCCTAGAACTCGAAGGAGTCAAATTTTTACTTCTCTGTATAATAGATGGCATAAGGAATTGCAGTCTTTTTGTCCCAACATCGCTTCCCAGTTGTATCTAAGGCATCTCGTTGAAATATGAAAATGTAACTTCCGCTAGGTCCCCAAATAGGTGCTTCGTATATTTTTGTTTTCTGTATCTCAAAGGCTAACTAACAATCAGATTCCACTTGAATTCACAAATTCTTTGGTAAGTAATTTGAAAGTGGAGATGTTATCTGGTGAAGTTTTTTATAAACTCAATAATATCGTGTAAATCCAAGAAAATCCTAACATCTTTTTGACAACTTGAAACAGATAAGTTAGAAATGACTTCAACTTTTGACTCATCAACTCTAATCCCATCCCCGAAATGTGATGCCCCAAAACAATTCCTTCTAAAACATCATAAAACACTTCTCATGACTTAGTGAAAGATTTGTTTCTCCACATCTCCTTAAAAACTTTTTCCAAGTTTGCTAAGGCTTCTTCAAATTCTGTTTCCAAATCGTGAAATCATCCATGTATACCTAACAATCATGTATTAGATTCCAAAATATTCCTAGTACCGCCTTTGAAATGTTGCGGGTGCATTGCATAGTCAAAATGGAAATACTCGTAAGCATAGGTACCCTGGCGATTGTGTAAATGTGGTTTTGTCTTGATCTTCAAGTGCTACTTGAATTTGGTTATAACCACTAAAACCCATCTAAAAATGAGAAGTACTTTGCCGCCCAATGTATCAATAATTCATCTATGAAAGGTAGCGGAAAATGATCTTTAAGAGTAGCTTTGTTAAATTCCTGTGAGTCAACACATACCTCCATTTACCATTTTTTTTTGGCACAATTACCAAAGGAGAAACCCACCGATCATCCGAAATGGGACAGATAAAGTTGACATTTAACAATTTCCGCAATTCTTCTTTAAAATCTTCCTAAGATTTGGATTCATCCATTCTCGAGGTTGTCCGATTGGTTTACAATTTTCTCATGTAGATGTGATGAGGCAAGTCTTAGGTCTTATCCTCTTCTTCATATCGTTGTACTCCCATGCATATAAAAGAATGTCTTCTGTAATATCTTGACTAGCTCTTCTTGTTGAGATTTCTCTAGGTTCGTGTTTATGTTTAAAGTTTTGCCCGGAAATATCCCAATTATAGAGTCACCAAATTTATCCATGGAATAAAGAGACATCTCGTTCGATGATAAAAAACTCAATGTTGGATTCTTCTTTGAAATTGCTCATGTTTGTATTCCAGCAGGGGATTCAAAGTTTTCTTTGAAGGTATTCGTAATCCGGCTATCTTCACTAATTTCTAATCCTTGTGAAGAGATGTTGTATGTCTTCTCTTATCCTCAATCCAGCATTGAGTATCATCTAATTCTCAGAATTGTCTTTGTTGGAGGATACAAGACAAATTTCTTAGTTGAACCACCACTTTAAATGTACATATTAATGCATCTACAACTAATGAAAGTATTAGCTATAGCTAACCAAGGCCCTTTCCTAATATAATAGGATGCCCCTAGATTATTCTTAGAGTTAGGATCATAAAACTATAGGATACCCAAAGAATCTAGGGATCGGATGTCTTCTATTACCCCATCGTAGTTTGGATTACGTGGATTCCGTTCGTCAATTGTAATAATGTGTGTAAAAGAAGATTAGGAAGTTTCTAACATTCATGATTTGTCTACTCATGATATTTATCGTCGCTTCCTCCTAAATCAATAAGTGTGTTTTTTGATCTCGGGGCCCATTGATGTGTATTTCTTAACAACCGGATTTCGGTCTAGATACTTTGGAATGGCAATATTACCCATCATGATATCCGGGTTATTTTTTCCCGGCCAAATAATTTTCTATTTCTCTTATTCGTTTTTCTTTCCGTTTTCATGCCGTTCAACTCCTTTATTGTCTTTGCTAAGATTGAATTTCTTTGATAGCTTGTAATAATGATCTTAATACAAACATTTTCACCATGTAGGGAATCATAATTAGCACCACTTGTTTTTCTACACCTCATATCAATTTGTGATTTTTTCGGGAAAGGAGGTGTAGAAGTAGATGTCGATGGCTACTTCAATATAGGAGTTGTACCATTGAGTCTTTTTGTTTTGATTTTTTTTCAATGTTTGGCCTTGGAAGGTGTGTTTCTTCTAAGACTTTTATTCACCAACAGAGAATCTTCCTCGTATTTTTTTGCTCTTGTATGATTGGCGAAGGTTTCTTCTTTTTCAAGTATTCTTCCATACCTAAGTCGAACATCATTAAGGTCTAAAGGAGTAACTGCCAAATAGGTTGGAAACTCGATGACCTTTCATCATGTATGTGTTCTTGAGGATGTTTATTGTTGGGGTTTTGGTGTATGGGTTGGGTAGGAAACCTGTTTGTTTTCTCGAGGAAATGGCAGTAATGGAAGTGGTGGAATTTGACAGTGGATTTTGAGGACTTCATGGAAAATTTTGCCGAGGAGGGAAATGTGGATATGGTGGATAGGATGGTGGATATTGATAGCACCTAGAGCATTCCATAGGGATTTTATGCTCCTTGTGCCCAAGTTTGAGATTGATTTCGGGAATTGGAGCCAAGGTTTCGCTTAAGAATCTCCAATTTGGTGGGTTGATTATGTCACCGATCATGGGAATCCTTGTGTTTCGAGGTCCTTGCTGTTGGCCTTCAAGAGACAAAATTGAGAGATTTCGTGAACTGGTAGGGTTTTCGAAAGACAAAATTTTTTAAGACCAGGAAGTGAAGGACAACTCTTGGTCTCATGTTTTTTCTCTCCGAACAAATTACACCAGTCTCTACTACTTTTGCATCCAAAGGGCACCTTCTCAAGGCATGCTTCTTTTCACATTTGGGACAAAAATCACAAGGCATCAAATTCAACTTTTTGCTTGTTTTGTAACTTAAGGGTGTCTATTTTCTCACCAAGACCCCTAAAAATGTCGCATTTGAATTCATCAAGCATATGTCCTATTTATGCCTCACTCACCGTCCCGTAAGGCATTTACTTGCCCTTTGCAAGAAAGGTGGCCCTGGTCCTTTTACGCTTTTAGATTTCCTTGAAAGGTTGATACACCAACTATTTCTGTGTAATGTGAGCCGAGATATATCCCCTTTTCCCATCATGTTAAGGATATCTAACCATTCATCCTCAATTGTCTTCAACAAGAGCTTTCAAAGACCTTGGTCTAAGTTTGTATTTTTTCTTTGATGTTAAGAAGTAATCTTCTCCAACAAATCTTCCGTATTTTCATCCTCTTTTTTGTAACATTTTAAACACTTCCTCCTATGGTTGACCTGGGCATACAATAATCCAAATACCTCTCTAAAATGCATGTCATGTCTTCCCATGTCCTAATAGAACCGTTGATCAAACTCATAAACCATTTTAATGCCGCTCCTTTCTCTAATGTTGAAGGGAATAGTTTAAGTTTTTGAGCATCTTGTAAGTAGCTTGTCTTACATAGGACTTCAAATTCAAATAGAAAAGGTTTCAGATCTTCTCAAATTTTTGAGTCCATAAAATTTTTGGAAGGACAAGAGGGTGAAATGTTTTTCATAGTTGGCATTTGGTTTTTTCATCTACTATAAGAACCTGAAGAGCTTCCCATTTCCTTCTACCTCTTTCCTTCCGCTCTCCTTTCACCTCTACCTCATTCTCCTTCCGTACTCCCTCTACCTCCTTCTCCTCCATCACCTCTACCCCTTCAAATAGTGTGTGTTCTCTATTAAAGACTCTCCTCCCTCTTCTTCTCGCTCATAGTTGATTCTTCTCATGGGAAGTTGAAAATGTTATGTCCCTAGATGTGGGTCCCAAATCTTCTTCTAAGACAACATTCAAAGGATAAAGTGGAAGGTATTTTTAATGGAATATATGATCTTAAGTCCTCCGGGAAGTCTAGGATCGGCAGAAAGGATGGAATGAGTTTGAGTTGGAGGTGTGTTGCTTCTCGGGTCTTGGTGGAACAAGTGTGTTCTAGGAATCAAGCTCGCTCTTTATGAATCACCCTTGAGTCTCTTTCTCTACGATATCATTGCTTTGGAGTGTAAGAAAACAAGGTTACCTAGTTACACTTCCCCAAAGAATCATGCTTCAAAATGTCTCCATTTAATCAGTGTTCCTAAATTGATGTCATAAATTGTCAACCAGGGCTAGTAAATCAGTTGAAGTGGAGTTGCACTATATGTGCCTAGTATCCGTTCTCACTTGCCAGTTAGTGTTTTTCTAATGTTTTTGGTTTTATATTTTTGTTTTTATGTTAAGAGGAAAAGAACTAAGGTTGGTAAAGAGAAGTTGTTGGTCACACCAAAACAGTAGCAAAATCTATTCTCAACTATGTATGGTACTAAAGAACAAGAATGCAAAACTTCACAATAACCTTACAACATGAACCTTGTACTCCAATTATTCATTAGAAATATATTGGAACAACTTGAGAAAAGGATGAGCTTAATGCAATGAAGTTCTTTCAAGTAAACAACAACCTACAATATCACAAACAAAACCTCATCCATGGTTAGAGATTTGTTGGAACACATTTGGAAAATATTATTTGTAACATAGAAAGGAACTCTACTCTAAATTAACTTAAGACACTAAAATCAATCATTCTACAAACTCAAAATGTCACTATTAAACCTCATTCAAAGGTTAGAAATATTTTGGAATAAGCTGAAAGAGTGTGCTTTGTAAAATTATGAGAATTCCATGTTACCACCAAGCATTCTTAAAATGACATTGGCCACCTCTGTTCCTATGATAATGATGTATTATTAATAGAGATTAAGAACAAGTATCACGCAAATAATGAAGGCCTTGAAGTCTAATGAAATGTAACTAGAATACAACTAACTAATAAAACTTAAAATACATTAAACAGAATCCTAATCAGAATGCAATCAATCAAACTGAACACAAACAGTGAACTGAATTAGAGTGCAATTAACCTCCGGTAGCTTTACATATGAATCAGTGTAACTAATCACCGAAATACTACGCTCTATCTCTATCTTGTTATGATATTTTGGAACAATTCATAAGAACAAGACTCCAACAAAGAATATTTTATGTGAATGAGCACAAAAACACAACGTTCAGAAAATGCAACTAAGCTTCCAAAATACTGCTGTACCATGTCTCATTCAATGTTAGTGATATTTTGGAACAATTCACAAGAATAAGATCGAAGTTGGGTAACATCCGATTTAAGTGAGCATAAAACATAAATTTCTCGTAAAACTACTTAAATTAGGAATGAAACAAGGCTAAAAGTTACTTATCTAAACAATATGCAACAGTAGCTTCTCGAACAATAGGCCCATCTACCACCTGATTAGCACACAAATATCCTCAATATTGCTCGCATCATGTGTATTGTATGGTTCTTCTTTCATTAAAGGAAAACGCTTCAAAATGTATTACGGTTCTTTGAGATCTAACAACAAAACATCAATCTAGCTAACCTGCTCCTTGGTCTCCCTAGGTCATTCTTATAATAGAACATACAATTACCCCTTGGAAGAAAGAAATAGACAAGTGTCTTTCCCAATTCAAAATCAAATTAGAATCCTTGTGAAGCCCCCGTACTTTACAAGACATCTCAGAGAGTTTCTTGTCCCAGAGAAGTCTACCTCTTAGTTTTGATTTCTTCCACGTGCACAATCACTGATATTCTTTCAGAGCCTCTGGGAGAGGGCAAACGAATGATGTAGATGAGGTCTAGAATTCAACCATATGTGTTTTTCCTTTATGACACTCCGTAACCCCGTGTGAACATGAAGATAGTCATGTAACAGGCGACTAGCCAGCGTAATGGCCGGATTCGTAGCCGAGTCTAGCCGGTGTGCAAAATTACCACAAACAAATAAACCACGAAACATAGTGCAAGTCGGGCCATTGTGTGCATTCCTAAAGTGAATTTTTAATCAATCCTATTGATCTTTTAAGCCTATAATTAATAAGGGACAAAAGGAAATGGTGAAATTGGTGAAAGGGAAAGGACATTCGGGGCTCAACACCAGTATTCCCAAGTGATCAAGACAAAAAACTACCTTCACCACACCTTGGGGTACTTTTCATGTATGTTAAAATTTTACTGTTGATGAATGCGGGGCCACTTTACAAAGGGCCATGGACATAGATTTTTTCGTAGGATATAGGCGCTCATAGTCATTGATTTTGATGACATCATTGTTTATTCTAAAACTGGCGAAGAGCACTTATTGCTCCGAGAAAAGTTTTAAAAAATGTAGAAATATGGATTGTCTTTCAATCCTAAGAAAAAACACTTTTTGAAGCTCTCCACAAGGAAAAACTTAAAGCCACATCATCTCTAAAGACGAAATCAAAATAGATCCCTGCATGATTGAAGGCATATTGCAACCGTAATCCTAGAAACATTAAGGAATTCCCAGTGGCTTTTCAATGGGAAAATCAACTTCTTAAGAAGATTCTTCCTCAACTTCGTCGAACTTTTGAGAAATATTACAAACGTGCTTAAGAGGGAAATAGGAGTTAAGTGATTCTTAGAAGCCAAACAATATTTTGAACTAGTTAAACAAGTTACCGACCCAAACACCTATCTATAAGTCCCCGATTTCACCAAAGACTTCTACATTTTTCATTTTCCTTGAACATACCGTAAGGAAGAATATTACAAAAGAATACACTAGGGCAAGAATAGCCCATAGATTTCTTTCAAAGAAAAGCCTATAGAGATGCTCCCTAAAGTACAAATCATGAAAAGCAGCCTTGCATTGATTAAAGCATTGAAATATTTTAGAGTTTACATTCTTACATTCTCATGTCATAGCTTTTGTCTTCACATAGTTGTCAACGACATTTTAAATAAGGATCCGTATGGTAAAAGAGGAAAATGGATTGCTATCATTTTAGAACATGACTTAGAAATCGACCTCCACCAAGCTAATTAAAGGACAAGGGCTTCGCAAAACCCACGAAACAAATTCTCCAAGCATTAGAGTGAATTTTGTTGATACCTTAGAAGAAAAGAAGAATGCATGCCCTCAGTCAAGAAACATTTTTAAATTCATCTTGGTATGCCGATATCCTTTATGTACTATTTTATCTCAATGCTCCTCTACCTTATCAAATACAAAAGCAAGATTTTTGAAACAAAAAGGCTCGACTTTATTTTAGATGGAGTTTTATATTGGAAAATCCTATTGGTATATTGCTTAAGTGTTTACGCTGAGGACGATGTAGGGGAAAGATCAAAAGGAATCGCGATGAAGGAGAATGGGGGTATCTTTACCGGAAAACCAATAACCCAATTCAAATTTAGAGCCGGCTACTATTGGCCCACCCTTTTTCTCGACACACCCACAAATCCGGTTTGACTTGTCATAAATGCCAAAATTCTATGGCAAGAAAACCCTACCTTTTTCTTGCATCCTATCATTACAAAGCCCTTTCAACAATAAGCTTAGACTTCATTGGAGAGATCCACCCTACTTCATCTTCCCAACACAAGTGGATCCCTCACCGCCACCGATTACTTCACCAAATGGATAGAAGCTTATCCCCCAGGAATGCCACTAACTTGGCCATTATCAAATGTCTTGAGACCAATATCCCGTCTAGATTTGGTCGCCTGCAAAGATCATTACGTATACGTTACTACCTTCACATCCAAAAGAATGGTTGACTTCGTTATAAATATCACATCACATTAGGACATTCTGCCACCCATTACCTCAACGTAATAATAATCGAGTTCTCTAATAAAATTCCTGTCAATATCATTAAGAAGCTTCCGGAACATAATCAAAAAGCATGGCATGGAAAACTGTACATGCGCTATGTACGATACTAACCACCAAGAAATCAATCGGTATGTCTCCTATAGACTAGTGTATGGCATGGATGCCATTTTCCCAACATATTTGGGAGTCCCGACGATGAAATTACACAAGAAGTATAACCTATCAAATGACATGAAAAGGAGGTTGAACCGTACTATCCATTTAGTTGTTACATAAGAGAGAGGAGTGTATACAAAAGGACACAACAGCTAGGTACAAGAAAATATGAAGAAAATATTTGACAAAGGAACCAAGGATAATGATTTCCAAATTGGAGACAGTGTTGAAATGGGACTCAAGGAGAGAAGACAAAGTTAAACATGGAAAGTTTGAAAACTTGTGGAAAGGGTGGTTCATTATTAGTTCAAATAGAGGAAACGATATTTCTTTTACAAGAGCCGGATGGGACCGAAGTATTTGGAGGTCCCGTAAATGTAAGGTGACACTAAAACACTACTTTTTTCAAGATCCCAGCTTTTAGTTTTTCACTTATTGTACATATCATTGTTTGCAAAAGGCCATAAGGAGAGAAACACAAAAACATAGAAAGGGAATAGAAAAAGAGTGGCAAAATTCAAAACCAGGTACGGCCCCATACCCAAAAAATAGTAGTACCTAAAGTGTGCAAGCCTAAATGCCACTCACACCGATGCAAAAAGAATGCCTTGTTCACCATATCTAGCCTAATCATGTACGAACATGTTTTAAATTTTTGTTGATAACTTAGTGAAAAAGAACGTTGGTCAATTCATTGAAGCTTGACTTTCAAGAAAATAGATTAGGAAAGAAAGATATTGGTTCCACATGCTTAAATAACCGAACTAAAGAGAAGGGATAGGATTTTAGCAATGATGAAACATAGCTCTACACCTTCTAGTTTTGGTTACTTAGGAAAATAAATTTTGTGTGCAGCTTTATCTTGATGCCAATGCATCATGATGAATCAGATTGTCTAATCTTGTCTAATTCATGCTTTAAATTTCTTGTCAAATAGCTAGAGAATGAAGTCATTATGCCGTTTAACTGGGACACCAAATAGACTAGGTGGAGAATAAGAAGAGTTCACTAGAATAATCTAAACTCTTCAAGAAATAAGTGTAGAAGCAGATAGTTTATTTTCTTGCTTTTCGAAAGAAAATGTCAATGGGTTTGTCAGCTCAAGGCACCCAAGTGAAGAGAAAATGTTAGGAAAGTAGTTTGGGTAGGTAGAAGTGAAGTTGAGCTAATCATGCTTTCGCATTATCAAAATCACTACTTTAGGGAAGAAGCTGCAAAAGAAAAGAAGAAAAAATCCACCCAATGGATGAGGCACTGTCTTCATAAACCAAGAGATTCGGAATTCTAGACACCTCCCCGAAAAGGAGCGCCCTCCTCCAGGGAGCCACCGTTAGTATCGTACCTTTACCTATTTAGATTACTAAATAATTTATCCTAGATTTCTAGAAATAAAATTCAAGAATCATGTGAGTTCTAGAAATCTCCTCAAAGAGAAATTTTTCATCATCCCTATTACTCCGTTAAGGCATGGCCAATCTATTACCCAGATAATATCAAACTGGGGACCGATGTCCCCACTCTCACTATGCTTGCCACCTCTACCGTAACACTGGGTTTCGCTAAAGCTCTATTTCACAATCTTTGGATTCGCCAAGCAACCCAAAACAATTTCTCTCTACTCACCCAATGCCCAAGTAATGGTGATTTTAAACTCCCTTTCTAAGATCTTTAGGAAAATCAAAGTTTTTTTTTAGCTATCTAGGATGCATAAAAGGCATAAAAAGAGTGTCAAACCCCGTCTTCACTTCAATTTTCCAAATTAAAGACCTATTCCAAAGGACATCCCAAAGAAGTCATATAAGGTCTCCTAGGTTATGCATTGTCATGGTTGTAAATTCATTGTTTCTACGTATATTCAAAGGTAAAGTCAAGGAAACAAGGGTGAAACTTATCATTATCCAAAGACATCAAAGGCCTCCAAAGGTATCTCCTCGATCAAGTACATTGCCTTCAAAAGAACAATTTACCCGTGATAAAGTATTTCCGCATGAATTGGGGACATAGTTAAGTTAGCAGCATTAGATGCAAAGTAAAGAGGCCCAAAACTCATAAGGGCATCCACAAGTAAAGAGATACACAGTTTAATTTCACAAAGAGAATCATGATCTCATGATAAATTGTTGTGAAATGTTGTCGATCAAAAAGCCCATGAAGGAGGTCCTAAAGACAAGCACATAAACACAACCGTGCACCAACCAAAGATTCAATAAACAAAAAGAATGAAAAGTTCTGCTGACTACAAGTAGAGTAGAAGATGATATCAAAGAATAGTTTCGTGGGTTTGTTAAAGATGATTCTTTCACCTATAAAAAGGTAATAAACTCCATCAAAGACAAAAGGTTTTCAAATGACATTTGAAAGCAACCCTAAAGTTGAAAAAGGTGAAAGGGTATCAGACAGAAGGACACGTTAATCCTCAAAAACGGTCAACATCCATCAAGTAGTCAAGAGGAACAGTTTCAATATGAAAATGGAAAAACCAAGAAAAATCACCATTGGCAAGGCTTTTTGAAAAGGTTCCAGCCCAAAAGAGATGAGAAGACCAAAACATCGTTTCATAACACCACACCGCAAAAAGGAAAAGAGAATGTTAGAAAAAGGAAAAAGGCTCAAAATAACCTAGTAAAATGGGTTTGTATCTTTAATTTTTTTCAAAGGAGTATAAAGGAAACCCAAGTAAACGTTTCCTATTCACCATTTGGTTATTTTGCAAAATTTGAGGGTTTTCAAGTTTTTTCAAAATTTCAGAAACAGTAGTTTCGAGCAGAAATTTCAAGCGTTGCGCTCTCGTGCAAAACCGCCCCACAAGACCGAAGGGCGTTGCGTTCTGCAAGGTAGGCATTGCGCGCCTTTAGAAGAGGAGTGTTTAGCACTTGTCGATTGGCATGCGTAGGTAGTGTGGGATGCACCTACCGGCAACGTTCAACACGTGCCCGACCGGCGGCAGAGCGTGTGTCAGCCCTCGCCAACAACGTTCGGAAGACTTCGCTCGACACCATGTTCGGCACTTGCCTAGTCCATGTAGGGAGGCGCACGAAGTTCCATTCGTGAGCTACCCAAACACGTTGGCGAGTTGCACAAACACGTTCAAGAGCCGCCTAAACACGTTCATGAGCTGTATGAACACATTCGTGAGCCGTCGAAACACGTTCAAAGAGGTGCCCAACTCGCCCACAAGGTGTTTTGAGTGCGCTTTTTTAAACTATGGAGACATTTTGGAGGTATTTTGAGCTTTTCCCACATGTCCCTATTTTCTAAAGACAAGATTGCTAAAGAAAATTGAAAGTTTATTTTAGAGGAAGGCAAGAAACTGCAAAGAAAACACTTGGCCTATACACATGGAGTCAGACCTAATTAGAACCTCACTATCTATCTACAATTGCTCTGCATCATTCCACAAGCAAAATAATTCCTTGTTAAATATCTTGAGGTAAGAAAATGAAATGTCCGAAGAAGAGAATGTCGATGTTACATAAATCAAAGGGCCTAAAGGGCAAACAGAGAAGGGTGGGAAGCAACATATTTGAACTTATACACCGAATAATAAGATGACCTCTCTCATTATAGTTTCCTATTTTCAAGAATTAGAATGCTATGAGATCTGGTGAAAAGTACAAAAGGTCCAAGAGTCACCCCGCCTGACCAAATCCTTTTCCCTAAACCTTCATAACCACCGTTAGCCACCTATAAAATTTGTTATATCAAATGGTGGCTAAATCATTTTTTAAGTTTCCAAGAAACAATTTTATGCCAAATCGTTAGTTCTTGAAGTCTTGTGAAGATGACTTGTCGTTGAGTTAATCTTCATCGTTGTTTCCCTCTCAATTCCCAAAGATCCGTTGTTTTCCGAAGAAAAAAAGACCGCTAAAACTCAATTTTCCTTTCATTTTACCCCTCTTTTTCACCTAATAACCTCCATTTTTATCCCCTTTTTCCCCATGAAATTCCTCTCCGTTTTCCTCTTCATTTCCCTTTCTCTCTTCCCTTCATAAACCCCTGGATAAGGTTTAAACCTCTTTTTTTACCTTATCGGAAGCTTTCAAACTTTTGAAAAACCTTGAAAAATCATAAAAACCCACTTTTATATCATAGGCCTAAGCCCCTTTTTGGGCTAAGCCCTAAAACCACTTCCTCAATTTCATACAACCAAATAAGACTAAGCGTCAAGGCCCGATCGCGCAATCGAAATCAAAGCGTTCCTTTATGTTATGATGCCTCGCACTTTTAGAAATTTCTCGATTGCGATTGGCCCCTTCTTTATATCCCGATCCTTCATCTCTTCACATAACCTCGGAGCCCGCAATCAAAGCAGCAAAACATATAAAAAACCCTTACCGATACGAACTTTCCTTTGTATTTTATTAAAAAACCCCATTTTTCATATTACAACGAAACCCGACGGTTCATTGGCTGAGAAAATCAACCGTTGAATTAAAACCAATCAACGATCTCAGTGATTCGCATCGGAGTTTTCCATTGGATGCGTTAAATATTTTATTGCCCCTCCCAATTGGCGATCTTCCGATGGCTTCCGCCGTTGATTTTTCTCGCTGCCTAGATCCGACAGTCCGCACCAATCCCTCGCAACCTTGTTAATTTCACACAAACCCCGCTCGTGTAATGTTGAAGAATATTTGTCATTGATCCTCGCGCATCAACGACTCGCATTAACCCAAGCTTTTGCTTACTCCTCACCGCATATTTATTTCATTAACCCAAAGATCAAATCGAGCTGCTGATCCGTTTCATCCAATGGTCCGCATTCAACCCGATAGGCTCCAACCCTTTTGGGTCCTACCTTCCCGCATCAAATCGACGTCCATTCCCCCATCTCGACACCCGCCTTTAAAACCGCCGACCCTACCCCACCCTCTTTCCGTCCTCGCACCTTATCGCCATCGCGCTTCTCTCACGACCGTCCGATCTAATGCCCCCGCTCCCAACCACCGCCGCGGCAGCCATGTGTGATTTTGCTTCCTAGCCGCTAACGTTTCAAAAATTACGTAATGAGGGCGGTTTTTAAAGGCCACGTGTCGGCACAAGAACACATATCGTGTTCAAAAAGGTAAACCGCCTTTTCTCCATTTTATCACGTTTAAACCGACAGCTTTCTCCACTCGAAACCACCATTCCTATTCCATTTTCATTTTCCTTAAAATCGATCTCTTCGTTGTTGATCTCTCAGGATCTAACGGCTCACAACAAATCTCACTAGTTCATCGCCTCCGCCCCATCCTCCAAGGGCCTTCTTATTGATCAACCTCCACCGTTGATCTCTCGGGACTAATCCAATCCAACTCGCCTGTGATCGTTCGGAAACCCTGCAACTTTTAACCATTTTTCCTTTCACCAAAGGTTTTCTTCACCACTTTCTTGTAATTTCTTTCCATTTCATTATAACACAGCTTCCGCATTATATATCCATGATTGATCTTGACCATCGATCAATATGCATCAACGGCCCGTACTTAATTCTCGCAAAACTCATCCAACTCGCTCCTTTCGACCAGCAACTCGTCGTTGGATGTTTTCATCTAACGACTTCGATATAACCTAAATCAAGTTATCTAAGCCCATCCATGTGATTTTTATAACTTTCTTGTCTCATGTGTTTTTAAGATTTTCCATTGTTTTTGAAAAGAAATTCTAAAGTTGGGTAATGACGATCCCCCCACGCCTTTATTCATCAAAGAGATCATTCCGCATGGTTTTTCCCATTATGTTTTATCGGGTGCCTCATGAGCACCGACGCCATTATAAAACCTCTTCCGTGAATGTCCGCACATCAACAAACACGCAAAGCTTAATTAAACAGAGTACGTTGTTAAAAGATCCAAGCCACAAGAGAGATAAAGAATTGAACATGGTTTACACAGCTTTGAGGGATTACGGCTCGAATCGACTATCTAAAGCCTAATCCACCAATTAAACGTAGTTTAAGGAACAGAAGATAGAATTTAGGCTTAATTATTCCTAACAAAACATCGTAAGAAAATTAGTTGTGTTTTAGGTCAAAACGTACAATATCTATCACTCCGAGAAAGCTCCATCGCCACATCGAGGTTAATTGAACTTCCGCCTACTGCACACCGCAGCATCAAAGCATTCAAAAGAGGTATACATATAGAACAAAGATATTCGCTTCAAGACAAATGTACGCTATTTCGAATCAAAGAAACTAATTTAAACTCGTCGATAGTTATTACAAGGATAAGAAATAGCCTCAAAGTCAATCTTTTAACTTAAGCTCCTCAAAAACCGAACAAAGTTATGAAACAGAGATATAGATCAAATGTATTCTCTCGCCTTATGCTCGTGCTTTGTTTTCAAGGCGCAGAATTGGCATTAACCGTAAAATTAATGATACTTAAACCTAGAAATATTGCACCCTCCTCATTTCCATAAAATCTTGTCGAGGAGCACACGTGTTGTCAAGGTCGAACTTTTGATATAATACTCTCTGTGCTCAAAAAAAAAAAATTTACGATGTAATAGTGTTCAGAGGCTCTTGAAGCTCGTTTTTTAAATCGTGTCAGTTAGGCTTAGAAGAGAAGATGATTGTCGAATCGAAACATTGATTTGAAGAATGTAACTAGATTGAAATCAATACACAAGTTGATTCTTGGGATCCGGGCCTATATCACCGTAAGTGCTTCTTTGTGTTATTTTTTCCTTTCATGTATGCCATTTTGTCCACTTATTCTCTCGATAAAGAACAAAGAAGTACAGAGTTAGGATTTATCACATGTGATTCTCTTTCTCTAACCGATAAGCTTTATATCAATGTTTTCCTCCAATCGTGTGTTTAAGAATGATTTAAGTGTACATTATTTAAGGAACGTTGGTTTTCCTATCTTTGATGTGCAAAACTTGAAAGGAAATTCTTGAATGTTATTTTCATTATGTACTCGTAGAGTTAGGACTAGAAAAGTTTATGGTTTGGTTCGTCTTCTAGTTCTTTCTCCAAAGGTAATTCTAAATTTTCCTTAAGAGTATGCTGTGCTGTGCTTAGATTTAAAAGTATTTTATTCAATCTTAGGTCGCACTTTTTTTTTCATCCGTTTTCATCCCTTCTAAAAGTAATTATGTGGATTACCGGGATTGTTTGTCCGATAAGTTAGCTTTAATACAAGTTTGTCCAAAGAATTCTTATGGTTAGCCCCTGCCCTTTGGTTGGTTTAAAATAGTTACTAAAAGGATTTTCTTGTTTGGAAAGATCGATAAATCCGAGTTGAAATTATTGTCTTTTTCCCCACCCCTTCAACACTTTTATTCTTCTCTCAATTCCATCATTTTTATCTAAGAGATCTTGTGATATAAATGACTTGCTCACTCACTCTTGAAATTGTTGCACACCAATCCCTTTTATGACTTCCATAGCCCAATGACTAAAAACCAAATACATTCATCCTATCATCCAAATCTTGTTCGATTGCTTATACCTTCACCTTTGGAACTTCTTTCATTTTAGGACTCTTCTCTCAACTAAAAATCATGCTCAACCATCCAAAACCAAACAAAAACCCTTATTCTTAATAACTAGCTCATTATCACACATAAAAGTCTTAAAGATAAATCAATATTTGAACTCATAGAGAGATCCTTCTCTGGATCTGTGAGGGCTAGATCCTAGAATCCCAAAGTGGTTCCAATGTCCTCTCCGCAACGATAGTCTCACCAATTTTAATGGAATTATGGGAAGATAACATTTCTAAGCATCTACTGGGAATTTATGAGTTAGTGAGAATTTGGCACACCTTAAGACTCCAGAAAATCTTGATTCAAGAAACATTTTCTAAAGGAGTATGCTATACCTCTCTTCAAGCACTACCAAGTAAATGGTAATCATGATAGAACTTATTTTGAATCAATGACAAACCAAGGAAACCTTAGAATATCTTAATAATTTTATCAAACTCTGAAGGATCGGGCCACTAGCTTACAAGAGTAGACTTTTCCTCGTCTCACATCAAAGCAGCCTTAAACAGACGATACTAGAACTCATAGGACCTAAAACACTTAAAAACCCAAAAAAATATTTCGCATTGGTATTCAAATAAACATGGTGGTATCATAAAACCTTTTACCTCCAAAAGAGCTGTACCCACCGGTGACCTAACAATCCCAAATGCACTTAAAGACTCATCGGGAAGACCCATTATCATCATAAAATTACAGCAACTCGTAAGAGGACTTTAGGATTAAAGCATTTTAAAGGACTGCCATTTCAAAGATTGTCATATTTGGTTAAACTTTGCTTAGTTGGGTTCAACAACACAACATAGTGGCTCTCAGGAAGCATTTATACTAGAGTCTACCTCCGACCCAAACCCTCCTAAGATAGTTGATAACTCCCGAAAGAATCCTTTGAAGTTCTGGTTAAATCGTCAACTATTTTTCGCATCACCCCTTAGAGCTAATTTTTGTTCTAAAACCTTGGTGCACTTGCCAACAATCACAAGTTGACTTAAGAAATCCATTTAGAACTAGGTCGCTTGATGATTTAGACTGCCTAGATTCGTAGTCTTCACTTTCAACCCCGTAAATAATTGAACATCCTAGTAGAGAAACTACACCACCGCATTTATATTTCTACACAATTTTGGTTTCTTCTTATCCTAGATCAACTCAACAATCTATTGCTGGTCCATCCACATATGTTCTTCATACATCCATTGTCCAAACCACTCCATTCCAAACTCACTTTCCTCTTGTCAACTGGCCACTTGTAAACCCCCCACTATTTCCACAACCTCCTATCATGGCAACATGGTATGCCCCTCTAGTCCTTCTCTTTACCCTTAGTCAATCTTCCACAAGACTATCAAATTAAATACCATTGTATGATGCCGTAATGCACCATCGCTTCACAACATTTGGATAAGATGAATGACTACTTTACGTAAATGAAATTGATGATGAAACCGTCAAACTTAGATTATTTTCTCAAAAGTTTAGGGGAGAAGTAAGAAAATGGTTCAAAGGCTTAACCCCTCATAGTATTAATGATCTCCAAGCCTTCCACCTACTTGTTCTTAAACAAATGGGAAGTTTAAAGAACTCCTCTCCAAATACTTTCTCGATTACAAGAATCTCCAAAGAAACGTTGGGGAGAGTGTGAAAGCTATTGCACAGGTTCAATAGTGTTTATAATGCCTTCCCCCAAACTTAAAACCTCCACAAGGCTCAACTTTAAACAAATTTCCGAAAGGATTTGATTCGAACATATATCAACTTAGAGAGAGAGATCCTCTCGACTCTAGAAGATATGCAAAAAGGAGTTTCGCTATGGAAGTTAATTTTCTGAATGGAGAAAAGAGCAAGAATGAGGAATGAGAAGAAAGTGTCATTTCAAGAGGAATCTACACCTTCCACATCTAGCTCAAAGATGGAAAGAATGATGGAGGAGATGATGAAAAAGATGAGCATACTTGAGAGAGCACAAAGCAATAAACCAAAATGTAGCCTCCCTCACAAACATAAATCAAAACCAAAATAGAATTTTAGGAGAAACCAGCCTCAAAATGTACCAAGGTAGGATGATCAGGTCACTCTTTTCATCAAAATTATGTAAGTGAGGTTGAAGAAACATTAGAATGTACCGTAGGAGGATGATATAAACATGTTGGCGTAGGATAATGATGACTTCGAAGTTCATTACAATAGAACAAGGTCTATATACACCCTATGATGACAAAAGACAGAAAGATGAGTTTTATTACCAAGAAAATTGGAAAATGTCATCATAGAACCAAAGGAATATGACCTTAGGAGTAAAAGAAATCAAGAAACTCCTAAAACTAAAACTCTTGAAAAATCTACACAAAACAACACTATAAATAAACCCAAAGTTATAAAGCAAAAGACAAAATAGTGGTCAGAAATTCTATTAAAAACAAAGAAAAAAGGGCACTCAAAGTAATCGAAAAACAAATAGGAAGAGACCTTAGTAGTATTAGCACCTCAAATGTAGTGCTCCCCGTTAAAACACCTGACAATGTAAATAGGAGGAAATCATCAAACTCGATTTTGCCGATAGAATGGTAGTTAATAAGGTCAAAACAAACACTTCAAAGAATCAAATGCTTCTAGTTTCGACAAGAAATTGCCGTAATCAAATCTATGTTCCTTACTAAATTAGCTACCTAAGATGTATATAGATTCCAAATTTTGAAGGCTTTAAACATATAAGAACAATGACACTGTAAATCTTAACGATGACTCGCCCGCAGCTCATTTTTGGCCCTAATATTGAAGGTAGATATCAAGAAGGACCCTCGGGGCCTTCCTTTTATGTTAGTTTGAATGTTCATGACAAAATTTTTGCACAACGCTCATGCATGACTCAGTGACCTTCCACAATTTAATGCCCAAAGCTATAATGTGAGAGTCCTTTAACTTGGAGATTACTTAGACCTTACAAAGATCTTTATTCCGTTGACCTGCTGCAGTGAAATGTTTAGGCTTTAATAAAGACCCTCTGTGGTAAACTTAGCACAAATTCTAGCCAAGTGTTTAGTCATGGACATTGCCTTGCCGATGTACCCTCAAAATATGGCATGATGTTATCGTTCGTGGGGAGCTAAGTTACATGAAACCTATGGATACTATATGCGACCATCCTTGTTTTTAATCAAAACAAGAAGACTTTGCTGTGAGTTCTGCTATAAGCCACATGGTTACTAGCCAAGAGAGACCGCAAAATTTCCTTTATTCTCAGTAAACATGTGCCTTTGACTCATTTATCCTTTTCAAAAATGAAAATATCTATTGAACAAGTGACTTTAAATCGAATTAATGGCAGACAGAGAGGAGAAAATGAGACAAGAGTATGTTCAAACAATATTAAACCCGAAAACTATAGCAAACAAAAACACAAAGCTTTAGGAGTTAAGCAAATCATTCATCCATTGCTTTTAAACCTTGAGAGTCAAGAAAGTAGTCCTCAATCGAATGAAAACCTCGAGGAATTAAAACAAATTCAACGTACATTGATCTTCAAGAACAAGCTGAAGCACACTGTTGAAGAGGATAGTAACCAAACCGATGAACCCGAAACTATCCTTGGAGAAGAACTTCAACGGGTCTTGCACTAAGAACAATGCAAGCAGCAAAGGGTATGGATACATAACACCGAGAAAATCACACCGAACGCCATTCTACATTAAATTTTCAATGTTTTAAATAACATAGCGGAATACGAATCCCTTATTTTAGGCTTACACTTGTTGAAAATTAGACAAGAGAATTAAAGTGCATGGAGATTTGGAAGTTAATCATTAGCAATTAAATGTATGAATATAGCACCAAACAACTTATTTAGAGCCTATAGTAACGTTGTCATGGATTTATTGAAAACTTTAAGGAATCCCAACTTATTTTTGTCCCAAGAGAAAAGAATATCCCGTTCACGCTTAGCTTTTTGTCATAGAACATGTTTAACACTATTTGAAACCAAACAATGTACCACCCGTATTAAACTTAGACTAGTTGTCTCGATAACGAGAAATATTGGCAAGTGTTTGATGGAGACAAACAAATAGAAGACTCTTATTGTACCTGCAATGAATTTGAACTACCAAGTTCGCATTCGTATTATGAAACAGACTGTTTCAATGAAGAAAATTCATCAGATGATGAAGAAAACTTCAAAGATTAAGTTGATATAAATTCACTGCCTCAAAACTTGAAAACACAATAGAAATTAGTTCGTAGTTATGTACCGTAAGACTTAGAAACTCGGGTACTAATAATCAAGGTTTTCCAAAGGGTTCCGGTCCCTTTAGAAGAGTTGTTTGATTTCAATGATGTGGCCAAGAAGCCAAAGTCAGAGCTCGTGAAACCGAAGTTGAAGAGTAATATATATGAACAAAACCAAAGATGATCAAACTATCTAAAACTTCTTACCAACCACATCAAACTAAAAGCATACAGAGTTGTTTAAAGAATTTTCTCGATGTTTTTGTTGGGAGTTATGAGGATCCGAAATCCTATGACACCTGGGGAACAATTCAACACAAGACACTTCCTCAAAAAACCAAAACTCATTTAAACAAAAACCACGCAGCATGTTCGTTCAAATACTCTTGGCTGAGAAGGAAATCAAGAAAAAATGTATGCAAATGGTATTATTGTCCCTATTAGATATTCAAGAGTGGGTATCTAATTTAGTGTTAGTTAGGAAGAAAAAAGGAGAGATTGTGCTTATATATACTTTAGAGACTTAAACAAAGTTCTTTATTGGGATGCACAATCACTCTTTACCCAAGATGTGATCATAATTTAGAAAGGTAGTTGGTTCTAAAAGAATTTCTTTGCTAGATGGCTACCAGGATACAATCGTATTTTAGTACATCCTCAAGGATCAACTCAAGACAAGCCTTTACTACACCTTTGGGCACTTTCATGTATGTGAAAATTCTTTGGTTTAATGAATGTTGGAAGTTACTTTTCGCAGAGCCGTGGACATTGCATTTCTTGGAAGAATTAACATTTCATCATTATTTACCTCGATGATGTCACTCTGCTTTTCCAAAAACAGATGAAGAGCACTTAGAACACTTGAGAAAAGTATTCGAGAAATGCAAAAAGTTTGGGACATAGTCAGAAACAAATAAAAACATCGTTTTGTCTCCAAGAGGGTAAACTTCTGGGCACATCATATCAGAAGAGGGGATAAAGATAGACCCAAAATGGATTGAGACTATGTTGCAAATCACTCATCCTCGAAAATCAAGGAAATTCAATCCTCATTGGAAAGATTAATTTCTTGAGAAGGTTCATACCCAACTTAGTTGAACTCCTTAGAAACATTACAAACATGCCGAAAAGGAACATAAGTTAAGTGGACCCTGAAGCAAAGAAATCTTTGAGCTAGTGAAACAAGCATTAACCAAACACCAATTCTAATAAGTCCTTACCAAAATATTTCACATTTTTTCATTTGCATCGTAACATACAATAGTTGTTTTCCTATTACAGTAAAATCCACAAGTGACAAGAGCAGCCATTGCATTCTTTAGCAAGGCATTGAGAGATGCTCCTCCTAAGTACAATATGGAAAAACAAGCTCTTCGCCTTTGGTCTAAAGCCTTAAAAGACTTCGCAGTTTACATTTTGCACTCCCACACCATTTCCTTTGCCCCAAATTCAGCTTGTTAAAGATATTCTAACATAGGGGACCCGATGGTAAGAGTGGTAAGTGGATAGTCATGATACTTGAATATGATTTAGAAATCAAGCCCACTAAACTATTAAAGGCCAAGACTAGCTAGATTAATGGCTGAACCAAATTTTGAAGTTCTTGATATAAATATGATAAATACAGATGAACAAGAGGAATTTTCAACTCCCATTGTTGAAGACTATTTTATGAATTCATATTGGTATGTCAGATATTCTATATGTTTTGCTTAATTTGAATACACACCCTTAGTTTATCAAAAACAAAGGCAAGGTTTTTAAAGGTAGTTGTAAACTACCGCATTATAGATAAATGTCTTTATTGAAAAAATGCAAGTGGGATATTGCTTAAATGTTTGCCCTAGAATGATGCAGTAGAAGGTTAAGCACGAGTTCATGAAGGAGAATGTGAGGGCCACTCTACTAGTAGATTGCTGTACCAACAAAATACTTAGAGTTGGTTATTATTGGTCCACCCTCTTTCAAGATGTA
Organism: Pinus albicaulis; assembly: GCA_034641835.2. Classification (NCBI taxonomy): domain Eukaryota; kingdom Viridiplantae; phylum Streptophyta; class Pinopsida; order Pinales; family Pinaceae; genus Pinus; species Pinus albicaulis. The sequence continues at coordinate 1,316,156,872 of CM076574.1, read as the reverse complement.
CACAAGATGACAATTGCCTCCGTCATAAATGCCAAATTTTTGAAGGGCAAAAGAAAATTGTCGCCTCTTACCGCATCCAATCACCGTTGAAGTCTTTTCAACAATGGGATTTAGACTTCATGGGGAGAAATCCATCCACCCCTCATCTCCGCCCAACATAGATGGATTCTTATCACAACTAACTACTTTACCAAATGGATAGAAGCTTAATCCTTCTGAAGCAAGCCAATGACTTCCGTCATCACAAAATTTATCGAGACTCATATCCTCTAGATTTGGTTATCCTAGGAAGATCATCACCGATAATGCAACAACATTTGATCCCAGAAGATGGTTGGAATTCTAATACAAGTATCGTATAATATTGGATCATTCTACCGCTTATTACCCTCAAGGTAATGGGCTAGCAAAATTTTCAAACAAGATTTTGGTGAACATAATCAAGAAGTTGTCGGAGGACAACAAGAAGTCTTGGCACACAAAGCTAGTACATGCACCATGGGTTGAAGCCGATTAACGCTTAAGAAATCTATTGGAATGTCACCCTATCAACTTGTGTATGGAATAGATGCAATTTTTCCCAACCAACCTTTGGTGTACCAATAAGAAGTTGATTCAAGAAGGTGTATTCTCAAGACAATTACATGATCAAGAATAAATCGATTTTACACATCTTCAAAGAAACCGTGGAGGAGGTATAATGTCACAGCATTGCTAAAAGTAAGAGAGCATCAAAAGGTTTTTTGACAGAAGGACAAAAAGGCCAAGAATTTCAATATTGGTGACAAAGTGCTAAAGTGGGACTCAAGGAGAGAAGACAAGGGAAAGCATGGGAAATTTGATAACTTATGGCTTGGCCCTTATCTCATTCATTCTACCGTCGGTAATAATGCCTATTTTCACAGAAATTGAATGGAGTTGAACCGTTTTGGGGGTCCTCGTCAATGGTAGGATGCTCAAACATTATTTCTAACCTATATCACTTTGGAAGCCTTTTATTTTTTCCCTACTATAAATATTTCATCCATCATTGGCATTCAAAGTTAGAAAAAACAAAAATACAAAAACAATAGAAAGAGAAAAGAGGGCATATTGTAAAAAACAATAAAGGTACAACCCATACCAAAAAGAGAAACAAAATCGAATGTGCAAGCTCAAATGCCACTCCCAAGAAACACACTCCTAGTTAGTCATACAAACTTAACCATGACTAATTAGTTTTTTAAATTTCATTTATCGATAGGTTAATGAAATTAGATTTTCCAAATAGCTTAATCTTGGCTTATCAGCTAGGGTAGATTAGGATAGAAAATACAAGTTCAAACAAGCTCAAATCCAAACCTAAGATTCCAAAAGAAGAATGAATCTAATCTATTTAAATCATGAGTCAAAGATAGAAATAAACTGTTCTAATAAGCCCAAAATTCGAATCCGTATAAAAAGAAAACAACTCAAACAAACCTAAAAACAAGAGTCAAACAAAGGGAAGGATGTTCCTAAAAACTTTCAAATAAGCCTTCAACATTTTGATTTAATTTTCTGCAACAAAAATTCATGTGCAAACCTTGTCTTTTATGCCATAGATCAAAGAAAGTAAGTTAGACTCGTTGAATCCCGATTTACAAGCTAAATTTCGTTTTAGAAATTAGGTATAAAAATCAAGAGATTGCTTAATCTTAACATATAGTAGTTAGGTAGAGAAGTTTATGGACCTAATCGTTTAACTGAAATTATGGATAGAAATAAGTAGACTTATATTATTTTTTTCTTTTCTTTCAAAAGAATAAAATTTTTTTGTAAAAGAGTTTGTCAATCCAAATGCACTCTCAAAGAAGAAAAAAATGCCAGATGAGTAGGATTGCAGAAAGCTTGTTTGATAGTATTCCATTGTTTTTCATGGTCGCTAACATTACTTCTAATAGAAGAAAGTCATCCAAGTGAAGAAATTTGCAGCCCAATGGATGAGGTGCATCGATCACCCCCCATAGAACACAAGTTCCAAGTTCCTACACTCTTCAAGAAGGTGCCATCCCCATGTGGAGCCACCGTTATCCACCTATAAAATTTGTTATATCAAATGGTGGCTAAATTATTTTTTAAGCCTTCAAGAAACAAGTTTTATGCCAAATTGTTAGTTCTTCAAGTCTTGTGAAGATGACTTGTTCCTGATTTAATCTTCATTACCGTTTCCTCTCAATTCTCGAAGATCTATTGCTTCTAAAGAAAAAGATTGCCAAAAACCCATTTTCCTTTCATTTTACCCTCTTTTTCACTCATTATTAACCTTTCTCATTTTTACCCTTTTTCCATGAAATTTCTATTTTCTTTCATTTCCTTCTTCCTTCATAAAACCCCTGACAAGGTTTAAAACCTATTTTACCTTATCGTGCTTTCAAACTCTTTGAAAAACCTTTGAAAAATCATTAAAAACCCACTTTTATATTATAGGCCTAAGCCCTTTTTGCCAAGCCTCAAACCACTTCCCCACCACACAACCAGCGTTACACCAAGCGCTAAGGCCCGATCATGAAATCGCAACCCACACTGTGTTATGATGCCTCGCTTAGAAATTTCCCCATTGCGATCGTCCTTCTTTATATTCTTCCGATCCTTCATCTTCACATAACCTCGAGCCCGCAATTCCAAGCGCCAGTCATAAAAAACCTTCCCGATACGAACTTTCCTTTGTATTTTATTAAAAACCCCATTTTTCATATTATAACGAATCCTCGATGCTAGCTTCATTGGTTGAGAAATTCCAACCGTTTATTTAAAACCAATCAGCATCTACGAGATCTCGCATCGTTTTCCATTGGATGTGTTTAAATATTTTATTGCCCCTCCCCGATCGCGATCTTCCGATGGCTTCCCAACCGTTGATTTTCCCCACTGTGCCCGCATCCGATGGTCCGTATCAATCCTCGCAACCTTTTACACTTACACAAACCCGCTTATGTAATGTTTTTCAGCAAATCTCCGTCGTTGATCTCTCTCCGCAAATCGTCGGTACCGCATTAAACCCAAGCTCTCGCTTAACCCTTGCCACATATTTTTTATTTCATTAACCCAAAGATCAACCGAGTCGTTGATCCGTTTTATCCAACAACTAAATTCAACCCGATAGGCCCAACCCCTTTGGGTCCTACCTTCCCATATCAAATCTCCGCCGTCCATTTCGATCTAATGGTCCGTGTTAAAATCGCCGACTCCCACCCCACCTCTTTTTGTCCTTACATTCATCGCCATCACGTTTCCTCCTCGCCCACCGTCCAATCTAATTCTGTGATGTGTAACCGCCAAATACGCAATTTCACCTCTTGATTTTAAGCCGAGCGTTAACATTTCAAAATTACGTGAGGAGTGGCGAAGCCAGCGTCACGTGTCGGCCAAGAACGCATACTACGTTCAAAAAAGGTAAAACCGCCTTTCCTCCATTTTATTTGAGTGAAATCGGGCGGTTTCTCCAAATTCTAAACCACCATTCCCATTCCCTTTTCATTTTCCTAAAATCGATCTCCATCGTTGATCTCTGGCGCATCTAAATGCTCACAATCAATCTCGCTTTTAGTTCATCACCCTCCACCCATCCTCCACATGGGCCTTCATCGATCAACCTCACCATTGATCTCTCGTGGACTAATCCAATCCAACGGCCTGTGATCGTTCGGAAACCCCAAATTTTTAACCATTTTTTCTCGTCAAAGGTTTTCAACCATTTCTCTTTGTACTTTTTCTCGTTTCATTATAACATAGCCCTCTCGTATTATACATCCATGATTGATCTCGACTTCATGATCAATATGCATCAACGGCCCGACTTAATCTCCCGCACCATTCATCCAATCGCCCTCTCCTTTTGACTCGGCAAAGTAATCCTCGTCGTTGACGTTTTCATCCAACGGCTACATTCCAACCTAAACCGTTGGGGGCTGTGCCTTCTGCTCATCCACATGCAGATTTTTATAACTTTCTTTGTCTCTTGCAAGCCATGATTTTCCATTGTTTTTAAAGAAAATTAAGGCCGAGGATGACAATCCCCCACGCCTTTATTCATCAGAGATCATTCTCACAAGGTTTTTCCCATTATGTTTTATCGCTCATGACACCGACACCATTATAAAACCCTCTCATGAACGTTCACATCGAACAAGACGGTGCTAAAGCTTAATTAAATAGGAGAGTATATGTTAAAAGATCTAGTCACGAGAGAGATAAAGAATTTAAGATGGTTTACAGGCTGAGGGATTACGGCTTGAATCGACTATTCAGCCTAATCCACCTAATTAAATGTAGTAGTTTAAGGAATGAAGATAGAATTTGTACTAATTATGCCTAACACATAGATCAAAAGAAATTAGTTGGCTTAGGGTCAAAACGATAACATCCTTTTTACCTCGAGGAAAAAAGCCCTCCATCGCCACATCAAAGGCTAATTGAATCCTTTCCAAATACCAAAAGCCACCTGCACCTCAAAGCATCTAAAAGAGCAGCATACATGTTTAACGTAATATACTCCGCCTCAAGATAGTCGAATAGTTATTTATATGAAATGGCAACAAGCAGTCAGTGTTGAAGGAGGCCTCCTAAACATCTTTCCGATCCCAGTTGGGAAAGTGATCACCTAAACTAGGTGGTGACCACACATGTGATTTTTTTGCTCAGGCACCTATTTTTAGACTATGTCTATATTTTCAGACATATGGAGCATGGTCCGGGATTGCGTATTATTCTTTGGAGTATTGGTTTTCATGTTGGTAAAATAGGATGGACATCTATTTTTAGACATACAGTCGAAGTTCATTTTTAGACCGCTCATCCTAAAAATAGGGAAGTCGAATATTATTAGCTCTAATAATATTTGGGACTTAAACATTATCTTATTCTCTGGGAGCACTTTCAAATTGATGCCTCTGATGTATATACAAATGGCTGTGGCATGAAACACATTTTTTCCTAGGTTTAAGTGGAAGCACAATGAAGACTTCAGCTAGAACTCATGCATGTAGTTTATGGGAGTTGATTGAGAAGTTAGTGAGTTGGTATTCATTAACTAATTCAAACATAGTTGAGCTTTTTGTATCCAAGTAATTAATAGATACAATTAGTGAGAGTAGCACTAATTATTAATTAATTCACTAATTATAAACCTTATAAATCAACTAAAGAATACATCATAACTTAGCAGTATGGAGGCTGAAGGAGACCTGCCAGTAAATAGTGAAAGAGCAGTTAACTATCGGGTTGTGACTATACTATTGCTATTTGCAACACATGATGTGTGAGAACCTCCATGAGGATTGCTAGCTCAATCTAGTGGTTTATCTATATAAAGAGACTATCCCATAGCTTGATGTGCACCAGTTGGCTATCAAGGGTTAAAGGTTGGAGCATGAGTTTTGCTAGATCTAGTTTTGATAGTGTAGTACAAGAGGGGGTAGGCAGCATGAGAGCTGTAAAGAGCTTTGTACTATGATTGTTACATGATCTCCATGGCATGTATAATATACGATAGTTGGGGTTTCTACCAAGCTTTCCATCATCGTGTTCATATGTGAATTTTTGCAGGTTTTAATGTGTGCATGCACTGGTTTTTATTTCCGCATGTGATGATCACGGTAGAAGAGATTATGTATTATGCATGAAGTCGAAATAGTGTGACCGTAGAATTTCAAGGATAACATATCAATTATTCAAATTTTCACAATTTCTAATCAAAGAATCTAATTTAAACCGTCAAAGAGAAGTTATTAAAAGGATAAGAAATAGCCTCAAAGTCAAATATTTTAATCCTCTAAGCCTCAAAAGCCGTGTTTTCGCAGTTATGAAATTATAGACATAGATCAAATGTATTCTGCTTTGCGTCTGTATGGTTTTCAAGGCAAAGAATTGCATTAATCGTAAAATTAATGATACTTGAACCCTAGAAATATTTCACCTCTCATTTTCCTATAAAATATTGTTGAGGAGCATTGTAAAGGAAGTTGTTGAACTCTTTGATATAATACTTGTGCTCGAAACTTTCTACATGTAAAATAGCATTCGCAGGCTCTTTAAGCTCGATGGTAATCAAATAAGTTAGCTAAAGAGAAGATGATTGCTAAACCGAAACATTGATTTGAATAATGTAATTGGATTGACACTAACATACAAGTCGATTCTGGGATCCCGGTCTATATTAATGGGGAAGTGCTTTTTCTCGTTATTGTTTTCTCTTCATGTATGCCATTTTTTCCACTTATTCTCCGATAAAGAACAAAGAAGCATAGAGTTAGGATTTACCGTTTATAGTACCTTCTCCGACCGATAAGCTTTATCTCAATGTTTTCCTCCAAAATTGTGTGTTTAATAATGACTTAAGTTAAGTGTAAAAATTATCAAGGAATGTTGTTTTGCCCCCGTCTTGATGTGCAAAACTTGGAAAGGAAATTATTGAATGTTATTTTCTATTATGTACTCGTAGACAGACTAGAAAAAGTTTATGGTTTGCCTCGTCTTCTAGTTCTTTTCCTCCAAAGGTAATTTCGAAAGCTTCTCAAGAGTATGCGAAGAAGAAGCTTAGATTTAAAAGTATCTTATCTGATCTTTAGGTCGCACTTGTTTTTCTTATCCATTTTCATCCCTTCGAAATTAATTATGTGGATTAATAGATTTAACAAAGCTTGTCCAAAGAAGTCTATGGTTAGCCCTCATTCTTTAGTTGGTTTTTTTAAAATGGGCTATTTTGCAAGGCTTTTTCTTGTTTGGAAAGACCGATAAATCCTAGTTGAAATTATTGTCTTTTTCCACCTTCGAACACTTTTATTGTTAAGTATTCCATCATTTTTTATCTAAGAGACTATGTGATATATGACTTGCCCTTGGGACCACTCTCAAATTGTTGCACAATTAAACCCTTTTTATGACTCCATAGCGCAATGGACTAAAAACCAACATCATATCTATCCTATCACCCAAATCTTGTTCCGATTGCTATACCTTCACCCTTGGAACTCTTTTCATTTTTAGGACTTTCTCTCAACTAAAAAAATCATGCTCAACTATCCAAAACCAAACAAAACCCTTGTTCTTAATAACCAGCTCATTATCACATAAAAGCTTTAAAGATAAATCAATTCGCACTCATAGAGAGATCCCTCTCCTGGATTCAGGAGGGCTAGATCCTAGAATCCCAAAGTGGTTCCAATGTCCCTCCGCAGCTCTAGTCTCACCAATCACGAAATTATGAGATAACACCACCTAGTCAGTAGTTTAGCCGACTCACCAATGCCATTCTATGAATACTATAATACCATGCATAGGAGAAAGGTGGTTCAAACAAATGCATCTATACCTAAGCCACTATCACCCATTTCGAAACCAAGTTGTCAAGCTCATTGCAAAACCATGTTCCCTCTTCTCTCATCTATTGGATGATATGATCCCCAATGAAGATCATTATGAAATACTTCAATTGGTGAGGGTAGGTCTTCCGCAGTCTATTCCTACCACACAAGACTCTGCGATTTTACTAAAACCAAAGCTTCTACATTTTCCCTAGCCACCTTTGTAAAATTATTGAGAAAATGTCTTCCATCATGCAAAAGAGGCCTACATCCCAACAAATGTCAAGCCTTTTTCATCATTCCCTCATCAAAGTGATTGTTCTACACCAACTAGAACAACAAGGCATCCCATGGGAGGTTTTCATTGCCCATGATGATTTCACAACCCGCTGCACCATCCTCCGCAAATTCTCGCCATCATCTCAAATTCCTCCTCACACACCTCCATCACCCTCCACTAACCTTGCTTCATCCTCTTCACATGAATCATTTCCACAACAAACCTTTCCTCATTCACCTTCTCCTCAAGAAATCATAACATGAAGAAAGCAAAGAAGGAGGAAGATGACCAAGAAGAAAGCAAGGAAGGAGGGGAAGATGACTAAGAAGAAAGCAATGAAGGAGAGGAAGATGAAAGAAGAAAGCAAAGGAAGAGAGGAAGATGAAAATGAAGAAAGAAGTAAATGAAAGGAAAATAAAGTGATAAAGGTAGTGAAAAAGAAGAAAGTGTCGATGAAGAAGAAAACAAAGATGAAAGCAAGGAGCCCAATGATGAGCAAAAAGACCAAAACAATAGGCCAAATGATGAAGAGGATGACTCCAAAGATACAAGGACAGAAAGGGCCTTTATAATTTTGAAAAAAACAATGAGCTACAAAAAGAGGAAAAAATGAAGTGAGCTAGAAAGAGGAAAATAGTGAGCCTAATGACAATAAAAAAACAAATGACAAACATGAGAAGAAGTAAAAGATGAAGAAAGTGACACTAAAAACACAAAGGACATTAGAGCCGAGGCATAGCCAACAGAAAGAAAATCAAGATGACAATAAATATAAAAGGCAACCAAGAAACGAGTTTGAAGATGATTTCTGTCAAGGGCAAAAAAATGAAGATCATGAGCCAAATAATGAAGATAACGAACAGTGACAAGAAGAAGGAATCAGCCAAAAGAGCTCACCTAGTGAAAAAGAAAATGACCACTGTGCTAACAAGAGGGACTAATGAGATTTCCCTATGATGTTGACCCCACAGTAGAGGAAAATAATGATACAAAGGCTAATTTTGACAAGGAAGTAGTGGGTCAAAAGATGAAGAAGAGACAACATGAGACAGAAGATGTACCAAGTAGTGATAAAGGCACCTCTTCTAGCATTGAAAAAATAGAGGATGATGTACCTAAGGGTCTTAACAATGATGATGGCATAAGAGATAGTGAAAATGCTCTCTCAAAAGGGCAACAAGAGCAAGGTGAAAAAGATGTACACACGTAGATCGTACATGAGGAGAAAAGCATTCCTAAGGTCACCGATGATCAAAGTTTGAAAATGAAACTTCCATACCTTTCCCCATTACCCATCAAAGAGGAGAGAGGCATGTATTCGCCGCCCTCCAAAGGGAAAGTGCCATGCCATCCTCCTCAACCCAAGTGATTAACAAAGGTAAACAACAAGTGAAAGAGGAAGAAGACAATCAGTGAGGAGGAAAGAGAGTTTGAACTCATTCACATAGACAAGCAGGGAGTAATGAGACAAGAATTGCAAAATCCTTCTACAAGACAAAGAATGCATAGATCACGAATTGGAAGTTGAATTAGAAAGGTTCAAGAACGTTGTTCATCATGACAGCAAGAACAAAATAAATGAGTGGCCAACAAAGCCATCTATGATGTAAGGGCCTCAAACACGAAAGAGGCTCAAAGAGCACAGTGAAGCTGAGGAGTACATGGGTGCCTAAGAAGAAAGTGAGGATGAGGAGGGTCAATCTAGAAGGAGGCCTAGAATTATGGGTCTAAGAAAGGCTTTGGCACAAGAGTGGGAGAAAGAATTAGCCCGGGCTACAACAATCCCTCATTGAACTCCTTGCCATGGAATTACCATAACATGGAATCATGGCTTTAAAGGGCCAATACACATCTTGAGGCCAAACTGAGAAGGCTACCAAAGATTTGAACTTGCAAAGGAGAATGACTGAGCACTATGAACGAAGAAACCAAGTTGCAAGGAAACAACCTGCAATTGCCCAAAATGAGGGCCAGCACCAAACATGAAAATAAAAAGCTAGGCTTTGGTGTTTCTCCACAGCCCAAGCTTTCTACAAGTCTCCTAAGACCCACGAGGCACCTACCTACCAAATTTGGGAGAAATTGAACAAGCTTTTGTTTTTTTGCAAATTTTGGAGGATGCGCTTTTCTCCTGAAGGCATATTCAGGGAGGATAGGTTTAACATTTTTGGATTTCTGTCATTAGAGGAGCATTTCACCAATTTTCGTTCAATTTGAGTTGTTTTGATCCTGCAAAGGGTCAAAAACACTCATTTTTCAAACATTCTACCCACTTTTCGCAGCATGTGTTGCGCTTCGGAAGTCTTGGAATTTTCAATTTTTGGACAAATTGTAGAGGTCATATTGAAGAAATAAAGGTATATCTAGAAATCAGACTTCAAGGGTTTTCCAATAAGCCATCACTAGGCCTTTTCCAATATCGGGAAGGCTTCAAAACATCGCTCTCCAAAAGGTCTATTTTTTCCTATCTCTATGTTGCACTCCTCGCATAATTTCAATTTTTGACACAATGTGTTATGCTCTATAGGTGACCCATGTTATAATGTGCATTTTGAAAGTTTTCAGCGTTTTCTATGGCCTAAAAGTCATTATACTACTATTTATGGCCGAAAATATATTTGTTAGATATTTTTATGCCTTGGCCTTGTAAGGCCTTAAGGACAAGTTAGGATATTTCTTGTTGGCTAACAGGCTTCTAGATGTCGAGTATTTTCCTCTTCCTTGCTTGTTATATAAGGCATGAAGATTCATTGTAAATAGTTGGGGACTTGATGTTTTTAAGAGCAACACATGGTTTTAGGTCGAAGAACAACGGAGTGTTGTGAGCTTGTGGATGAATTGCCTCGATTGATGGTGATGAAGGCTTGCTTGGTAGATCCCCGAGTTTAGTTAATGGTGATGCATTCCTTCATATGTTCATGTTTTTCTTGTTTTCCATATGTCCATATTTCTATTTCTTTTTCAATAGCTCGAAGAGCATAGATGAGAAATGTTGTTTGAGTGCACCCCAATCTTCTTGTTAGCTATTGGTTTCCATGTTTTCTTCTGCTAAGTTAGCTTAAAGAATTCTTCATTGCTCCTTAGGCCCACCTAAGCTTGTCTATCTCATTATTGGATTAATATGCTAGTTTCTAAACATGATTCATGGTAATCCCCGTTGTTTCTCTAAGGCTATTCAAACTTTTTTCTTGAAACCTCTTCTTTGATGTATTAATTGTTAGGTTAAGTCAAAGAGGTCTTGTTTCGATCTTGCCCTTTGAATATGCTTATCGCCTTGCTTCCAGTTCTTTATATTTTAATGAATGATATTTAGGTGTTCCTCTTCATTTATTGATGCTATTTGTCTCTTCTTTATATGTTTTCAAATCTTGAAAGTAGAGCTACTGAAGTTGGGGATAAGTTCTTTTGCTTCCTTGTTCTACTAGATTGCTTTATCTTGGATGTTTGTTTAAAAGTATTGTCATCGAGTAAATGGTGTTCCCTATCTCATGATTAGTATATTTTTCTTATCAATATTAAATACCTTCTTGTTCAGGTATTTGAAAAGAATTCTTAATTTCCCTTTTCCCTACCTTGGTTCCCAAAACTTATTGTCCATTTCACTCTATACATAAACTTAAAAGATCCATTAACTACTCTAGCTTTGCCCCCGTGATGTACCCCAATTCGCTACCAAGATATCAATGACTTAGACTCCATTGCCCAACTGATTTACAACCCTCTCACTCACCCATCCCACTAGATCATCTTACTCCAACCCAAAAACAAAAAAACAAATCGACACTTAACAACCAGCTTCAAATCAATCTCTGTCCAAAGCAAACAAGTTCACATCCTTCGCATAACAGAGAGAGCTCTTGTGTCCACAGTAGGGTCCCCAGACCTGCAACACCGTCTGATGTTACCTCCGTCATTTGTTTACTAATCTACCAAATCGTCAGACATTAGCATAGAACATTTTCATTTCAAACAATACAACTGTGAGATGAGCAAACTCAATTAACATTAAATTGAGTCACCGCTAAGAAAATACGTACTATTCAATTATTTCATGGAATCCATATGAACAACCGACCGACTTTGTATTGATTTTCCCAAAATGGCTCTTCATACATGCACTATGAAAGAACCTAAAAAAATTACAAAAGAAGACGATTCAGCGTACTCACTACTTCTTCTCTAGAACTCATAACCTTTTCTAAGTCCTCTCGGTCCGATCTTTTATAGTTTTTCATTCAACATTTAGAGAATATATTTTCCAACAAAATATTTTCGTGGAGATATTGTATGTTCCTAGTCTTAATCAAAAACCAAAATTGATGCTGAGGCAAAACGACTCTCATCTCACATACAAGATGGCCTAACACAAAGCTCTAACTAAAACATAAAAGTAAGTGAAAATAAAGAGTGTTAGTGAAATCAACATTTTACCCGATTTTACGCCTACAGAAAATAAATTTAAATGGTGCCACGGCAACAAACTGCGAGTTTCTATCTCTGGTGTTCCGAAGGCGTGTCGTGATGGCGGCGGTGATGGCTAAGCGCCGATGATGAGGATTATCCCACTTTACACTTAAGGAGGTCACACCGATAAGAAGAAGAGGATACCGCAGTATTACATATTCATTGCACTTTTTCCACGTGCTTCGGAGATGGCATTATGACATAGGTTTCATCTAGGGTCTCGAATATTTGTGAGCTCGAAGATAATCTATGCGTAATGGGGCAAGGAATTGCTTTAACCCTGGTAAAGGAGGAAGAACTTTACTCAAAGTGACTATTACCGTATCTCAAGCCAACCTGCGCTTTTTCCAAAGGGTATGTCGCATTATTCATTATTTCTGGCTATTTTCCCGCTCGTAGGTCGTTAGTCTTAAAATGTGCATGTTTTCGGGATGCCAAGATGATGGGAGGCATGTTTACCGTTTTATTCTACCGCCTTAACTTTTCAACTCCTTTTAAAACTAGAGTTAAAATGTTCTCATCATTACTTGTGCACGATCTCTCCTTCTTTCAATTACTCTTTGACCTCCATAATAGTTCTGCAACAATCAAGGATTCTTTCATGTGTACCTCGAGGCCAGTTCATTCAAAGTACCAAATATATCTCTTTCGCCATCGAAGCCTTTGCTTCTCCGTCCATGCGCCTTCTTGTGTTGTACCGAACAAGAGAACCGCAACTTTCTTGTCGTCCATCAGCAGAGGAAATTCCAATGTTGTCAAACCCTCTCGGCTATTATATCCGTCCAAATTAGACACACCTTGCTTCCGCAGCTTCATATTGCATTTGATTCGTTTCGTTAAATCTTTGACAGACTTATCCCCGTGGGGTCGCTTTTTCCCCTTTCAATTTTTTTGACCTTCTCCGTAAGGACGCCATCGCCTTCTTATTTGTTTCCGGCGGCGTCTTGTTCTTTTAATCACCGACGAGTCGAGAGATGGTCTCATTTCAACATCTTCAAGTGCAGACAGGCTTTACCCGCTGTTTCGGGGTTGTTCCGGCTCAGACCCGTGGGAGTCTCGGTGGCTCAGCATTTTCTTCCCCCGTTCTCTAGAAAGTTTGCAATTAGCGAGAGCCGACTTTTTCGTTCTCTACTTGAACCAACCTGTATGCTCACACATGCCCCCCCGCGGGCCCGTTTAGCTTCTCGTTCTCACTCTCCGAATTAATTATCCACTTCTAACGCGTGATAATTATTTGTCGAACCACATCTCTATCTACTTTCTCCTTCTCTCCTTTATTTCTTTCGAGGGTGTCTATACTAACATTTTTTGCCCAGCACCAGCTTCTCTCCTTTTGCAGTTTCAATACCCAAATTATGCTTTGGTTCTAGCTCTCAAAGCTAGTGCACAACACTACCCCTTCATTCTACAACATATCTCCTATAATTCTGTGTGTTTTTCAAGTTTATCTAATGTATTACTTATGTTTAAGATGATTTTCAAGGCCTGCATTGACCTCCATCTCACGAGGGTTGTAACACCTTGTTTAATAGCGTATGAGCTACTCCTTATCCATGCTCACAGGAGCCGAGAGTGATGTTTGTCTGCCAAACCTTACTAACCATCCCTTACTTTTTTCGAGAAAATTTGTTTCTAGCATTTAGCTCCTCCTCACCTCCATCACCACCGTAATTGCTTGGAGTAAAACCCAGATGGGGTCGCAACAATTATGCATCGTCGAAAGCAATCGAAATCCCACCTTGTTCATATCAGCTCTAAATTGGGTGCACATTCAAAGGATGGTTCCTCCCCATATCATCCGGTCTCTCTTCAATTTTCTATTTTTATGAGGGTGTGCAACTTCATAAATTTTCACACCTTCGTGACTTCCATGCACCCGAGATGCCTACCTATGCTTTATCCTCTATTCTCTACGTACACATTTTCGCTCTTCTTCCTTCGTAATCGAAGACTCTGCCCAACTGGCATCCAAAGGCCATGTATCAAGATTAGCTCTCCATTCAATGAAGGCTTCAGTCTCGTGTACATGTGTTGTGCTGACTTTATTTTCTCTTCCTGATCGGAGAGACCTCAGTTCATAAGGCCAAAATTTTCCCCGTGGGGAGGTCCATTTTCGCAAAGCAATTTTTCCACTATGGAGAGGGCTTCACTTGAATTTATGTAGAAGGACCAACTGGTTGGGATTTTGAGAATGAATCCTTTCTTCGCAAGCACATGGATCCGTCTACCAAGGTTTGTCAAATGAATTCGAGGGTATTACCTCGTGACAACAGAAAACATCACAGCAAAGAGGGGAGTACCGCACCGTAGACCTTTATCATGGTAATCCTCAAACACTGCCGATTTACGAAAGATGGTTTATTATAGGAAACCTTCACCTTGTCATTCAATTGTCAACCTGTGGCAAGTCTTCTTATTTCAAGAGTGTAAGCATAGCATATGTGAGTGAGGTCGATCGATAGTTACTCTATATTGCCTATGGAAAGGATTACTAATTTTCAAAGTTCAATCAACTCAAAGAGAAATGGATTGGCAAATTGCAACTAACTATTATGTGTCTAGTCCATAAGGAAGAGAGAAATCTATAATTGAATAGCACAATGATGGATTGAACAAGAATCTTAATGAATTGAATAGCAACCTTAACGAATTTAACAAAGAACTTGAATGAATTGAACAAATAACCGAATAAAATGAATTAGCAATTACTATATAACTTTGCAATGGAATTTTCATAAAATTGACTAATTGACATCTTACCGTACTTAATCAAGAATTCGACGCCCTTATCGTACCGAGGGAACAATCTAATTCGTAAAGATAAATAACATTGACCAAGAATTATTCATTTATTCGTGAATCGACTGCAGAAAGGCGTTGGAAGAAAATGAAAACATCTAACAAAATTACAAAGCATTATTATAAATCCGTATAGCACGAACAAGTAAAAAATTATTCTAAAACCAGAAAGCACGAATGCTAAACTATTATGAGGAAAGAAAACTATAATCATTTATGGAAAAGTAATTTACAAATCGCATCGTACAATCGGATATTGATTCTACAACTAACGCACAGCATGGCAATTGGTGAGGAAACTCCCTGGTGGTTGGGCCTGCATCACCGAAGTTCTAACGCAATGAAAATTCAAAAGATGATTGTTCAAACATCAAACTCGCTAAATCAAAGGATAACACAAAGACATAATTGAATAGTTCTATCTCGGGCGTTGACTATTAAGCAAAAGGAAATTTCATCCTTTTCTAGTTCATCCTTGGTCCTTTTAAAGCGCTATCACACAATCGTATTTTCTCTGCATTTATTGCACCATCGTATGTGGTTATCATTTGGGTTCTCGAGCTTGGACTATCTTTTCCGCTTCTCACAATTTCGAAAGCTACTAAGATTCCATAAGTCCGTGTTCTGCCGGTTTTTCTTTCGTTTAACGTTATTTAGCTGCTTTGCTTTCCGTATACATAGATACAATAAGCGCCAAATTTCGTTATAAAAGCGTTTCCTTTTGTCGTTAGCCCAATTGCCTCGATTTTCATAAACCTTCTATCTTTATTATTAAAAACAGGTAGACCCCAAAATCGCGTCATAATCATAATTACAGGGTGGAAAACATACCTTCATTCGTGCTCCAACATACTCCCTCGCTTACATATTCGTAGGTCCTCGTGCAAACACATTGCCGAGATGTGTAACCGTGTTAAGGAGTAGGCGGGCAGACCTCTTCCTTATATGCTCGAAACCCCGTTTCCTCGTCTACTTTGCAAAGGTAGCGGTTGTGTGCCCTTCGGCACCAGAGTCATGATCATAGCCCTTGAGGATACCGTACAAGAGGGCATCTATATCTACATCCCAACCATGCAAGACCCATGATGAAGACCAAGTTATTATATGAGAGGAATCATGGGAGGTGACCGCTTGAAATTTATGTAGCTAAATGGCTCCCTATTCTTTACATTCTTGGTGGAGGCCATCCATCTTTGTTTAGGTTGCTACCAGGATGCTTCCCGAATGTCTCCAAAATATTCTTTACCATTTTCTATAATGTCTTTATGGATGACCCCACCGGTCTCAATCTTCCTTCGCACAGTTCTTGTCCCCGGATAAAATCGGGGTCACAGGGGTTTTGTACTTTCAACCCACAAAGCTAATCCATGTGCTCTTCTTTTGGAAGATGTTATATGGTTTGCCCACCTAATCTAATTCTTAACAAATGAGAGGAAGTCTTTGAACCGAACATCTCCCATAAAGGCACTAGGATTGCTGTATGTGTCCTCTCTAAAAATAAAGTGTGCATGTAAAAAGTTCATATAAAAAGGCGTTGGACCTATTCATCTCGACGTTGTTAATGGACGAACTCTTCATGGTTTCTTGAAAGTTGTGGACTTCCATTTCCTAACGGCCTTGATTTTCGTAACAACACGTTCGTTAAGAACAAAGACAGTTTGTGGTCAAAATTTCCGCATGTTAGTGCATCATAACACAAAAGAACAAATTGGTATGTTGACTTTGCTTGGCTTTGCTCCACCTATTTCAGCTCCTTTTACCTTTACTCGCTCCTCTCCGAGATGGGAAATGTTTCATCTTATATAGTGTGTTAGTCATCCACAATTTTCACTATCCCAAGATGACCAAGTATTGGTCCGATCCAAATCTTGGGGGAGGCCTCAAGATCTAAATGAAAATGGATCTCGACAATATCTAAAAAATTAGAATGCAAGAAAAAAGAGAGAACACATCGCAACAAAACCAAAGAAACTGTTTATTAAAATAGAGAACAACTCTAGAAGCTACATTGTGGTGGAAAATTTGTCCTTTACAAAGTGAGGCTTGTTATTTATAGCCTTTTTTTGGAGTTACAATACCATGTGTGCAGATACCAGGTGGACACTGTGGGTCAAAACCATGGGTAGATATCACTTACAATACCATGGGTAAATCCCACGTGTGGATGAATACTATGGGTGGATACATACCATGGGTCACTTATAATACCATGGGGCGAACAAATATCATGGGTGGATGAATACCATGGGTCGATGCTATTTACAATACCATGGGTAAATTCCATGGGTGGATGGATAACATGGAGAGATGAATACCAATGGTTGATGCCATTTTCCATTCGAATCATTCCTTTCTCCTTAAGAAGCAATGGTCTCCATTGTGTGAAGTTCCCTCCCGAGAAGCCTTTGAATATGAAGAGTTGTTGAAGAGAATGGTTTTCCGTAGTTAACCCATAACCGTGATGAACGAAGATCCGAGGATAGAGATACCCCGTAATGCTTGTGACCAACCTTGATATTGATGTTGTGCTGCCTAGAATGATTTCGATGAAGTATGGGTTTGTGGATGAACCAAAACCATGACAATGAAGATCCAAGGACAGAGATACCTAGTAATGCTTGTGACCAACTGCAGGACTAACAAAGGTGGTGGCCTCCAGCAAATGGACTTCTACAGAAAAGGATTTTGGTTGGACCCATAACCGTGATATTGATTGTTGATGAAGTAACAAAGCCCACATAGCTTGGGGTGGTAGGGCACGCTCCAACAACCATGTTTCTAATGTTGTCGAGGTCGAAATCGATGAATGAAGCAAGTGCCTACTAAAGTGGGGTGGGAGGCACGTTCAAAGGAACCTTCCGGGCTTCCGAATGTTGCTCAAGATTGAAAATGAGCATAACTTGGTCAAATATAACTCGGTATTACTTATTATAACTTGTTTTTGGAAATGGAAATGATCATTATGCATCTTCTCATGTGTTTGAAATCACTATCTAGAGACTTCTATACCAAATTCGTGTTAAACTGCTCCGCCGCTACAAATTCCCCTGAAAAAAAAAAAAAAAAACCGATTTAAAATCATCATAACTCCCACATCCGGTCTCTCGATTCGATCGTATTTTTTTTTTTAATTGGGTGGATTAAGGGAAAATAAGATATATAGCCATTTCTTTGAAATTTTGCATCGAAAATGGGAAAAAATGATATGTAGATCCACCGTCCATGAATTGACGCGAATATTTTCAAATATCATGATTTAGAATCGGGCCGCATAGTCTTCCCTCATCCGAACCTCGAATTCGGGCCGATTTTTTTTTTTTTTTTTTTTGGTATTTTTTTGCAAGGAATCCGTATCCTGTCTTTTATTTTGTAAATTTTTCACTAAAATTTTCGCATCTCATCTTCAAACTCGCCACCCAAAGAAATTCATGGAGTTTGTCAATACGCTAAAAATTGAAATCAAATATTCTTCAAACTCCTCATTCCCATGGATTCTAACTCGAATATGATACCATCGATTCGAATCTTGGGAGGCCTCCAAGATCTAAAAATTTGAAAATGGATCCGACAAGATCTAAAAATTAGAATGGAAGAAAAAAAGAGAGAACACGCTCGCAAATAAAACCACAAAGAAACTTGTTTTATTAAAATAGAGAATAATCAGAGAAGCTACATCAGGTGGGACAACTGCTCTTTACAAAGTGAGGCTTTTGTTATTTATAACCTTTTTTTTGAGTTACAATACCATGTAGATACCATAGGTGGACACTGTGGGTCAAAACCATGGGTAGATATCACTTACAATACCATGGGTAAATCCTATGTGTGGATGAATACCATGGTGGATATGGCATACCATGGGTCACTTATAATACCATAGTTAAATAAATATCATGGGTGGATGAATATTATGGGTCAATGCCATTTACAATACCATGTGGGTAAATTCCATGTAAGTGGATGGATAACATGGGTAGATGAATACCATGGGTTGATGCCATTTTCCTCATTCGCATCATGGTCCTAGATTTCTAGAAACAAAAGTCATAAACATTGTGAGTTCTAGAACTTAACGCCTATTATCCCGAGATAAAACTTTCACTATTTTATCATCCTAATTAGTCATGATCGCTCCACCACTCCCGGAAGACTCCATCATGGGCTCAAGCCATTTGTTTTTAACCCAATTTGTCACCCATTTTTTCACCATGTCTTGCCTTTGTCCAAAACCTCTGCTTGCTTACCTTCGTAATTCCCCACTACTACCTAAAAACCTACTAGTCAAATAATCCCTACAGTTTCTTCCATAACATTCTCAAACATTGGTCTCTCGTTATGCCCTCGCTGATAATGGTAAGTATGTTGGACCTTAGGTTTTCGAATACACCAAGCTTGGCATGGATACCATTCACACTTGTGAACCCTAAAGCTAGATCTCACCCAAAGTCCAAATCCAAGAAAGCCCTCTATTAGGTCACCTATGGCTTCACTCACCATAGGATGGATTTGGTGCCCAGTAAAACTATGCTTTCCTATATGAAGAAATCGTATTCAAAAAGAATAAAAATCAAGCAATTTGGCCCAAGATTGGTTAACAAATTGCGCAAGAAAAGCATCTTTAGCTTAAAATACAAATATTACAAGGGACAATGCCTTGTTCATATTTTTGCAAACAAATTATCAGGGTTGCCATTAGCAAAGGAGGTAAAGTGATGGTATGCAATCCTCACCAGAGACATCCATGCTTGGTGGTGCTGTGAGTCTATGTTTAAAAGAGAAACAAGGTTTCTTTAGTTGTTAAAAACAAGATAGGCAAGAAACCATCACAAAGGCCACAAAGGACAAAAGTCATTTAACCCATCAAATGCACATTGAAGATTGTTAAAGTAATGAATAAGTTTTGTGTTGCCACAGAAACTTAGTAAAGACTCTTGTTCTTTCTAAAAGCTCCCAAAAACATAAGAGTTTGCACATATTACAAGACAATTCAATCAAGGTGAATAAAGCTTCTTCTTAACAAAGAAAGGCATACAAAGGATATCATTAAAAGGGAGAAATGGAAAGGGATAGGTTTGCTTTGTATAAAATGATAAAAAATCCAAAGACAAGTTCTTTTTCTTTCAAAAAGTGGACAAGGTGGAGAAGTCTTTATATCTTCAAGTAGATTAGCAAGATTAAAGAGAAACTTGAGAGGCCCTCAACAAACAACAAAGCAACTTTGTAAATCAAACACACCACTCATGCAACACCAAATAGTCAAAAAGGCATGAGTAAAGGTAAATAAAAAAAAACATTATCAAGGTGGGTTTACCTTCTAAATTATTTTTTCAAAAGGTTATAAAGGCTTTGTTATTAACTTCGCACCATTTGTCATCTTCCAAACCACAAAGAGTCATAAAAGAGATTGTGTCATTTTCCGAGCGTAATCAAAGCTATGCACACATGCTTCCGGTCACCGTTACGCGCTCTCGCTTGCGCACACGCACAGGAGGGGTGGTCGTAGTGTTACTTAACACGATTACGCACCCGAATATCCGTCGTTACACACCTGCGTGCGCGGTAATGCATAGAGCCCGACACGCCCGCACTCGGTGTGTTATGCCCCACAATGCACCGTTACCGTAGCCCGACAAGACCCTACTTAACCGTTACGCACCGGGTGTTACACCGCGCTCGCACTCAAGTGTTGGGTGCCATGGTGTTACGCTCATGTTATGCTCTCGGTGTTGCGTTCTCGCTCGTTATGCCCAGGTGTTACGCCGTGTTATGCCCTGGGCGTTACGCTCTTGGTTGTTACGTTACGTACGCAGATCCTTCAAAATGCTAAAGGGATTCGAAACTAATTTTTCCTCACCCTCAAAGCCTCGCAAAGGACTAGAACAAGGTTGGTGATTTGTTTACCTCTAAAAACTCCATTTTTTCTAAGAAAAATAACATTGAAGGTCTCGAATGAACCAAACTTAAGTTGTATTACAATCACCCCTTGCAAAATTTTGTTTAGGTTGGAAAGACGAAATTGTTACATACCGTAGAGGGGGGGGTGAGGGCATCAATCAAGCCTTTGAAAACATTGAATACACCTTTGGAGACTTCATCTTGCTTCATTTGCTCGCCTCTACCTCTACCACCCTTACAACCTTTTAACCCAAGAAGCCTTCTAAACAGCTTTTAAAGAGCCCTTTTTTTTTCTTTTTCTAAGAGAAATCCTACCCACTATGTCTCAAACAGAAGCCACACCAAAGAAGGATGAGGTGTTCAAACACCTACCAAGCCTTAGTACAAAGAGGAGGGGAAAATAGATTTTAACCCTTAGACACACACCATATTATCCTCCTCATGATCCTTTCATGCTTTCAAGATGTAGGGTGTTATCAATTTTAGAAAAGATCAAATAAGTTGGTTAAAATTATCCAAACTTGACTAGGTTGTTTGCCTTTAGCTTACAAAATCATCAAATTAACCTAGTACAGGTGAAAATTGGAGTCAAATTTGAGATTATTTCAAAAGCAAATCCTATGATACCAGACATTGCGAAATATGGTTCAAACAAAATAAGTTACAGCTGAGCTATTATGAGCCCTACCCTAAACCCAAATGCCAACAAGACTGAAAGGAGATTCTCCTTCTCCCACTTGTTAGAAAGGTACAAGCACTAATGAAAAAAATTATCAGTATTTCACCCTTTGAGGGCAGATATTCCGTGCTCTACTCATATCATATAAGGTTGCTAATGCACTTTACCAAAGCTTCAAGATGATGAATCTACCATACTACCTTTTCCAGTATTGACAAAATGGCCTCACTTGCTTTAAGAAGAAAAGCTATGCACCACCAAATACCGTAGCCTTTTTCACCACCCTTAATCAAAATGATCACTCTATATCACCAGAGAAGCAAGGAATATCTTCAAAACCTTCATCTCACATGATGTATTCACGTTGCATTCCCGGCTTTCATCCAAAGCAGAACATGCCTTCCACTTCACAACCATCTACCTCCACTTCATCCATCATCTCCCCATATGCCTTCTCCTTCCACAAAGAAATCTACCTCTTTGTTTCTTCCCTCTAATCTACTAAGTAAAGAGGTCAAAGAGTCTTAGTGAAGAACAAATAGATGGCAAAGATCTGTGAGGAAAATGGGATGAGTAATGATGGCCATGAAGGGAAGCAAAGTAGGCTCTGAAGAGTTAAACATGATCATGAAGAAAGTAGGATGATCATGAGGAAAGAATTAAGGGAGAGAATGATGAATATGAAGAAGAGGATAGCCATGAAGAAAGGGCAGATGGCAATGATGAAATTAGGTGAAGGCAAACCACAAAGACTAGAGTAGTGAGCCTCGAGGAAGAGGAAAGAGATGGTGCGTGGGAAAAGTGATGAAGAAGAGCATCCCGATGATGAAGAAGAGTACCAGATGATGAGGAAGAGCAAGATGATGAAGAGTGACGCCCATCAAAGTACACTCAAGATAAATATGAAAAGAGTCATGACAAATATGATGTTAGCCATGACTATCTGAAAAAAATTAGTCCATGGATGACAAAGAAAATCAAAGAGAGGAGGCAATTGGCAAGAAGATATCACAAATTAAAAGTCAAAGTGATGATAGCACTCATTGAAACTTCCTATCATGCTCCTCTCGCATACACATATCACAGTAGGGAGAAGAAATGTGCTTCCGTCGCTTCTACAATAGTGTTACTTATCTTCAAACAACCAAACATTGGACAAAGGAAAAGAAACACGTGGAAAAAATGTTGAGCAAGAAGGCATAAGTAAGAAGGAGCAAAGGATCAAAATACTTCTTAAGGGCCTCTTTTTATCGATCTAGCAACATAATGAGGACCAAGGATGAGTACTCAAGCTCTCTGTAAAAGGATGCTCACTAAGAATGGGAAAAGGACTTTGGGAGGGCACAAAGATTCATACTATTATAAGTAGGAGCATAAACATTTCAAAGAGGAAGAGGCCCCTACGCAGCGTAAGAAAATGGTCAAAACGACTATGCAAGGAAAAGCATGCTTGCTAATGCCAAACTAAATCAAGCCCTTCGTGGAGCTAGAAGAGCTAAAAAGGACCAAAGTATGATACCAAGATTCAATATCGCCGTAGGTATCTAAAACCCTTGAGGGGTTCACACAATTCAATTTTGAGGCAAACTGGCAATTTTGTTTTTTCAAATTTGGACTCTAGGAGCGCAAAGACCCTAGGTGTTACGCTAAAAATTAGGGAATCCTCAACTACCGAAGTTTACATTTTTTGGATTTTTCACATCACCAACAATCTACCCACAAATTAAAGTCAATTGAGCATTTTTTCCCCCTCAAAAGGTCAAAAAACACCCTCAAATTCTTGACCTTCTCGCCTTTAGAGCAGCAGGCATGAGAAGTGTTGGGAGATTTAATTTCTTGAGCTGGTAAATGGCATCCACTCAGCACAAATAAAGTATGTTTGTAAATTATATCATCAATCTTCAATCTAGCCATTATGGGGCCAAATCCAATGCTCCGGAAGGGTCCAAAACTTCCGCCTACAATGTGACCTTATTTTCCGTCGAAAAGGTGTTACGCATAGGAGCAAATTTTCTTTGTCAAAAAAGTCAACAAAACACACGTATCGATGGAAAAGGAGTTTTTTAATATTTTTCATAAATCACTTTGATTTGATTGGGAGTTTTGTTTTTCTTGGTA
This sequence comes from Pinus albicaulis, assembly GCA_034641835.2. Taxonomy (NCBI): domain Eukaryota; kingdom Viridiplantae; phylum Streptophyta; class Pinopsida; order Pinales; family Pinaceae; genus Pinus; species Pinus albicaulis. Next base: position 1,316,133,315 of record CM076574.1, on the reverse strand, counting down.
TGTTTTTCTATTTATTTCTTTCATCAACTATGTGTCTTGGGCCTTGCATGGTCATTATATTTATGGCATTTATGATTAGATTAGGCTTCGAGTTTTGTGGGCTTCCCACCTCCTTCGCCCATCACAACAGAGCCTAAAGTTTCATGTGTTAGTTGGATTTTGACGACTTATGTTGAAGCAACACATAGTCTCTTGGAGTTTTTTGATAACAATTTGATGTCTTGGAGCTCATGGCCCGGCTTGCTTGTTGATGGAGAGAGACTATTTCACAGGATCCATAAGTTTAAGGATGGGTGAATTTTTTCTTATGTTCATGTTTTCTATTTTTCTCTATTATAAGCTTCTATCTTGCCATTTTGGCAAAAGAGGACAAAATTTAGATTAAGAAATGTTTTCCGATGGCACCTTACTTTTTGTTTCTGTCCTTCACCACCTCAATGTTTTCTCTGCTGAGATATGTTAGGGAATCCATCTCTTGCTCCTGCTATTACTTATGCTTGTATATTTCTTGAATGGTTTAGATCAGTTGTTTTCAACATGATTCATAATAGCCCTCGTATATTTGTTGCCACTAAATACTTTGTTCTAGGAATCATCCTTTAAAGCATCTTTGCCTAGGTTTATCAAAGAAGTCTCGTTTCAATCATGCTCTTTGCCTTTACTAGCTCACTTTGTTTCAAGGAACCTTCATAGTTGTAACTTTAGATGTTCAAATATTTTCTTCTCCTTCTATTTTTATAGTTATTTGTGCATCTTTTAAATGTTTTCTCGATCTTGATGATGAAAACCATGAAAGTTAAATAAGTTTCTTGCCTTTCTATATTTGATTTGAATGTTTGTTCTGGATGATTATCTTCTTTCATTCTGGAATCACTTCAGGATTAGGTTTTACTTAGTTTTCTTGATTCTCTCGCTAAGATTATAGATCTTCTAACTCCCTTAGTTCAAAAGTACATAAAGGATTCTTGCTATGCCCTTATTGTTTTTTTTCTCAAGCTTGATGTCCATCTCATGATCCTTCACAACCCTCAAAGATCCACCAAATTGGAAGATAAAATTTCCCCTGCAAATACTCTTAAAACCATTGATGAAATTACCTTTGACTTTGTTAGAATTCCATTGCCCAATGACTTAAAATATTCCTTGTTTTCTATCTAAACTATCCCAGCATCATACTCAACCAAAACAACAATCAAAAATGTCTCCTCGACTTAACATCTAGAGCCTAAAATCAACCCAAATCAAAGAAATGTCTACATCTTTGCACCTACTAGAGAGATCCTTCTCTCGAATCCAGGAAAGCTAGGTCTCTGGATTCTAAAGCTTGGTTTGATGTTACCCCGTCCATTTGTATCTCAATCAATCTAGAACAATGGTAGACAACATAGTGGAAAGGTTTGTGAATTTCTTTTAGTAGTACCGATATTATTGTGCTAGTACTAATTTTTTTGGTACTATGCCAACTCATGCTTGTATTCAATTCAACTCATTATACCTGCTTTTTATTGGCTTTTCAACTAGAGGGGCATAGGCAGGGGTTTTGTCCATTTGGGTACCTTTTCATCGATGAATTCTTGCTTAGTTTGGACAAGAGATCAAGAGTGTCCATCGTGTCCGTTTTCAGTACCTCGATTTCAACGTGCTTGCTGTTAGTCCGAACTCACTGGGCAAGATCTCGTTAGGTCGGGCCATATTCCCATCACCGTTGGGTCACTTCCGTGTCCGGCCTCGTAGTTCAACACGGACTTAGCTTTGCTTGGGTTTCGTTGCGGTCAATTATTTCTTAGGCTTTCTGGCCTTATTTACCTCCTCTTCAATTGTTTCCTGCGCCACCGTCAATATTTTGGTGTGTGTCCCGCTCGCCTTTCAATCTTCTTTTTCACCGTACTCTCAATTGTTCGATTTTAGCAAGTGGAGGATGAGCAAGATTTCATTTTCGTGATTCGTGTTGCCAACCCCGTGTGGTCACATGGTGTTTTCATTTCTGCTTGAGTTTACTTTGTATGAAGGTACGATCGAGTGACAATGCTACCTTCTGTGTCTCAAAAGAACTCGGTTTCCATGCTTGTGTTTTGCTCCAAAGGGACAATGTCTCCCGACCGATTTTGTGATTCCGCTCTCCACTTACCGCCCTTCACTATTTACCTCATAATTTGGAGAGTGGATAGAGCCCTCAAAGGCCTATGATTCTTTCAAAAGGTAGAACCTCGGGCAGCTTAACCCAGTCATGCCAAGCATTTCCTTTTTACAGGTTCCTCTTTGCTTCCTTCGAAGCCTTGGTAGTATTTCTCAGATCTGCGGGCCTCGCCCTCATTTGCTCTAGACCCTGAGCCATATCTTCCTCGTAGTATTGCAAGGGTGCATTTTGAGGGCTTGGAGGGTAGGAACCAGATGGCTCCTCGCTTCTCTATGAAGTCCCAGGTTCCTGCTGTCTTGGACCGCGTTCCGGCTGGGTTCCAGTTTGCGGCACGGGTCCTTTTTCCTTTCAGGGTTGCTTGACTCCCGGGAGCTAATTTTGCTCGCTAGGGTTAGTACCTATGCGTGTTAACAAAATTTTCCTGTGTTACCTAACGTTCAACCCGATGTATGGTGATTAGTTTGATTAGCCTGCAGACCGAAACCCATTAGGGTTTTTAGCTCTTCTTATTCGAACAAAGAAATAATACAATTACAGAATTTAGAAAACAAGCAGTTAACCTAAACATTTTTTTCTTAAGCACATCTAAAAGTTTAAGTTGATGAGGTTTTACCAATGCTGCGTCTGTCACATGTAATGAATTTTTGGATGAATATCGTCGCTCCGCCTGCGTGTTGGTGTGGAGAGTAGACAACTCTTCTTCGCTCCAATGTTCCTTCGGATCCCGATATGCCGGCACCACCGTAAGAGGATATGTCTTCCGTCCATCTTCTCTCCATTGGTATTCAGACTTCGGTAATAATTTCCTCCGTGACCTGCATAACTCTTTCCTTGATTCTAGTCTTTCCTCTGCAGGTTTTGGAGAAACCTCAATTGTTAATTTCCGTATCAAATCCTTGGTAACGCGTAACATATGTTAGCCACCTGGTTTGCCGGAGGGTAGCGCTAGATGCATCCGAATCGGGAAGTTTGAAGGTTTGTTCAAGAGAATTTCCTCTCATGGTTGGTATGTTTTATTATGCTTTTTATTATGATTGTATTCTCTTAACTCTATTGTTTCGAATGAATGTTGTATGTGCGCATGCGAGAGATTGCACTTCCGTGTAACTTCATGCCTTAATTGCGATGCTCTTCTCGTCTTATTTGCATATCTAACAATATTTGTGTTAATTTCGCATGCTTACTAATTTATGACTAATTACACTCCTCCATCAAGCGCCCATGTCCTCAAGTACAAGAGGGATTTTGGTCAACTTCCATGAATGCAAACAAGGGAAACGTCGGTGGATTCGATAATCATGGCCTGTACGTGAGAGAGAGTTCGGTTTAAGTTTGTGATGAGGAGAGTAATTGATTAATTATGAGCGTACATAGTGTAAAGGTCGTATTTGGAAGTTTTGGACATGAATGTATCTTGTGTGGAAATGATCCTGAGAGGAGAGAAAATAGTATAACCATGGTTATGATATGATGTCCTTTAATGATATGACGAAAGCAAGACCGATATAGGTAATGATTGGTGATGTCATCCCGAGGTTCAAAAATGTAAGCATATCTCCTTTATAGTTATTTATGTGGTAGATTGTAATCATCACTAATTCGAGTAGTGCTTATGGAATAAGGATGGAACAGAAAGATATATGTAAGAGTAATTGGCTATTGATGAAACATACTTTCATACCATAAGTAGCCACTCTGTTAGCAAAGCGTTCATAGCTCGACAAGCGTTTCTATTTTAACCCAAAAAAATGAGCCGCATCCCAGGGCGCTTAGTTATTCTCGCCAATTTTTTGGAGAGATCACCATGCCGATATGATAGCCGTATAACCATAGTGCCATCACCAAAGTCGTAGCAAAGTGACCGGTGACAAAATTTCTCGTGATGAGACCTTGTCCTTCAAGCAGCTTGAGAAGGCTGTCATTTCGGTGTGGTGGCTATTGTGACATGTGTCACTTATTAAGCTCATGAACATGGTAGGTTGGCTCGTAATGAGACCCCCCGTCCCTTCTTGAAAATTTGCTTGTAAGCATAGTACTACTTTTTGAAACATAAGCATTCGATTTATAAGGAGGTCATCGTGCCGGTGTGATGGCCGTATAGTCACAAGATTACCCACTAGGATTGTAACAGAGTGATCAACAACATGATGAGACTCTATCCTTCAAGTAGATGACAGAAGTGGCATTACCAAGCTTGGTGGCCATTGTGAGTATGTCACTTGTTAAACCCTTATGATCATGGTGTTGGGTTTTGATGAGACCTTTATCTCTAAAATCACATGAAAACATAGTAGTTATTATTTCTACATGAAGGGAGTGTCTATTAACTCCTTGAAGATTTAGGGATGGTGAGAGAAGTAAAAATGCCGAAATACAATTAATATCCCTTATTCTTTATTCCTTCATATTGAGGAAATACTACCTTAAAGTGTGAAAGGGTATACCATCATAAGATCATGTATCAGATGGATAATATGACTGAGTTATGTAAGGACTTAGCTCTTCATTTCATATATAACAAGCCATCAAAATTTTCCTGGGCTTAGAGATTATAGTGTCAAAGAATCATCATATTGGTAATTTTAGTGCTTCCTCCTTTCTTCAATCGCCACTTCCCCCTAAAGAGATGCCTTTTATAGCTAGGGTGCGGACTTTCCAGGGTGGTATTGACAAAGGAAGGAATAAAATGAAAATAAGGCTTTCAATCCGATTAAGCAAGAAGGAAAATAAAAGAGGTTGTTTAATCCGATTGTATGTCATTGTTCAATTGAATTGAATAAGCAGACGTTCAAATAATTTGAACAACAATTGTTCAAAGAATTTGAACAGGAAGGATAAAAACACAAAAGCATGGTTGTTCAATCGATTAAACAACAACATTCAATTGATTAAATGTTGTGCTTGTTCAAATAATTTTGAACATCAAAAGGTAAAAACATTAAAGCATAGCCAATATTCAATCCGATCGAACAAGAAATCATTCCAAGAATTTGAATAGCAAAAGAGAAAAAACACAAAAATCACTATGAGAAACCAACCCAATTGAACAAAGTAGTTGTTCAATTGAATTAGCAATGCATTCAAAGGATTTGAACAACAAAAGACAAAAATGCACAATGTATAGTCGTTCAATCCAATTAACAACAAACTGCTCAATTGGATTGAACAACAACTATTCAAAGAATTTGAACAAAGAAAAGAGAAAAACACAAAAAGTATGTTGTTTAATCTAATTGAACATCACCGTTCACTTAAATCACCGTAGCCATTCAAAGAATGTAGTCAGCAGTAAAAAACACACAAAGCAATTGTCTAACTGACGAATAAAGAGTCGTTCAATTGGATTGAATAAAGGTACCTGCTCAAAGAATTTGAAAATGTTAAAGACAGAAAAAAAAAAAAAAAGATGAGAAAAAGAATACACTTTCGTGTGTGAGGAATGTATAAAATTAAGAATTGTAAAGAAATTATATACACTATTTACAAATGACAAAAAGAATAAACTCTCATGTATCGTAGGTTGTAGCATTTACCCCATGTTGTCACAACTTGATAGTGGGATCGTTTTTAAAATTGCTGGCAAAAGATTCCTTTGTGAGAGGTTTGTGATATAGGTGCACTGTGGCTCATTCACTCGAAATGTAGAACCGTAATCTATCCTGTGGTGGTCAAGGTGAGCATACCATTGTTGTGTACTTCTTGAATTTTGTATGGACCAAGCCACCTTGTTTGTAATTTTCCCCAAAAATCTTGGAATCGAGTCATAGAGGAGTGCCCAATCTTCCTCTTTTTTTAAATATATTCTTCTTGATGAGGTTGTCACATACTTAGCTCGGCTATTGTTGGACGATCGTTGTTCATTGTAGAGCTAGGTACGTATTTCATCTAGGCTCGTTTATTTGTTGGAGTTCTTTAATCGGGCTTCGTTAAGTCCAAACTACCTCCTGGTTGTTCTTGAGTCTTGATTTCCAAACTCATTAGGAAAATAGGCTCTCTCCCAAATACTAGATGATATGAGTATCCATTGGTGTTTCACTGTGTTAGGATAGGCCCATAAGGCTTATGGTAATCTAGTGGCCCGCCCCTTGATGTGTCACATAGTTTTGGTAAGAATTGCTCTAGAACTTTGCTGGTGCTGACCCGCCCATTTGCCCGTGTGCGATGTAACTATATGGATGATATGGTGATTTTTTAGTGGCCGTAATTTTATTGCTCACGAATTGTGAAATTTCATCGGTTATCACCGCAAAACCATATTGCATGAACAACTCAAAATTAAATTAATCACAAATTGTGGCTCTTGACAAGGCCACCGTTTCACTCATTCTCACATAATCGTGGCAACCAATATGTAGGTTTTCCAAGCCTGGTGGTGGGTTGAATGACCCAACGAAATCTAGTGCCCACCTCTCAAACAACATATCACCAATTGTGGCCAGCAATCATTCGTCGTCTGGCGGCCCATTCTTTTGCAGCTACTGCTGTGCTTGGACATATTTTTGCATCTTTTGAAAATCATAGGCCAATAGTAGCCTAATTGTAAATACTCTTGTGCCCCATTCTCGTGATCTGCGAAATGGCCACCACAAGGCTCATCGTGATGTGCCTGTAGATGTCATAGACCTCATCTCTCGATAAGACCGCGCATGTTCATGTCACCATATGGAAGAGGTATCCAATCGATCTGTGAGAACCTTACACCGTGTTGTACAATTAATTTATTGCTTCTCTTAATGTTAAGTGTCCGGAAACTTTCCATCGCTAATTAATTTTCCACGTTCGCACACCATGGCGTTTTTATCGTTACCGTTAAATGACAAGTCATCGTGAAATCGATCATCAACCGGCCAAAGATATCGTTTGTCTTTGAACTCCCGGATGAATTCTCGTTAAACCATGTTTTCCTTTCCGGATGATCCTTGACAGTTATATCGATTGCAGAATAAAGCAACCAACGAGTTATTCTCCCATTCGTGATTGGTTTATTAGCTGAATATCTAATGGCAGAGTGACTCAAGATACACGAGCACTTGATAGCCGTTATATAATGTATAAATTATTAATAGCACAATGACAGCCCAAGAACCTTTTCAAATACCCAGATAATTTAATCCCGACAGAGTGAGGTTTTTAATGATATAATAAAATAGCATAAGGCTTTTTCTTCTTTTTTCACAAGAACTACCCCTATTGTTGTGCTTCGATGTATACATGGATGAAAATGCTCAGCTAGGCTCGTAGAATTGGTGCGTTGAGACCGCTTTTAAATATGCAAAAGCGTGTCACATTTATCACTCAAAGGAATTAAATATTTCAAATAATGCATACAAAGGTGCGCTATTGTGATTTTTTTTACAACTGCGATAATATCCTCGCATATCCTAAAATATGTACCTCTGTCTTGCATATGTGTGGCTAATAGAAGGATTACTTTCTATTTTTGATGGATCTACCGTATTCTGGGATGCAGAGATGAAGGACTCAGGATTACCCTTGGTCATCATCATGTGACATTTTTCATCGCGAAACATAACCTAGTAGAAACACATCGCTCCAACACCTTTTCAGCGTTTCTCAGCTTCGATCAAAGTCCTCACCATATGGTGTGAAGTCATCCATATAGATTTCTGGGCCCTCACTTATTAAGCCGTAAAAAATGTTGATTATGCTTTCCTTGAAATGTTGTTGTAGCATTACATAGCCCGTATGGTAAAACTCGTAAGAAAAAGTACCCTGCAAGGTAAAGGTTGTCTTATCCTCGTCTTCGTGGGCTATCCGGATTTGATTGTAACCACTTAAACCCGTCGAAGAAAGGAAAAGAACCGTTTCTCGCCATCAAAGTCAAGGACTGGCCAATGAAAGTGAGGGGAAGTGTCTTTCGTGTTGGATTTAATCTTGCCTTCATAATCCAAGGCGTATCTCCTCCATTTCCCATTCTTTTTAGGGACGCATTACCGCAGGTGAGACCTATTTTCTATCCGAAACAGGATAGATGAAATTTACATCCAGCAGCTTTCTTTTTTTTTTTTTTTTTCTCGCTCTTACAATATCTTTATGTGGGCTTAGCCTTGCCGAGGTTATTTGGGAAGGGTCAAGTTTTCCTTATTAATATAAATGTGATGTGGGTGCAAAGTTGGGGATCCGAGCTTTCATGTCCGGGTAGTCCCAAGAAAATTCCCTTTCAGGCTTCAGAGAACTTTCATGATCCTTGCTTGGTTACTATCCAAATTGCCATTGGGATATTCAAGATCTTCCCCTGCCTGGTCAATGGTGTCACATACGCCGATTGTGGGAATATATTGATCCCTCAAGGTTTGTCAAGGGGCCTCTTGAACTTCATCTTCATGACCTGCTTTTCAACATTTTCCATTTTAAATTTTCGGTATCGTGTACGATTCATAAAATTATTGATTACATCGTCTTCGGGCCGGATCTTAACCGAGAGTCACTAATGTTAAAGGTGGACGATCGTTTTGCTCCCATATGCATATGGATGTTTGTGAATTTTTACCCTGGTAAGTAAGCTTGGTTTGGGCGGTGCTGACAAATAATGACGTTTTTTATGGAATTTCCTCTAGTGATGGTCATGAAGCTCTCATTCTAAGCCCAATGTAAGCATTGGTTGTCGCCAGCCAAGGTCACCCCAGAATAAATGGGTGCCTGTCCATCTTGTTCTTTCGATTAATAACCAAGAAATCGACTAGATATTCCCATGATTCTACTAAGACTAGGATGTCCTGCACTATTCCTTTTGGTCTGATAACAAACTTGTCAGCAAGCTCTAGCAACATAGCAGTCGGTTCCAACGTTGATATGCCTAGCTTTTCGCAGTTTCCCGTAGTTAGGATGTTAATGTCCACCCCTAAGTCAACCAATGTGTTTGGAAAGGAGTGCCCAGAGATCTGCACAGTTACTATGGGATTTCTTGGGTCTTCATATTTTACGGGAAATTCCTTACCCAGTAATAAGTCAGATAGTGTCCCTACCACGTGAACGGTGGGCGCAGATTTTGTTTTTTTTACTAGATTTTTCCCACATAGCTCTTTAATTTTTTTTGCGTAGATGGGAATGTCTTGTATGGCCTGGAGAAGAGGAATTTTGATACAAAGGTTTCTTAACTCCCCCGGGATGTCAAAATCTAGAGAGACTATTGTTCTAGGCAGTGTTAACCTTTCAGGGAATGAAGGCGGAGATATCCTAAGTTCTTCAGGCCCCTATTGGTCAACCATTTCTTTTTCTTGGCCTACCTTTGTTCCCATTATATTTGCTTAGCTAGGTTCCATTGAAGTTCCAGATCCGAATTAAGGTGAAGTTGTAACTTCTGTTGGTGAGATAGTACGTCCTGGTCTCAACCTTAGTTCAATGCATTACCTCTGTTCGAGGTTTGGTTCTTCTATAGTCCGAATTAGCTGAACCAGTCTATTATTGGGATTAGGATTGGGTTGAGCTGGCAATTGAGGACGTATAATAGGCTGAGGGTTGTGTTGGACTGGGTATGGAGCTGGAATTGTAGGTTGATTCTGGACCCCTGTTCCCATTGGCAAATTGGTCATTCCTAGGGGTCGCTGCCAATTCTGAGGCCAATTAGTGGCCTGAGAAGGGGATGCTAGCCATTGGGTTTGATATGGAGTGTTTTTCCAATAAGGAGGAGAACAGGGAAAGCTTGGCCAATTATTCCCTGATGAGGGTTGTGTCGGCCAGGGTGGTATCAGAAACGAGTGGTTTGGCCAAGTAGAAAAACAATTTTGATTCTGCCAAGCTGTTGCAGGGTTTTGTTGGTTAAACTGCGGAGAAGAAAAGAATTGAGGCAGGTCTTGAGGCATACCTGGTTGTGCTTTCCATTGTCAACACTGATTCATTAGGTAGACTGGTTATGTCTCTTCCTCTGCTTCCTTATAAACTGCTTTCATTCCTAGGAGTGAAGGGCACTAGTCCATGGTATGGTCCTTAGTATAGATTTCCCAGGTCTGAACCATGTCTAAGGGGAATTCCCTTTTTCTATGTTTCTTCCAACAGCATGGTCAAAAAACGGCCAAGATCTGCTCTGCTATAGTTTGCTTCTGCTTGGCTTATAAGACATCAAGTTGCGTTGTCAAAGTACCTAAAATGTTAGTTTTAAATTTTTCCAAGAGATTACCAAACTTGGCTCTAGTTACATTGCCACTAGATTGCTCAAGGTCTTTTTTTATTAAGTCGCATTCACTAGACCTATTACGCATACTACCCCTAGAGCACCTAATACACAGGGAAATGATCTCATCATATTCTTCCTGGGAAATGTCCCCTTTTCCCATTATGTTAAGCATTTCAACCCATTCTTCTTTCATTCCCTTAATCATTGTAGCTTTTAAGATGTCTTTGGATAATGTGGTATATGGAGACCTTTGTAAATTGTATTGAAATATTTCTACGTATTCTTCCAATGTTTGATCGTCCCTTGCATACATATTGAAGATTTCATTTTTTATTTCTCGAGTCCGGAAATAGTCTTGATATTTATTAAGAAAAAATTTCTTCATTTGGTCCCAATTATTAATGGTTCCCCCACCCAGCCCCATGAACCAACGTAATGTTGTTCCCTTTAAATTAGAGGGACATAGTTTCAGTTTCTGAGGGTCAGTGGTATAGTCATACCCCATACATAGGACATCGAATTCAAATAGGAATGCATCAGGATCTTCCTTGGTCAACCCATGGAAGGTGGGGATGTTTTTTCAGGGAATGGCTTTCATAGGGGCATTTGCAGCATGGTCAACAATGGGGTACTCCAATGTTGATGTCTGCCTCTAATTTTGGTTTTGATTATTTGCCATTTGATTAAATATGTGTCAATAATCTTCAGTAATTTCTTGTTCTGGAGGAGTAATCCTGGGGGAATTGGGAGGTAAGTGCGAAGGAAACTTTACAGCACTTCCCTAATCTAGAATACTGAGTATCTCTATCTCGATCACTCCTTTAGGGGATTTGTGCTCTGAAGCTTCTGTTTGTATTGCACCGCTAGTTTTTCCTTCCCCTTCCTGTAAGTTACAAGAACCTCCCTCTCTCGAAGGGTCAATACCTATATGATTGGAAGTTTGAAGGCTTAGCTCAGATCGCACTGTGAATCTCGGCGTGGGCTGCAGACGGTGAGGCTGCTGCCTGAGGGAGAGTAGTAGGACTTTGAGTGTGAATGATTCTGGGTCCTATGGATGCCTGGGATTCAACTTTCTTAATGATTTCGTCTATATAGGTTGTTCTTCCAAGGATCATCGGTCCCTTGGATTTTGGGGGATTTTGCGAATGGTTTTGACTTGTTTCTATCTTTTTCTTCCTATTCATAAAACAAGAGTGACTTCTCTACCCATCTTTGCACAATTTGCTGAGAAGCGGGCTAGGGAGCAAGTGTTTTTCTTACCAGTACGCAGGTTCTTACTTCTCGTTTTTAATATCCAATTCTTCACAACAGTGGAGAAAGATGAATAAAGGATATCACTCTTAACACTCTCCCTGGCAATGACGCCAAAAATGTCGATTCACAAAGGTGGCTTATTATAGGCAACCTCTAGGCTTCTCATTCAATTGTCAACCCAAGGAAAGTCTTCTTATTTCAAGAGTGTAAGGACAGTATATGTGAGTGAGGTTGACTAATAGTTACTCTATATTTCTTATGAAAAGGATTATCTAATTCTCAAATTTCAATCAACTCAAAGAGAAATGGATTGGTAGAATGCAGCTAACTATTCTGTCTAGTTCAGAAGGAGAGAAACCTATAATTGAACAACATAATGATGGATTGAACAGCAATCTTAATGAATTGAACAACAACCTTAATGAATTGAACAGCAACCTAAATGAATTAAACAGCAATCTGAATAAACTAAATCAGCAATTACTTATATAGTTTTGTAATGGAATTCTCTTTGTGAACTGACTAATTAACATCTTACTGTACTTAATCAAGAATTGGATGCCTTATCGTACTTGTTAGTTTCTCGTGATTTGGTATATTAGTAAACCAAATGACAGGGTAACATCAGACCAGTCTTTGGAGTCCTAGGACCTAGCCTTCCTAGACTCAGAGAGGGCTCTCTCTATTATGCGCGAAGGATGTGAACTTGTTCGCTTTGGATGGTTGATTTTAGGATAGTTGTTAAGTGTAGGTTTGTTGTTTGTTTTGGTTGGGGTAAGATGATAAAGTAGGATAGGTGGAGTGAGAGGTTATCAAATCAATTGGGCTATGGAGTCTATGAAGTCATTGATATTTCGATAATGAATCGGGGTACATCACAGGGAAAATCTAGTGTAGTTAATGGATATTTAAATTTTATGTGTGAGGTGAAATGGACATTAAGTTTGGGAACCAAAGTAGGGCAAAGGGCAGTTAATAATCCTTTGTCAAATACCTATGAACAGAGAGATCTTAAATACTGATAAGAAAAAGATATTAGTTATGAGATAGGGCACACCATTTACTCAATAATAATACTTTTAAACAAGTACACATTCAATATATACAATCCAGTGGAGCAAATGAAGTACGACAACTTATCTAACTTCAATGGTTCTACTTTCAAGATTTGAAAACATATAAGAGACAAATAGCATTAATAAATGAAGAGGGAATGCCTAAACATCATTCATTAAACTATAAAGAACTTTGAGGCAAACTGATAAGCATATACAAAGGGCAAGATCAAAACGAGACCTCTTTGGCTTAACCTAATCAATCAATACATCAAAGAGAGATTTCAAGACAGAGTTTAGATAGCATTAAAAAAGCAGGACTTACCATGAATCATGTTTGTAAACTAGAATATTAATCCAATAATGAAATATACAAGCTTAGGTGGGCCTAAGGAGAAACTAAGAATTCCTTAAACTAACCCAACAAAAGAAAACATGAAGACAATAGTAAGCAGGAGCACTGAGGTGCCTCAAACAACATTTCTCATCCTATACTCTTCTGAGCTATTGCAATATAGAAATATGGACATATGAAAAACAAGAAAAAACATGAAAAAATGAGAGATACTTCACCATCAACTAAACTCAGGAATCCTGCAAGCAAGCTTTCATCATTATCAACCAAGGAAAATCATCCACAAGCTCCACAACACTAGAGTGTTCTTCAACTTCCAAAAACCATGTATTGCTCTTAAACACATCAAAATACCAATGTTTACAATGAATCCTCATGCTATATATAATAATCAAGGAGGAGGAAAACCAAAGAGAGTATCTAGAAGCTTATTGGCCAACAAGAAATATGCTAATTTGTCCTTGAGGACTTGCAAGGCCCAAGGCACAAAATATCTAAACAAATATCTTTTTCGGCCATAAATAGAAATTAAATTGACTTTTAGGCCCTGACAAGCATATGAAGACTTGCCAAACGCACATTCTGCCCAGTCACCCATAGGAGCGCAGCACACTGTGTCAAAAATTGAATTTATGCCAGCAGCGCAGCACAGAGAGAGGGAAAAATAAGTCTTCTTGCAGCAGTGTTCTAGAGACCTTCCCGATGTCGGAAAGGGCTCTGTGATGGCCCGTTGGAAAGCCCTTGAAGTCTAATTTCCAGATCTATCTTCAGTTCTTCAATCAGACCTCTGAAACATGTCCAAAAAGTGATGGAAAAAAAAACTGCCAGGAGCGCAGCACATGCTCTGAAAAGTGCGCAAAATGGTGAAAAAATGAGTGTTTTTTACCCTTCTGGGGGATCAAAACAGCTCCAATTGAGCTAAAATTTGGTGAGCATACTCCTCTAACGATGGGGAATCCAAAAATGTAAGTCTCACCTCTTGAAGATGCCCTTGGAAAAAGCACAGCACAGGGTGTGCTGCGCTCCTAGCCTCAAAATTTGCAAAAAACAAAAAGTTTCTCAATTCTTCCCAAAATTGGTGGATGAGTGCATCATGGGTCCTGGGAGACCTGTAGAGAAGTTTAGGCCAAAATTCCAAGCCTAGCTTGGTATTTTTCATCTTTTGGTGATTGGGCCACCTTTTGGGCAATTTTGAGTTTTTTCCTTACAAAGTGGTTTCTTTGTGCATAGTGCTCAGTCATTTTCCTTTGCAAGTCCAAGTCTTTGTTGGCCTTCTCTAGCTTGGCCTCAAGATGTATGTTGGCCCTCTGAAGCCATGATTCCCTATTATGCTCCATTTCCATGGCAAGGAGTTCAATGAGGAGAAATTGCTGTTTTGTAGTTGATTCTTCTTCTCTTTTCTTTGCCAATGCTTTCCTAAGACCTATAGTCCTAGGTATCCTTCTAGTTTGACCCTCTTCATCACTACTTTCCTCATAAGTGCCCATGTACTCCTCCAACTTTACTTGTGACCTTTGAGCCTCTTTCTGGTATTTGAGCACCCTTGCTTCATAGATGGCTTGCTAGCCACTCATTTGTTTGTTCTACATCTGCAAGAAGTGAATGACATCCTTTGACCTTTCTAATTCAACTTCCAAGTCCCTAATCTGTGCATTCCTGTCTTATAGAAGGGAGTTTTAAATTCTTGTCTCAATTTCCTCATCACTATCTATGTGAATGATTTCAAACTCTCTTTCCTCCTCATGATTATCTTCTTCCTCTTTCACATGTTTTTTACCTTTGTCAATTATTTGAGTTGAGGAGGATGGCATGGCCCCTTGCCCTTTGGAGGCAGCAAACACATGCCTCTCTCCTCTTTGATAGGTGATGGGGAAAGGTGCAACAAGTTTCACTTGAAAACCTTGATCATCAGTGACCTTATGACTACTTTTCTCCTCATGTATGATCTCTGTGTGTGCATATTTTTCACCTTGCTCTTGACTGCCCTTCTGAGAGGCATTGTCACTATCTCTTATGCCATCATCACTATCAAGACCCTTAGGATTTTCATCCTCTGTTTTTGCAATGCTAGAGGTGTCTTTATCATTGCTTTGTCATCTTCATTTCCATTACTATTCTCTTCTTCATCATCTGACCCACTGTGTTCACTGTCAAACTCAGCCTTTGTAACACTGTTTGCACTCTTTGTAGGGTCATTGTCTTGGGCACTCTCATTAGTCTTTCCCTTACTGTGATGGTCATTTTCTTCTTCACTAGGTGAGTTCTCTTGGATGATTTCTTCTTCATTGTCCTGTTCATTATCTTCATTATTTGGCCCATTTTTATCATTGTTTTGCCCACTAAAATCACTTTCAAACTCTGTTCCTTGGCTGCTTTTTCCATCTTTGTCCTCTTTACTGCTTTCATATGTGTCACCTCTAATTTCCTTTGTTTTTTCAGTGTCACATTCTTCATTGTTTACTTCTTCTCCTTGACTGTCATTTGTTTTTTTACTGTCATTAGGCTCACTTTTTTGGTTTTTTTGTAGCTCACTGTTTTCAAAATTATAAGTTGCCTCTGTCCTTGTATCCTTGGAGTCATCCTCTTCATCATTTGGCCCACTGTTTTGGTCTTTTTGCTCATCATTGGGCTCACTGCCTTCATCTATGTTTTCTTCTTCATCAACACTTTCTTCATTGTCACTGCCTTTATCACTTTCTTCTTTGTCACTGCCTTTATCACTTTATTCTTCCTCTCCTTCACTACTCTCTTCATTTTCATCTTCCTCTCCTTCATTGCTTTCTTCTTTGTCATCTTCCCCTCCTTCATTGTTGTCTTCATGTTCTGATCTCTTAGGAGAAGGTGAAAGAGAAAGGTTTATTTGAGGAGATGATTCATGTGAAGAGGATGAACCAAGGTCAGTGGAGGGAGATGGAGGTGTGTGAGGAGGAAGTTGAGATGATGATGGAAGACTTTGCAGAGGGATAGGTTGTGGAGTTGTGAAATCATCATGGGCAATGAAAACCTCCCATGGGATGCCTTGTTGTTCTAGTTGGTATGAGACAATCACTTTGATGAGGGAATGATGAAAAAGGCTTGACATTTGTTGGGATGGAGGCCTCTTTTGCATAATGGAAGACATTTTCTCAATACTTTTACAAAGGTAATAGGGAAAACGAAGCAGCTTGGTTTTGGTAAAGTGCTTAGGAGTCTTATGTGGTAGGAATAGACTTTGGAGAACCTACCCTCATGGGTGAAGTATTTCATAATGATCTTCATTAGGGGAGCATATCTGTCTAATAAATGAGAAAAGGGGAACGTGGTTTTGCAGTTAGCTTGACAAATTGGTTTCAAGAATGGGTGATAGTGCCTTAGGTCTAGATACACTTGTTTGAACCACCTTTCTCCTATGCAAGGTATTCTAGTGGCCATAGAGATGGCATTGGTGGTCAACTCAAACTTCACCCCAGCTAGGTGCACTTGGTGGTTATGAAGGTTTAGGGCAAAGAGCTTGGTTAACTGAGGGTGACTCTGGATCTTTTGTACCCTCTCACAGAACTCGTATCATCCTACTTCTTGAAAACAGGAAAATATAGTAGGAGATGCTATCAGTTCTTCAGTGCTTATAGGCTCAAACCTATTTGGATTCCCACCCTTCCTTTGCTGCACTTTAGGCCTTTGACTTGCCTCATCAATGTCAACACTGCCTTCCCTAGGCATTTTGTCCTTCACCCCTGCCTTAAGACTTTTGAAAATAATTGACACTGCTTGCGAAAGGATGTGAAAATGGTGAATGAGAGGGTGAGGTTCCAATTAGGTCAAGGCTCAGCAGTGTGGAGACCAAGTGTTTCCTTTAGGATTTCACTTCCTTCTCTAAATTCAACTTTCAATTTTCTTTGTAATCCTATCTTTATAAAAATAGGAACATGTTGGAAAAGCTAAACTACCTCTCAAAAAATCTCCACAGCTGAAAAATCTGGCTCAAAACACATGGTGGGCAAGTCGGGCACCTCCTAAACGCGCTATCGTGCAACTCCTGAACGGACAGGAACGCAGCACGGGCGCCTCCTAAACGCACTGTCGTGCAGCTCCTGAACGGACAGGAACGCAGCACGGGTGCCTCCTTAATGCACTGCCGTACAACTTCTGAATGGACTGTCGTGCAGCTCCTAAACGGATTTGGGAAAGTGTTGAATGTATAGTCAGGTGGCGGGTTACCTTCTACATGATGTTAGTAGGCGCGCAACATACTTCCTCTGCACAAAGTTGGTAGGTTTTTGGGTGGAGTCTGCACGGTTGGGCGCTCAGCACACTGCCTCTGCACGATGTTGGCATGCTTTCGAGCAGAGTCTGCACGGTTGGGCGTGAAAAACACTGCCTCTACATGACATCGGCTGGCTTTCGAACGAAGTTTGCACAGTTGGGCACGCAGCACACTACCTCTGCACGAAGTTAGCAGGATTTTGGGCGAAGTCTACGTGGTTGGGCAGAGGCTGCACGTTATCTCTTCTACAGGCGCGCAACGCCTCTGCACAGGAATGTAGTGCCCTTCGGGGAATTGTATGGGCAGCCTTACACAGGAGCGCATCATGATTTCTCAAGAGCGCAGCGCCAGGAAAATATGCCCGCAAATTCTGTCAGGATTTCGAAAAAACTTGAAAACCCTCAACTCCTTTGCAAGTAACCAAATGGTGTTGGGAGATGCTTGCTTGAGTTGTTTTTATACCTTTTGAAAAAATTAAAGATAAAACCCACTTTACTAAGGTTATTTTTTGCTCTTTTTCCTTTTGCAGGTGGTGTTATAAGGAGCAGTGCTTTTTGACCCTCTCATCTCTTTTGGAATTTGGCATTTTTCCAAAAACTCTTGGCAAACTGGTGATTATGCTTGTTTTCTCCATTTTTACATGTTGGACCTATGCATCTCTCTCTGACTACTTGATGGATATTGAATTTATTCAAGAGTTTTGTGTCCTTCATACTGATAACCTTTTCAATCGTTTTTCAACTTTAGAGGCCTGCTTTCAAATGTCCTCTGAAAACCTTTTGTCCCTTTGATGGAGTTTTATGACCCTTTGTTGCAGTGAAAGAATGTTGTCTTTAACAAACCCCTGAAACTATTCCCTGATATCATCTTCTAATATCTATCTGTAGTCACCAAGGAGGCTTTTCACTCTGGATTCTTCTTGATTGAATCTTTGATTTGTGCATAGTTGTGCTCATGTGCCACTGTCTTCAGGACCTTATG
This sequence comes from Pinus albicaulis, assembly GCA_034641835.2. NCBI lineage: Eukaryota > Viridiplantae > Streptophyta > Pinopsida > Pinales > Pinaceae > Pinus > Pinus albicaulis. The sequence goes on along the minus strand of CM076574.1, from coordinate 1,316,115,156 downwards.
CATGGGCTCTTTGATGGGCAGCACTTTTACAAACAATTTTTCATGAGACCATGATCCTCTTTGTGAACTTTTAGGATTTTTGTATCTCTTCTGTTGTCATTTGTGAGTTTAGGCCTCTTACTTTGCATATGTTATGTTGTTAACCATTATAAAGCATTCCTGTAGAAATTCTTGAACATGGGAAAACTGTCTTTATGAAGAATTAATGCTTTGATCAAGGAGATAGCTTTGGAGGCCTTTGATGTCTTTAGACAATGATAAGTTCATCCTTGTTTTCTCTTTACTTCACCTTTGAATATCTGTAGAAATAGTGAATTTAGAACCATGACAATGCATAACCTAGGAGACCCTATATGACTTATTGGGATGTCCTTTGGAATAGGTCTTTGACTCGAAAGCTTGAATCGGGGTTTGGAGGTTGTTATCCATGTCAACCCCCATCAAAAATTTTGGCCATTAGCCCCTCCATTCAATTTTTGGCTTACATTCCCGTTTAGAACCCGTTTAGAACCCCTTTCGTGGCCTAAAAACTTCATATCCTACCTCTCGTTATCATTCCCGCCCATGAAATACATTGAGCAAAAGGCTAAAATCTACGCGTAAAATTATATCAGGCCTAGCCCCTTCGGTTTTAGCCCCAGCACATATTCCTTCCACACGACCTGACCCCGAGACCAAACGCGAAATACGAAGGCGCTTGCCATGTACGGCTATCGGGCGTGTTCTCAACCACACGATCAAACATAGATCGACGGTCCGCAGCTTGTCCCTATCCGATGGTCCCCGCCGCGCCTTACCCCTAAAACCGGCCTGTTTATTTCGCACACCTTTTCAATGGCAGGTGGTATTCTCAAAATCCTAGCGATTGCATTTAGCAGATGCCACACGTCCCCGGCCACTGTTCCAAAACCGCTTCATTTCGCGCGTTATCCTTCGGCCGTAAACGCGCAGCGAAATTGACGTGAGCCATTAGATTTGTGAGTCTTCATCCGACGGCTATCATCCTTCGGAGCTGCGCAGAGTTTAGTCCATATATTAATCGTCTCGGGCCCGCCAACTTATTGCTTTCCCATGCATCTCCAACCGTTGATCTCTTTCTAGGATTGGACGGTCATGATCTGCCCATCCCTCGTTGTTGACCAAACCCCGTAGTCTGTCCTCCACGTCGCAAATTCCACATGTACGCCACGTTTCCCTTCCATCATCCATATATCCCATTCATTTGTCTTTTTAATGTTCTGCGTCCATAGCTCTCACCAGTCTATCCTCCATAGCTTCATCACAGTTTTCCACCACCCTGCATGGTTTCATCGTTCCGCCATGTCCTCACCACCACCTCCATTGACCCCGCCACATCCACCATCCCAGTGTCTCGTTTTCTCTAACAAGTTGTGGGTTTTGCAGGTTTACAATGAAGATAATTATCATGCTTCACAGCCTCCATTACAGAAGCCGAGAACGCATGACAAGACCATGTTTCAGGAGCAAACTTTGTGAAGAAAGATCCGGGAGCCGCTATGACATGACCAACATTAAATGAAGCAAGGGTTAAAATCTGTCGAAACCTCCAGAGAAATTCAAAATGCAGATTTTACAGATGGAGATATTAATTGTCGCGGCAAACAACATCAATGAAAGATCCAAGGAATGCAGTGTCTGGCATTGAAGAATTTAAATCTCAATTTGGCATTCAGAAGACAGAGAGTACAAGTACATGAAAATCTTATCCTCCAGGTTTTTCTTCAACAGATTTTTCTCTCATGAAAGTACAGAGTGTTATATATTTTATTCTTCACACCTCACCTCTAAAGAGATATTCTACCCAGTGCATTTACTTCATGGAGCTGGCCGCAGAGTACATGTAATATTTCATGGCCGTCAAATAGTATGGACGCGAAATGTTTCCGCCATCTTGTTTTAATGAAGCAATTAATTGTTTTCACCTACCTCTTTTATTAGTTTCTCTACTCCCTCTTCTATAAAAGGGAAGAAGAAAGACATTGTAAGGGTTCCAGATTTTTATCAGAGAATTGTGCAGTGAAAGGCATTTTTTTAGACATTTGGTAAAAGCTCTTGCATAAAGACTCAGAGCCCGTAGGGTCTCAGTGAGGAGGAGTTCTATCTGTATTAGAGGATTCTGGTCTTTGGTATGTCACAGTGTGTAACTTCCTTTTATGTGTTTAATACAACATTTCATTTTATCCATCTTCTTGTATCATGTACTGGAATGCGAGTGGCTCACTGATTTTAGGTAAGGATTTATCCTAGTTGATACCCATACTTGGATCAGTCAAGCGCTTTAAATATGGCTCAGGCGTGATATATTGTTTCATGTTTATTTCATCCATCTTTCTGCTATATTAGTTGCTTTGGGAGGGTGCTTTTAAAACGCCATTGTCATATATGGATTCTTAGAATGATAAGCCCATATGTGGTTATGTTGTGTATCTGGGTATCAGACCAAAGTTAACTAATATCCTCTTATGTTTCTTTCCCTGCATACACCTTCTGATATTTAATTTCTGTGGCATATTACTTGAATCGGCCCTCTTTATAGTAAATTGTCTCTTAACTATCTGATGCTTTTGTGTTGGAGCTTTGCATCTTGTCTCTGCAACATTACTTTTTCTGTGGCAGTTTCTGTAAGTTCTGGTCCCATTTAAATCAATTTCCTTGTTTACAATATATAGCAGGAGAACTTTTGGATTGACACCCAAGTTATATTATACGCTCCTTGCTATGATAAGATGTCCTAGGCACTGGTCTATGGCAACTCTAGGCTGTCTCTAGGAGTGACAATATCTGTCGACAACATCTTTCTGGCGCCGTTTCCGAGGACGAATTTAAGAATATCAGTTTCCCTGGGCCTCGACAAATCATATTCACTCTCTAATTAGGTGAGCACAAAGAGTTGAAGAGTTGTATATCTCTCATCTTGGCGACTCCACTGTTGTTTATTTGATAAATCTATTTGTAGTCCTGGCTCCTCGTAAGCCACACCTGAGGTCAGATACATCACAATCAAAGACACCTTCGATATCTAACCCTGAGAAGATTATACATAGAAGAAGAAGGAAAGAAAAGAAATCAGTCTGTGCTGAGATACCTGAATATTCTGTAGAATATTACCCATCCTCTTCTTCTCAAGAAATCCAAGTAGAAAACCCCAACTCCACTGAGGAAAATCCTGAATATTACTCAGATATCCCACCCCAGGGAAGTGCTAGAACTAAAGAGAAATTTCATCCTACCCCTGAGGCTGAGGAAGTTAAAGAAGTTACAGAAGTAGCCCCGGTTAATCGTGAATTGTTTCCATCTACACCTCAGGCTTCTGTACAATATATTCCCGTTGTTATTCATACTCCACTTCCACCTCCACCTCTTCCTCCATTTGTACATCAGATTGCTGCACGACCCCCACCTCCTCCAATGGCTAATGTTCCAGCTTTTTTGTTAAACAAATATTCTCCCTTGGCTTTACCTCAAGTGCTAAATGATATGCCACAGGATTATTTAAAGATATTGCCCAAATTCACTGGGGAAAATGAAATTGATGCTCAAAAACATCTTGAGACTTTTTTCTCTTTTGCAGAAAACTTCAATGTAGAAAATTTGGATGTGGTCTTAAGATTATTTGTGCAATATCTGGACAGTGAAGCCAGAAAATGGTTCAAAACATTAGGAAACCGTTCCGTAACCACTTGGGACGATATGGAAAATACCTTTCTCAGGAAATGGGGAGAAAAGAAAGATCATGGACAATGTCTTACTGAGTTCAATACACTTAAGAAGAAACATAATGAAGGAGTGTCAGAATTTATCAAAATATTTAACAAGTTATATCTAAATCTCCCTGCAGATATGAAGCCTCATCAGAATGTTGCCAAAGTTGTTTTCATAGCAGCCTTTGACTCAAATTTTGGTTTCTCTCTCAGGGAAAGGAAGACTGCCACCCTATATGATGCTCAGTCAGATGCTCTTGAGTTGGAAGAAAATTTTGCTTCCACTGGAAAATTAAAAGTGAAAGTTGATCAAGACACCAGAAGAAGAGGTAAGGAGGAAGTATCTACTTCTAACCAAGATAAGGACTCAGATAGAATTGAAGAAATGAACAAAATGATTAAGAATATTTCTAATAAATTGGTCAAGCTTGAATTGGAGACCAAGAACTCAGCTTCCAGGAATTTCCAGAATGCTCCAAATAGGGGTTACAATCCTCAGTATAAAAAGCCACCCCTGCAAATACTGCCAAGAGAAGCAAGAGAGAAACAAGATCAATTTCCGCACCCATTGTACCTGGAAGGCCCAGTAGATGACTCCACTGAAGATGTTGCCTATGAATTGCAAGATGCAAATCTTTCTTTCTCAAACAATGATGAAGTAGAATGCCCATTGCACGAAGAAGAAGAAGAGATCAGAGACACAGAAGATGCAGAAATTGATCACTATTGCAAATAGTTTAATGATTTCATGCAAGCACATTTTAACAGAAGATATGATCTCAGATCTTCCAGGAAGAGGATTCGGACTCAAGACCAAGAAGAGGAGCCAATTCAAAAATAAGCACCTGCTCAAAAGGAATCAACAGTGCAGAAAGTTGCAGACAAAGGTAAGAGCCCTCTAAACAAACCTTTGCAATCTAATGATCAAACTCCTTCTTCTTCAAAAGTTGTTGTCCCTCATAATGTTGAGTCTGTATCAAAAGAAGTTAAACCCACAGTTGAAAATAAAGAGTCAAAAGAAGTTGTAATAGAAAAGCCCCCTCCTGATTTCAATCTGCAAAAGGAACTTGAAAAAGTTAAAATCCCAGTTCCCTTGACTGAGCTGTTGAAACAACCAGTATATCAATCTCAAGTTACTTCTTTGTTGTTTCCTCCTGAAGCACCAATAATTCTAGATAGTCTTAACCTCCAAGAAGAAAGACCCATGGTAGTCTTTGGCCCACATGTCGAGGAGATAGACCCCTCCACTCCTCCTTTCTATGTGTCTCTAGTAATTCATGACCTGCTGTTACACAATTGTATGTTAGATTCTGGAGCTTCCCATAATCTTATGCCTCTATCTATCATAGAACAACTAGGACTACAAATCACACGTCCATATAAAGATCTATATTCATTTGATTCCAAAAGAGTTAAATGCTTCGGGATGATCAAAGATTTAGTGGTCAATCTGGCCCAAATTCCAGCAAAAAGTGTAGTAATGGACATTGTGGTGGCTGATATCCCAGCTCGCTTTGGCATGTTGTTGTCAAGGTCCTGGGGAACGAAAATTAGTGGGTCAGTCAAATTGGATTTAACATATGCCACTATCCCAATCTTTGGTGGCCAGGAGAGGAGGTTATCCAGAGAAACCAGATTTGTCAAGATGGAGACTAAGGCTGATAGCTCAGAGAATTCACCAGTCTATATTAAGGAAGGAGATTTTTCATGCCTAATGCTAGAAGAAGACCAAAATTTTTCTCATGAACCTTCCTTCTTCCAGATAAAAACTGAGCAGCCTTCAGGAAACCATGAAGCAGGAATCTGGACTTTATATTTTGATGGAGCAAATTCAAGAGAAGGAAACGGAGCTGGAGTATTACTAATTTCTCCTACAGGCAAATGGATCCCACTTTCTTTTAAACTGGAATATGAAGCTACTAATAATGTAGCTAAATATGAAGCACTATTATTGGGATTGCAAATAGCCAAGAGCATGGGCATACAGTGTTTAAAGGTTCTGGGAGACTCTGAGTTGGTGGTCAGGCAGGTCAGAAATCAATGTCAAACTAGACATCCACGGTTGAGAGCTTATAGAAATGAAGTATGGGACATGGTAGAGAACTTCTTCTTGGAATTCAATATCCAGTTCATGCCCCGGGAGCAGAATAGAATGGCAGATTCTCTTGCTGTAGCCGCCAGTACATTTCGTCCTTTTCAGAATCCTCTCCTGAGATATGAAGTCGAGGTACGTTATAGACCATCAATCCCAGATAATATTAAGCACTGGCAGGTATTTGAAGATGAGGAACAAATGAAGAGATTCTTGGAAAAAATGGGAGAATTCTCTAATATGGAGATTGATTATTGTGAAGAAGAGGAGGCTGAAAATGTTTCAGAAAATAAATGGGAAGAGAAAATGGCAGGCAATAAAGTGCTGCAGCTGAAAGGAAATGTCATACCTAGAGGGTTGGTGCCTCTAGAAAGATTATTTGATAAAAATGATGTCCCTTTCCAACCTAGTAAAGTAATAGAAGAAGATCAGGTGGAAGATTTAAATCTGGGTACCAATGTTGAGCCCAAAATCGTCAAAATATCCAAGAAGGTCCCAGAGGAATATAAGGGAAAATACTTGAAATTATTTCAGTCATACAAGGATGTATTTGCATGGTCCTATCAGGACCTTAAAACTTTTGATATTAGTATAATGCAGCATCAAATTCCTCTAAGGGAAGATGCAAAACCTTATAAGCAGAAGCTTAGACAGATAAATCCTCTGTTGCTCCCTCCATTGAAAAAGAAATCAAGAAGCTGCTAAAGGCTAAAATAATTGTGCCATTAAGGTACTCTGAATGGGTTGCTAATCTAGTCCCTGTTCGAAAGAATAATGGTGAAATAAGGTTGTGTGTGGATTTCAAGAATTTAAACATAGCATCTTTAAAAGATAACTATCCACTACCAAAGATGGACCACATCCTGCAGAAAGTGGTTGGAGCCTCTAGAATGTCAATGATAGATGGTTTCTCTGGTTATAACCAGGTGGTTGTACTTCCATAGGATCAAAAGAAGACTGCTTTCATCACACCATGGGGTACATTCATGTATGCCAGGATGCCTTTTGGATTGATTAATGCAGGGGCCACTTTTCAGAGGGCTATGGATATTGCTTTTGTTGGGGAGCAAGATAAACTTTTGGTAGTATATCTTGATGATATAACAGTGTTTTCAAAAGGTGATGCCAAACATATTGAACATTTGAGAAGAACCTTTGAAAAATGCAAAAGGTATGGTCTTTCTCTAAATCCACAAAAGTCTTTATTTGCATTAGAGGAAGGCAAACTTTTACGGCATATTGTAACTAAAGATGGGGTGAGAATAGATCCTAAAAGAGTAGAGGTGATAAATAGTATTTCTCTCCCCATAAATAAGAAAGAGGTGCAAGTGTTTTTGGGACGAATAGATTTTCTAAGAAGATTCATCCCTAACTATGCTGAAATAGTTAGGCATATAACAGATATGCTAAAGAAGAATAATGAGGTGAAATGGTCACAAGAATCACGGGAGGCCTTTGCTAGAATTAAAGCCGCATTTGCTAAAGCCCCTGTACTAGTTGGACCAGATTATACTAAACCCTTTATGATCTTTTCTTTTGCATCACCTCATACAGTAGCTGGAGTTTTGTTACAGAAAAATGAAGAAGGATATGAGCAGCCTATAGCTTTCTTTAGTCAGGTGCTCCATGATGCAGAACTGAAGTATAACATATTGGAGAAGCAAGCTTATGCCCTGGTGAAATCCCTTAAAGCTTTTCGCATGTATATTTTGCAGTCCCACATTACTGCATTCGTCCCTACTGCAACTTTTAAAGACATTCTTATTCAGGGAGACAGTGAAGGAAAAAGGGGGAGATGAATTGCAAAAATACAGGAGTATGATTTGGACATCTGTCCAACTAAGCTAATTAAAGGACAGGGCCTTGCTAAAATTTTGTCTGAATCAAACTATCAGGCTCTGGGCATAAATCTGTCTATGGTAGCAAACGAAGAGTCTGAGAAAGAAAAAGAGCATCAAGGGCTAGAGATGGCTACTCATAAAGTACACATAAAATATCTCACCAATCCTTGGTACAAGGAAATAGTAGAATATCTGTTGACACTCAGTTGTCCTCCCAGTTGTGATAAAGCAAAATACAGGGCTTTAAGATTGAAATCACAAAAGTATGTAGTTGCCAATGGCCAATTATATTAGAGAGATCCTTCAGGTATACTACTATTATGCCTCACAGAAAATGAAGTGGAAAATATAATGATAAAATTTCATGAAGGAATTTGTGGAGGACACTACAGCTGGAGGGCCACAGCTCATAAAATTCTGAAGGCAAGTTTCTACTGGCCTGAATTATTTAGAGATGTTTTCATTTGGGTTAGAGCATGTGATAAGTGTCAAAAATTTGCTGAGAGACAGAAGTTGGCAGCTCTGCCCCTAATTCCAGTTCACGTTAATGAGACATTTCAACAATGGGGATTAGATTTTATAGGAGAAATACATCCCCCATCAAGTGGACAACATAAATGGATATTAACAGCCATAGATTACTTTACAAAATGGGTGGAAGCCATACCTGCAAGGAATGCTACAGACACTGTAATCATCAAATTCATGGAAGAAAACATCATATCCAGGTTTGGCTGTCCCGCTAGAATAGTGACTGATAATGCACAGGCCTTCAAATCTACAAAATTTTTAAATTTCTGCCAACAGTATAATATTACATTGAATCACTCCACGGCTTATTATCCATAGGGAAATGGTTTGGCAGAATCTTCCAACAAAACTCTGGTGCGGGCCTTGAAGAAAACAATCAATGAAAATCAGAGGAATTGGGATTCCCAATTGAAATATGCTCTATGGGCTAATAGAATCACCAGCAAGAGAGCAACTGGGAAATATCCATATGAGTTGGTATATGGACGAGCAGCAGTGTTTCCGGTGCAGCTGGCTTTACCAGTGGCACATTTCATGCAGGAAAGTCAGGAAGAACTTGATGATATGGTCAGAAGAATTAATCAATTGGTGGAAATAGAGGAAACACGGAACCAAGTGAGTCAGAGACTAGCAAAATATCAAGAGAAAATGAAACATATATTTGATCAGCATGCAAAAGACAGAAAATTGCAGATCGGAGATCTAGTGCTCAGATGGGATATCAGGAGGGTTGAGAAGGGAAAACACGGCAAGTTCGATCCACTGTGGTTCGGCCCTTTTAAAATTATGGAACAGGGAGGAAATAACACGTTTATATTGGAGAATTTGTAGGGCGACTTGTTGGATGCCCCTGTAAACGGCCAATTTCTCAAGCCCTACTTCCAATTCTGATTCAGGCAAAAGGTGGCCTGATTGTATCATATTGTATATTAATTTTTGTTTTATTACTGACTGAACGATGTGGGTTGGTGGCCTATGTGGGTTTTATAATGAATCATGAAGAGAAAGGAGCTGAAGAATGGAGTTTACATAAATGGTAATCAGATGGTCTGCAGGTTCTCGACACGTCCAGGGATGAACGTGCCGTCCCCAGTTGGAGCCGATGTTATCCATGTCAGCCCCCATCAAAATTTTTGGCCATTAGCCCCTCCATTCAAGTTTTTGGCTTACAGTACCGTTTAAACCCGTTTAGAACCCCTTTCATGGCCTAAAAACTTCATATCCTACCTCTCGTTATCATTCCCGCCCACGAAATACATTGGGCAAAAAGCTAAAATCTCCGCGTAAAATTATATCGGGCCTAGCCCCTTTGGTTTTAGCCCCAGCACCTATTCCTTCCACACGACCTGGCCCCGAGACCAAACGCTGAATCCGAAGGCGCTTGCCGTGTATGGCTATCGGGCGTGTTCTCAGCCACACGATCAAACATAGATCGACGGTCTACAGCCTGTCCATATCCGGTGGTCCCCACCACGCCTTACCCCTGAAACCAGCCGGTCTATTTCGCATAGCTTTTTGGCAGCAAGAGGTTTTCTCCAAATCGGAGCGATTCCATTGGGCGCTCGCCACGCGTCCCAGTGTATGACCGTAATACCACCCTCCA
>CM076574.1:1315852833-1316105267 GCA_034641835.2 Pinus albicaulis | reverse complement strand
ACAGAGGTCGTCAACAGAATGATTGTACACATTATGCGCTTGTACAATTCAAAGCATCCACGCACATGGGACGAGAGCCTCCCCTATGTACAACATAGTTATAACAGGGCTCTCCACATAGAAGTCTTAGCATTTTCACTTTTCAGAGCATGTGCCCACTCTTCTGCCCACTTTTCAGAGCATGTGCTACGCTCTTGGAAGTCTTAGAATTTTCACTTTTTGGACCACTTTTAGAGGTCATATTGAAGAAATAAAGGTATATCTAGAAATTATACTTCAAGGACTTTCCAACAAGCCATCACAGAGCCTTTTCCGACATCGGGAAGGCCTCCAAAACACTGCTGCAAAAAGGCCTATTTTTTCCTGTCTCTGTGCTGCGCTCTTGGCATAATTTCAATTTTTGACACAGTGTGTTGCGCTCCTGTAGGTGACTGGGAAGAATGTGCATTTGGAAAGTTTTCATATGCTTTATAGGGCCTAAAATTCAATATAATTACTAGTTATGGCCGAAAAAAGATATTTGTTAGATATTTTTATGCCTTGGGCCTTGCAAGGCCTCAAGGACAAGTTACGATATTTCTTGTTGGCTAATAGGCTTCTAGATGCTCTAGTAGGCTTTCCTCTTCCTTGCTTGTTATATAATGCATGAGGATTCATTGTAAACAGTTGGGGACTTGATGTGTTTAATAGAAATACATGGTTTTAGAAGTTGAAGAACAATTTAGTGTTGTGGAGCTTATAGATGAATTGCCTTGATTGATGGTGATGAAGGCTTGCTTGCAGAATCCCTGAGTTTAGTTCATGGTGATGTATCTCACATATGTTCATTTTTTTCTTATTTTCCATATGTCCATATTTCTATTTTGCAATAGCTCAGAAGAGTATAGGATGAGAAATGTTGTTTAAGGCACCTCAGTCCTCCTGTTAGCTATTGTTTTCATGTTTTCTTCTACTGGGTTAGCTTAAAGAATTCTTCATTGCTCCTTAGGCCCACCTAAGCTTTTCTATTTCATTATTGGATTAATATGCTAGTTTCTAAACACGATTATGGTAAGCCCTGCTTGTTTAAGGCTATCTAAACTATGTCTTGAAATCTCTCTTTGATGTATTGATTGTTAGGTTAAGTCAAAGAGGTCTTGTTTCGATCTTGCCCTTTGAATATGCTTATCATTTTTCCTCGAAGTTACTTTATAGTTTAATGAATGTTTTTTAGGTGTTCCCTCTTCATTTATTGATGCTTTTTGTCTCTTATATGTTTTCAAATCTTGAAAGTAGAATCATTGAAGTTAGATAAGTTCTCTTGCTTCCTTTTTCCACCGGATTGTTTATCTTCAATGTTTATTTGTTTAAAAGTATTGTCACTGAGTAAATGGTGTGCCCTATCTCATGATTAGTATCATTTGCTTATCAATATTAAAGACCTCCCTGTTCATAGGTATTTGACAAAGGATTCTTAATTTCCCTTTGCCCTACCTTGGTTCCCAAACTTATTGTCTGTTTCACCTCATACATAAACTTAAAATATCCATTAACAACACTAGATTTTCCCTGTGATGTACCCCAATTCACTACCAAGATATCAATGACTTCATAGACTCCATTTCCCAATTGATTTGATAACCTCTCACTCCACCTATCCTACTGTATCATCTTACCCCAACCCAAAACAAACAAACAAACTGACACTTAACAACTAGCCTAAAATCAATCATCCAAAGAAAACAAGTTCACATCCTCGCATAATAGAGAGAGCCCTCTCTGAGTCCAAGAAGGCTAGGTCCTAGGACTGTAAAGACTGGTCTGATGTTACCTGGTCATTTAGTTTACCAATCTTCCAAATCACGAGACACTAACATAATGGAAATCAGGGTGGGACCTTTTGAGTTCATGACAATCTAAGTACTCCTTAGGACCTCAGAATCCCTTCATCAAACAGTATCCTATGATTTATAACTACCTCATCACTATCACTAGCACAATGGTTATCATGATGCAACTGTGATGTCAGTGGCAATCTAAGTATCCCTTAGGACTTCAGAAACCTTCGTCAAATCATAGAGAACTTAAATGATAGCCTAAAAGTAGAATCTAGCTTTTTCACCATCCTAGCAAAATGATGACTCAGCTATAGGACACTTTTACAAACCTTAGGGCTGCATATAGAAACTCAGAAAACTCCAAAACATTTATAGATGGCTTTTTCTCAGTATTGGTAGTGGACCATAGACACTTATCTTCAAAACAACTAAAAATATCCACCTGGCGACTCCACTAGCCTCCAATAGGCCTTCTAACTTTACTAGTGTCCCTAGACTCCTATAGGATTATACCAAATCAACCCTGGGAAGTCTAAAATCCTAGTCACACATTGTGTGAGTTTAGAAAACATAAAAGAGGTAAAATTTTTGAAAAAGTTTAAAAACTTTCAGCCTCTTGAAATTTTGAGTTTGAAATCTGGCTTTGCGAAGAATCAATCCTAGATCTCATCCGGACTCGAACCCTCCTACTATAGTTTATGACCCAGAAAGGATTTTGTGGCAAACTTCTGAAACTGGAAACTTAGATACTAATAGGACCATTCATAAAGAAAGCTCTGTACCTGAACATCTTACAGCCTTGCAAGATCCCCATTTTGACTTGCACCATACAAAAAATCTTTTCAGAACCAAGTCACAAAGTAGAATCGACCATACCGATCTTGAGCCCATAGACTTGCAGCAAAGTCCTAACAGAGAAGTTTCTCCTTCCACGCCACCTGATTTCCAACTTCTCCAACACTTTGTCTATTTTCACCCCAAGTCTACTCAGAATCAATTTACTAGTCCAAGTACTTCCGCCACACCCATTCACACCTCTACTGTGAAAACAACTCCATCTCATATCAAAAATCCTCCGCTTGTAAATCCACCATTAGATCCTATCATGGCAGCATGGTATGCACCCCTTGTGTTACCACAGCCATTGGTACCTTTTCCAAATGATTACCAATCTAGAATATTGCACTTCACCAGGGCAGAATCTACCACGGCTCCACAGCATGTGGATAGAATGAATGATGCTTTTGACTACATGGAATTAGAAGAGGAAACCATGAAAATGAGGATGTTTTCCCAAAGCCTAGGAGGAGAAGCTAAGAAATGGTTCAAAATCCTAACTCCCAACAGCATACATGATCTCCCTTCCCTTTACCAAACTTTCATAAACAAATGGGAAATCAAGAAAAACCCTCTTCATATTCTCTCGGAATATAGACATCTTAAAAGAAACACGGGGGAAAGTGTCCAAGACTATTGCACTAGGTTCAATAGTGTTTACAATGCACTACCTCCAAACATGAAACCCCAATTAGGCCTAGCCTTAGCTAAATTCCTAGAAGGTTTTGACCCCGACATGGCCTATCAGCTAAGATAAAGAGAGCCCCTAACTTTATAAGACATGCAAAAGGGAGATATAAGTGTAGAGGCCAAGTTAATTGAAAAAAGAGCTAGGCTAAGATCAGAAAAGAGAGTAACCTACAAAGATGACACCATGCCCTCCACCTCCTCATCTGATTCCAATATTGACAACCTTCTTAGGACCATGGAAAGAATGGTGGAGAGAATAAGCATAAACGAAATAGCACCCCCTAGGGACAACCAACCAAATCCCCAAAACAGAAACCGGAATCAGAACTTTAGAAGAGGCCCACCCCAAACCAGACAAATGGAAAATGATCAACAAATCAGGCCACCCTTCCAAGATAACTATGTTGATGAAGGGGAAAGAGATATTTGAACAAACATATGAAAATCATCTAAACTTGATAGGGTTTGATAGCGAGGGTGATGTTTTTCTCACAGAAGAAGAACAAGGTTTTTTCTCCTAGAACCAAGATGAAACAAGTTATGAAGATTTCGAAGACCACGTATTGGGATTAGAAAATGCCATAATGGAATTCCATAGGCAATATGATCTCAGGAGTAAGAAAAACCAAGACAACTCCAAGAAAAACAACTCAGACATTGGCGTTAAGAAAACCCCCCGAAAACATTCTTAAAGGAACAGCAGAAAATAACAATACTATGGCTAAGAAAACTAATCCTAACAAAAAAAAAACTAGCCAACCAAGTGTTGACACAAGCTGCCCTAGTACCTCTACTAGTGGCCCTGAGAAAACTTTGTTGACCAAAGCCCCGAATCAGAATCAACAAATTAAAAATGTAGAAAAGTTTATGGCTGATAAAACTGATGTGAATATGTCCAAAACCCTACCTTTCAGTTTTGAAGGAGAGATTTCTAAAATCAAAATAACCATACCTTTCACTGAACTGGTAGCTAAGGATATTTACAAATCTCAAGTTCTAAAAGTTCTAAACATAGGAAACGATACAGGTACTCTAAACTTAACTAAAGATAAACCCGAGCTTTTGTTTGGTCCCGAAGTAGAGGGAAAATATCAAGAAGGAGTTGTCCCTCTTTTCCATTAGCCTCAACATACATGACAAAATATTACATAATGCCATGCTAGATTCCGGCGCCTCGCACAACCTCATGCCTAAGGTGGTTATGGAAAGATTAGGCCTAGAAATAACCAAACCTTACAAAGACTTATACTCTTTCAATTCAAGTAGAGTCAAATGTTTGGGTCTAATCAAGGATATTTCTATCACTTTGGCACAAATACCCACTAAGATTCTAGTCATGGACATAGTGGTCGCTGATATTCCCCCTAAGTATGGCATGCCTTTGTCCAGATCATGGGGAGCCAAACTTCAAGGTAACCTCCAAATGGATATGTCCTATGCCACTATCCCTGTCTTTAATCAAACTAGGATATTATATCGAGGATCCCACATGAAGTACATGGTGAGCAGCCTAGAGAGGCCAAACAACACCCCGATTTATTCCATTCATTCAAATTTGGATTATTTTATCTTTTATAATGAAGATGAGATTAGTAGACAAGTAAAATGAAGTAAGAAAGAACTAAGTCCTTCAAAACACTCACACTCACCCTCAAATGAAAAGGATGATAACCAAAGGTCTAGTGACCCCGAAACACAACTTAGCGACAAACATGAAGTAGAAACACTTTGGAACATGAGCTTTGATGGTTCTTGTGGAAAAGCTGGTTTGGGATTTGGCATTTGGATACATAACACAAATGAGGTTCATTCCTACAAAATAGAATTTCAATGCACTAATAACATTGCAGAATATGAGGCTCTCCTCCTTGGTTTGAACTTACTTGAAGACTTAGGGGCTAAGAAAATATTGGCCCAAGGAGATTCAGAACTTGTCATTAAACAAATCAAAGGTGAATACTCGGCCAAAAATCCAAGATTAAGGGAATACAGAAATGCAGCCCTAGATCTCCTCAAAAATTTCGAGAAATATGTGCTCACTTACAATCTTAGAGCCCAAAATAGCCTCGCCAATGAGCTCGCCTTTGTTGCCAGAAATTTCCAAATACCACCTGCAGACGAACAATACCTTATCAAGGTCAAACATCGCCCTACAGTGCCTGACAACATTAATCATTGGCAAGTGTTTGAGAGTGATGAACAAATTGGTGATTTTCTTCAATATAGAAATGAATTTACACTGATTAAATCTAACTTAAAACATGAAGAAGGTGTCCTTACCAAAGATAAAAATCATGAAACAGAGTTGCACTCTTTTTCTGATATAAATATGCTCACACATCCTTATGAGGCCGAAATATTTGGAAATCCAAACCAAAAGGACCTGGAAGTCTTACAATGCAAAAATGACACATTGCCAAGAGGGCTTGCACCATTAGAAGAATTGTTTGACTTTAATGATGTGGCTAAAAAACCTAAGATAGAATCTACCGAGACTGATGTTGAAGAATTCAACATAGGAAATATAAAAGAGCCCAAAATGATTAAACTCTCCAAGACCCTTCCTCCTCACATAAAATAGAAGTATATTGAGTTTTTTAAAGAGTTTAAAGATTTGTTTTCTTGGGGATATCAAGACTTAAAATCTTACGACAAAAGAATTATTCAACACAAAATCCCTCTCAAAGAAAACCAAAAACCTTTCAAGCAAAAATTAAGGAGAATCAACCATGTTTTACTACCTTTAGTTGAAAAAGAAATTAAAAATATGTATGATGTCGAGATAATAGTTTCCCTTAGATATTCTGAGTGGGTTTCCAACCTTGTGTCTGTTAGGAAGAAAACTGGGGATATCAGACTTTGCATTGACTTTATAAATCTAAACAGATCCTCCCGGAAAGATAACTATCCCTTGCTTAAAATGGACCACATAATTCAGAAGGTACTTGCCTCTAAGATAATCTCACTGCTTGATGGTTTTTTCTGGGTAGAACCAAGTGCTAGTTGTCTGCTCAACTTAGTGTTCTTAAATTTATGTCATAAATTGTCAACCAGGGCTAGTAAACTGTTGAAGTGAAGTGCACTATATGTGCCTAGGTATCTGCTTCCTACTTCGTTGTGTTTAGTGTTTTTCCAATGTTTTTGGTTTTGTATTTTTGTGTTTTTATGCTAAGAGGAAAAGAACTAAGTGTTGGTAAAGAGAAGTTGTTGGTCACACTAAAACAAAGCAAAATATATTCTAAACTATGTATGGTACTAAAGAACAGTGAATGCAAAACTTGGCAATAACTCATAACATGAACTCAGTCCAATTCATTCATTAGAAATATATTGGAACAACTTGAGAAAAGGATGAGCTTAATGCAATGAAGTTATTCTAAGTAAACAACAACCTACAATATCACAGAGAAAACCTCATCCATGGTTAGAGATTTGTTGGAACACATTTGGAAAATATTATCTGTAACATAGAAAGGAACTCTACTCTATATTAACTTAAGACACTAAAATAAATCCATTGTACAACTCAAAATGTCACTATTAAACCTCATTCAAAGGTTAGAAATCTTTTGGAATAGTTTTGGAAAGAGGCAGTTTGTAAAATTATGAGAATTTGCAGAACAGTCAAGACTTCAAAATGACATTACCAATTCTTTTTCCTATGATAATGATGTATTAATAGAGATTAAGAACAAGATCAGTTTGTAAATAATGAAGGCCTTGAAGTCTAATGGAACAGAACTAGAATACAAATAACTAATAAAACTTAAAATACATTAAACAGAATTGAACTAGAATGCAATCAATCAAACCTGAAATATAGTGGAAAGAACTGAACTAGAGTGAAATTAACCTTCGCAGTTTTATAGATGAACTAAAGTGCAACTAATCACTGAAATACTACAGCTCTATCTCATTCGGTGTTAGTGATATTTTGGAACAATTCATAAGAACAAGACTGGCTGTAACATTTGATGCAAATGAGCATAAAAACATAACATTCAGGAAAATGCAACTAAGCTCTAAAATACTACAGCTATGTCTCATTCAATTTTAGTGATATTTTGGAACAATTCACAAGAATAAGACTGGCTGTAACATCTGATTTAAGTGAGCATAAAACATATAGTTCAGAAAACTACTTAAATTAGGAATGAAACAAGGCTAAAGTTACTTATCTAAACAATATGCACAGAGTTTCTCGGGTAGTAGGGGCCCTCTACCACCAGATTAGCACACAAATCTCCTCAAGATTGCCTCAGATCATGTATTAAAGTGGTTCTTCTTTCATTAAAGGAAAACGCTTCAAAAACAGAGTATTACGGTCTTTTGAGATCTAACAACAAAACATCAATCTAGCTAACTGTCTCTCGGTCTCCCGAGTCATTCTTATAAGAGAAATACATAACTACCCTTGAGAAGAAATAGGGATAAGTGTCTTTCCCAACTAAAATCAAATTAGAACTCTTGTGGAAGCCTCGTACTTTTGCTGAAGACATCTGTAGAGTTCTTGTCCCGGTAGAAGTCTACCTCTTAGTTTTGATTTCTTCCACATGCATAGCCACTTGGAGATTTTTGCTCAGACTTCGTAGAGGGCAAGGAATGATGTAGATGAGGTCTGGAATTCAACCATATGCGTTTTTTCTTTAAGTGACACATGTAACCTGTGTGAACATGAAGATAGTTGCGGAATAGGCGACTAGCTACAGAATGGCTGCATTTTGTAGCTGAGTCTAGTCAAAAATTACTACAACAACAAAACCACGAAAATATAGCAAGTCAGTCATTGTGTGCATTCCTAAAGTGACTTTAATCAATCCTATTGATATTTTAAGCCTATAATTGATAAGGGACAAAGGAAATGAAGTGAAATTGGGTGAAAGGAAAGGACATCTTTAGGGCTCAACATACCCCCACTACAAAGCTTTTGCATGTCCTCATGCAATCAATTCATGTATTCTGAGACTTCTACTAGGACATCTAGGCTCCTTCTTCTGCTTTGCCTGATGTTCAATGGCCTCCTAGGCTTCCTTATGACCAACTTGAATCTTAAATTTATAAGTGCCCTGCTCAACTTTTTGTTTTTCTTCTTCAGCTTCTCACTAGCATTGTACAATTTTTCCATTTGCAGAGACAGAGTTGTATTCATATCACTTTTCAGCTTAACCTGCTCCCTTAAAATTTCATTTTCATTCTTTATATGCCTGTTGAGTACTTCTAATTCATATTTGTCTCTTCTTAGTACATCAATTGCAGATTCTGGTGGGCTAGGAGCTCTTCCTCTACTTCCTGAGGCTCTCTTTTCTAATGACTAAACATAATTATAGATTTTTTGTTGTGTTGGGTCTATCTCTAGAGTTCCTTCATCAAGATCCTCTTCGTACTGGTACTCAGGTGATCTAGCAGTTGGTGTCTCTTCATCCTCAATGTTTATGATTCCCATTTGTCTAACCCCTGTTTTCTTCAATATACCTCTAAGTCTATGGCTTTGTCTTGGTTGAGATGGTCCTTCACCTCTCTCTTTGACATACTTTCTTATTATTTTCTCCTTTTTAAGCTGATTCTTAATTTCAGCCAATTTCTCATAAATAATCTCCTCACTGTCCTCTTGTATGGACTTACCAGTTTTAATTTCAACAAATTTGGAAATTTTCCCTCTCTTGCTTCTTCTTGTAAGTTTGCCTTCAGATGGAGATTCCTTGGGTTCTTCAAAGTGATTCCTCACTAGGAACTCATCCCAATTGTCTCCCACCTTTCTCAGATGATGTTCAATTAGGATTTTAACTAGGCCATGGTGATACAAAGTGGTTCCAAGAATTGAACCCTCTTTTGAACATTAGAGGCCATTCTCTATAGGCTATGAAGTAAGAAAAAGGGTAAATTGATTTATTCATCTAATAAATGCATCATTAGCCGAATATGATAAATATATTGGGTACCAAATCTTCCCTCACAAGTTATAAACTTTTGCAAAATGAGCAACATATTCCGCCATTTATTCTTCAGTGCTGAGCTAGGAATGCCCTTCTTAAAAATTGAAATATCCATACCTGGTGTTTTGAGCATTTGCCTCCATGCCTCATTGTGAAATTCCTTATTTTTGAACCATCGTTCACCTTGCCTTGGTAATTCTACTGCCTCTGCAATGAAGGATTTTGTAATAGTGAATTTGATATCTCCTATTTCAACTTCGGCTCCATTGAAGGACCGTGCAAATGTCTTAGTTACCTCCTTATGAAAACCATTGAACTTTTCCAAAAACTGTAACCACCCAACCTGCTGTAGCATTTCTCTAATTTGTGGGTAACCCTTTAAGTATTTGGTTCCGACTGGTTCGGACCTTACGATGAGACCCATGGCTTCTCTTCTCAACCTTCAATTTACTACTCTTCTATCCACGGTGAAAATGGTTGTTAGAGAGTTGTTTTTACCCCAAAGACGCCTTCTTTGTTTATGCAGCAGGGATTAGCTACAGAAAGATGACATGAAGTGGTTATAGAATAAGTGAAATATGGTGAGGGTGATTCACACGAATTAATGAGTTTGAGAGCTATCATGGAGGAAAAAGGCCGCAGAAAAAAAATCTCGTGAGAAATTCAAAATCATCATTGAATACTTCGGCTAGTGACATGACTGAATAGGTCACTTCAATACTTAACCGTTAAGTTTTAAATGATGATTTGATATGGCGGAATGGAAGGGATTTTGTCCAAAGTTTTTATGATAGGTTTAATAGGCATGATCAACACGAATAATCAAAATGAATTTATGAATCATACATGACTTAACTATACTATAACTTTCATATTCTGTCATCATAATAATTTCACAACTTTACCTTTGCCTTTCCTTTAATTTTTGTGGTTTTAATATGCTTTGTCCTCCTTTGAAAATCATTGATTCTTCAGTCTTCATAATCCCTTTGACTTTGCTTGTTGACATAGGTGTGCAGGGTCAATTTTTTGTTGAACAAGTGGTTGTTGGATAGTTGCCTGCAGGGTATCTGGCTGCAGAATGTCTGGCTGGCTACAGAATGTCTGACTGCATAATATCTGGCTGCAGAATATACCTGTAGGAGCTTTGAAACATGGATTGGAATGTTGTATGAAGTGAATTAGAATGGATCATGAAATATGGTGTAATGGAGCATGAGTGAAGTGAAATGTAATGGAATGAAATGGATCATAAATGTAAAGTGGAGTGAAATATGAGAAGTGGCCTGCAACTTATGATTTGTAATATTCAATTGCGGAAAGAGATCAAATTTTTAAAATCTGAGATGAAAATGAGGTGGACCATGGAATGGAGTGAATGAAGTATGAATGAATGGAGTGAATGAAATATGAATGAAGTGAGACATGATGGAGTGAGACTTATGATTTTGTGATAGCTGCTTGCAGAAAAAGAACAAATTTGAAAAGCCAAAGTGTCAGAAGGATTCTGATTTTCACTTTATCTTTTCTGTATAAACATGCTAATCAGTGATTAGTTTTCATGTTTATACTTCTTTTTTTCATGCATTTGAATTCAGAAAATTCAACTAAATTGATGAAGAAGAAAAATTCTTCTTCATTAACTTCACATCACTGTTTTCCTGGAATCTCCTGACAAATTCTTCTCTTAAAAGTGGCTTATGATAAAGCTTCAATCTATGACCATTTACAAGAAAAGTGACCTTCTCTTCATCTATTGTCCTAATTTTTATTGCTCCATTGTCAAAAAATTTCATAATTTCATATGGCCCAAGACAATGTGTTTGGAATTTACCTTGAAAATATTTGAACTTTGAATCAAACAAGAGAGCCCAGTTACCTTCTTTGAACTTCTTTTCTTTGATGTATTTATCATGCCATTTAGTCCTTTCTTGCTGGACTATACTTGTTTTCTGGACTGCATCTTGTCTGACCTCATCCAATTCATTAATCTGCTCCAATCTGTGCTTTTGTGCCTTTGTTAGATCAAGTCCTAGCTGAACTGCCATTTTAAAAGTTTGAATCTAAAACTCTATGGGAAACAAAACTTGTTTTCCATAAAAAAGTTCATAAGGGGTATGACCTGTTGTGCTTCTCCATGTAGTTCTATAGGCCCACAAGGCTTTAGGAAGCCTGTCTGCCCAATCTCTTCTATGTAAATGAACAGTCTTTGTTAGGATCCCTTCAATGACTTTATTGGTAGATTCCACTTGACCATTTGCTTATGGATGATAGGGAGTAGATTTTCTGTGTCTGATTTTGTACCTCTCCATCATTTGTTCCACTAGCCTTAATGTGAATTGAGCTCCTTGATCTGTAACAATTTCCCTTGGGACACCAAAATGAGTAAAAATATCCTCAAAAAGAAAATTAACTACAGATGCTTCAGTAGCAGAAAGTAATGGCTTGGCCTCGACCCATTTGGTAACATAATCAGTGCAAACTAATATATATATATATTTTTTTTTCTTGATGGAGGACTAATAGGTCCTACAAAATCTAAAGCCCATTTTTCAAAAGGTTCAATATGTACCTGAGGCTGCAATGGCATCTCCCCTAAAGGAGAAGGTTTCCCTACCCTTTGGCAACTGTCACACCTTTTGACATATTCTTTAGCATCTTTAAAAAAGGATGGCCAATAGAATCCTAAATGAAGGACCTTATAAGTTGTCCTCTTATCAGCAAAGTGTCCACCACAAGGTTCATCATGACATCCCTTCAGGATCTCAGGCATCTCATCTTCCCAAACACATCTCCTAATGATAAAATATGGACCTGTTTTGTATAACTCATTAGCAACCCATGAATATTTTTCACTGTCATAAATGATCTTTCGTTTCTCTCTTGCATTCATTATTGAAGGAAATTTCCCTGAAACTAAATAATTAGCAATGTCAGCAAACCAAGGAGTTTGAGTATAAATTGCAAAAAGATATTCATCAGGGAATTGATCTTCAACTGGAGTATTGTCTTTGATGTTGTGGAGTCTAGATAGGAAATCAGCTATTGTGTTTTGTTTTCCAGGCCTATCTAGAATGGTAATGTTGAATTCCTGTAAAAGCAATAACCATCTTATAACTCTGCCATTAGTAATTGATTTGTTCATTAGATATCTAATTGCAGAGTGGTCTGTGTGAACAAAAGTTTCATAGCCTGTTATATAGTGTCTAAATTTATTTATAGCATGAACAACAGCTAAGAACTCTTTTTCAGTTACAGTATAATTTAACTCTGAAGGAGTCAAATTTTTACTTGTATAATAGATGGCATAAGGAATCAGGTCTTTTTGTCCCAATACTGCTCCTAAAGTTGTATCTGAGGCATCTGTTGAAATATGAAAAGGTAACTTCCAGTTAGGTCCCCTTAAAATAGGTGCTTCAGATATTTTTGTTTTCAGGGTCTCAAAGGCTAACTAGCAATCAGGATTCCACTTGAATTCACAGTCATTGGTAAGTAATTTGAAAAGTGGAGATGTTATCTTGGTGAAGTTTTTTATAAACCTTCAATAATATCTTGTAAATCCAAGAAAAATCCTAACATCTTTTTGACAACTTGGAATAGATAAGTTAGAAATGACTTCAACTTTTGACTCATCAACTCTAATCCCATCCCCTGAAATGTGATGCCCCAAAACAATTCCTTCAGAAAACATCATAAAACACTTCTCATGACTTAGTGAAAGATTTGCTTCTTTACATCTCCTTAAAACTTTTTCCAAGTTTGCTAAGGCTTCTTCAAATTTGTTTCCATAAACTGTGAAATCATCCATGTATACCTCTACACAATCATGTATTAGATCTGAAAATATTCCTAGTACTGCCCTTTGAAATGTTGCGGGTGCATTGCATAGTCAAAATGGAAATACTCGGTAAACATAGGTACCCCAAGGACAGGTAAATGTGGTTTTGTCTTGATCTTCAAGTGCTACTTGAATTTGGTTATAACCACTAAACCCATCTAAAAATGAGAAGTACTTTTTGCCAGCTAATGTATCTAACACCTGATCTATGAAAGGTAGCGGAAAATGATCTTTAAGAGTAGATTTGTTTAATTCCCGGTAGTCAATACATACCCTCCATTTACCATTTTTTTTTGGCACAATTACCAAAGGAGAAACCCACTGACTATCTGAAATGGGATAGATAAAGTTGACATTTAACAATTTCTGCAATTCTTCTTTAACAATCTCCCTAAGATTTGGATTCATCCATCTCTGAGGTTGTCTGATTGGTTTACAATTTTCCTCTATGTAGATGTGATGAGTGAAAGTCTTAGGGCTTATCCCTTTCATATCAGTGTACTCCCATGCATATGCAGAAGAATGTCTCTGTAAGATCTTGACTACCTCTTCTTGTTGAGATTTCTCTAGGTTCTTGTTTATGTTTAAAGTTTTGCCTGGAAATATCTCAATTGTAGAGCTGCCAAATTTATCCATGGAATAAAGAGACATCTGTCTTGATGATAAAAACTCAATGTTGGATTCTTCTTGAAATTGTTCATGTTTGTATTCCAAAGAGGATTCAAAGTTTTCTAAGGTATTCAGAATCTGGCTATCTTCACTAATTTCTGAAATTGTGAAGAGAGGTTGTAAGTCTTCTTCATCCTCTATCCATTGAGTATCATCTAATTCTGTAATTGTCTTTGTTGGAGGATACAAGGTAAATTTCTTGGTTGAACTACCATCAGAGATGTACATATCACCGGATCTACAACTAATGAAAGCATCAGCTGTAGCTAACCAAGGTCTTCCTAATATAATAGGATGCCCTCCTAGATTATTCTTAGGAGTTAGGATCATAAAATCCATAGGATACTCCCAAGAATCTAGGGACACTGGAATGTCTTCTATTACCCCATCAGGTTTGATCACAGATCTGTCTGCTAATTGTAATAATGTGGGTGTAAAAAGAAGATTAGGAAGTTTCAGTTTATCCATGATTTGTCTACTCATGATATTGATTGCTGCTCCTAAATCAATAAGTGTGTTTTGGATCTCGGTTCCATTGATGTGTATTTTAACAACTGGATTTCTTGGGTCTAGATACTTTGGAATAGCAATCTTACCCATCATGATATCTGCTATTTTTCCTGCCAGTTGAATTTTCTTTGTCTCTCTTATTCTTTTTCCTGTTTTCTTCATGCTCAACTCCTTTATTGTCTTTGCTAAGATTGGAATTTCTTTGATAGCTTGTAATAATGGGATCTTAATACAAACATTTCTTAGCTCATCTAGGAAATCATAATTAGGCACCATAATTTGTTTTTCTACACCCCTATCAATTTGTAATCTTTCTGGAAAGGGAGGTGTAGAAGTAGATGTTGATGGCTGCTCTAATATAGGAGTTGAAATTATTGGTTCTTTTTGTCTTGATTTTTCAATGTTTGGGTCTTGGAAAGGTGTGTTCTCTTCAAGAATTTTATTCACCAGTAGAGAATCTTCCTCAGAGTTGTTTTGCTCTTGTATGATTACAGAAGGTTTCTTCTTTTCAAGTATTCTTCCAGACCTAAGTTGAACATCATTAAGGTCTAAAGGAGTAATCAAATAGGTTGGAAACTGTTGGCCTTCTATCATGTATGTGTTCTGAGGATTTTTATTGTTGGGGTTTGGTATGGGTTGGGCAGGTAACTGATTTTTTTTCTGAGGAAATGGTAATGGAAGTGGTGAATTTTGATGTTGTGGATTTTGAGGATTCTGTTGAAAATTTTGTTGAGGAGGGAAATGTGGATATGGTGGATAGGATGGTGGATATTGATAGTACTGAGAGTATCTTCCATAGGGATTTTATGCTCCTTGTGCCCAAGTTTGAGATTGATTCTAGAATTGGGGCCAAGGTTTCTGCCAAGAATTCCAATTTGGTGGGGGTTGATTATACAGCTGATCATGGAATCCTTGTGTTTGAGGTCCTTGCCAAGGCTTTCAAGAGACAAAATTGAGAGATTCTGTGGAATTTGTAGGGGTTTCTTCTTGAAAGACAGCTTTAAGACCAGGAAGTGAAGGACAACTCTTGGTCTCATGTTTTTCTGAACAAATTACACTAGTCTCTACTACTTTTGCATCCAAAGGGCACTCTCTCAAGGCATGCTTCTTTCTACATTTGGGACAAAAAATTGCTAAGGCATCAGATTCAACTTTTTGCTTGTTTTGTAACTTAAGGGTGTCTATTTTCTCACTAAGACTCCCTAAAATGTCAGATTTGAATTCATCAAGCATATGTCCTATTTCTGCCCTACTTACTGTCCCAGAAGCAGACTTACTTGCCCTTGCAAGAGCAGGGTCTCTTGTTCCTTTTACAGTTTTAGATTTCCCTCTTGAAAGGTTGATACATAATTCAACTATTTCAGGTAATGTGAGCTGAGATATATCCCCTTTTCCCATCATGTTAAGGATATCTAACCATTCATCCCTAATTGTCTTCAACAAGAGAGATTTCAAAGTATCTTGTTCTAAGTTTTCCATTTTTGCTCTTTTGATGTTGTAGTTGAACCTCTCTAGCAAATCTTCAAGATTTTCATCCTCTTTTTGTAACATTTTAAACACTTCCTCCTTATGGTTGACTGGCATACAATAATCCAAATACCTCTCTAGAAATGCATGTTTCATGTCTTCCCATGTCCTAATAGAACTGTTGATCAAACTCATAAACCATTTTAATGCTGCTCCTTTCAATGTTGAAGGGAATAGTTTAAGTTTTTGAGCATCTTTTAAGTAGTCATAGGTTCTACATAGGACTTCAAATTCAAATAGAAAGGTTTCAGGATCTTCAGTTTTGAGTCCATAAAATTTTGGAAGGACAGAGGGTGAAATGTTTTTCATAGTTGCATTGGTTTTTTCATCTACTATAAGAAACCCAAAAGAGCTTCCCATTTCCCTTCTACCTCTTCCTCTGCCTCCTTCTTCACCTCTACCTCATTCTCCTTCTGTACCTCTACCTCCTTCTCCTCTACCTCTACCTCTACCCCCTTAAAATAGTGTGTGTTCTCTATTAAAGACTCCTCCTCCCCCTTCTTCTGCCATAGTTGATTCTTCTGTGGAAGTTGAAAATGTTATGTCCCTAGCAGGGGTCCCTAAATCTTCTTCTAAGACAGATTCAGTGGATAAAGTGGAAGGTATTTTTAATGGAATATATGATCTTAAGTCCTCTGGAAGTCTAGGATCAGTAAAGGATGGAATGTGGGTTTGAGTTGGAGGTGTGTTACTTCTGGGTCTTGGTGGAACAAGTGGTGTTCTAGGAATCAAGCTTCTGCTTCTTATGAATCTACCCCTTGAGTCTCTTTCTCTACGCATATCATTTTTTTTGGGAGGTAAGAAACAAGGCTACCTAGTTACACTTCCCCAGCAACGGCGCCAAAATGTCTGTTGAACTTAGTGTTCCTAAATTGATGTCATAAATTGTCAACCAGGGCTAGTAAATTGTTGAAGTGGAGTGCACTATATGTGCCTAGGTATCTGCTTCCTACTTCGTTGTGTTTAGTGTTTTTCTAATGTTTTTGGTTTTGTATTTTTGTGTTTTTATGCTAAGAGGAAAAGAACTAAGTGTTGGTAAAGAGAAGTTGTTGGTCACACTAAAACAGAGCAAAATCTATTCTGAACTATGTATGGTACTAAAGAACAGTGAATGCAAAACTTGACAATAACTCATAACATGAACTCAGTCCAATTCATTCATTAGAAATATATTGGAACAACTTGAGAAAAGGATGAGCTTAATGCAATGAAGTTCTTCTAAGTAAACAACAACCTACAATATCACAAAGAAAACCTCATCCATGGTTAGAGATTTGTTGGAACACATTTGGAAAAGATTATTTGTAACATAGAAAGGAACTCTACTCTAAATTAACTTAAGACACTAAAATCAATCCATTCTACAACTCAAAATGTCACTATTAAACCTCATTCAAAGGTTAGAAATCTTTTGGAATAGTTTTGGAAAGAGGCAGTTTGTAAAATTATGAGAATTTGCAGAACAGTCAAGACTTCAAAATGACATTACCAATTCTTGTTCCTATGATAATGATGTATTAATAGAGATTAAGAACAAGATCAGTTTGTAAATAATGAAGGCCTTGAAGTCTAATGGAACAGAACTAGAATAAAACTAACTAATAAAACTTAAAATACATTAAACAGAACTGAACTAGAATGCAATCAATCAAACTTGAAATACAGTGGAAAGAACTGAACTAGAGTGCAATTAACCTCCGCAGTTTTACATATGAACTAAAGTGCAACTAATCACTGAAATACTACAGCTCTATCTCATTCGGTGTTAGTGATATTTTGGAACAATTCATAAGAACAAGACTGGCTGTAACATTTGATGTGAATGAGCATAAAAACATAACGTTCAAGAAAATGCAACTAAGCTCTAAAATACTACAGCTATGTCTCATTCAATGTTAGTGATATTTTGGAACAATTCACAAGAATAAGACTGGTTGTAACATCTGATTTATGTGAGCATAAAACATAAATTTCAGAAAACTACTTAAATTAGGAATGAAACAAGGCTAAAGTTACTTATCTAAACAATATGCACAGAGCTTCTCGAACAGTAGGGCCCCTCTACCACCGGATTAGCACACAAATATCCTCAATATTGCCTCAGATCATGTATTAAAGTGGTTCTTCTTTCATTAAAGGAAAACGCTTCAAAAACAGAGTATTACGGTCTTTTGAGATCTAACAACAAAACATCAATCTAGCTAACTGTCTCTCGGTCTCCCGAGTCATTCTTATAAGAGAAATACATAACTACCCTTGAGAAGAAATAGGGATAAGTGTCTTTCCCAACTAAAATCAAATTCGAACTCTTGTGGAAGCCTCGTACTTTTGCTGAAGACATCTGTAGAGTTCTTGTCCCGGTAGAAGTCTACCTCTTAGTTTTGATTTCTTCCACGTGCATAACCACTTGGAGGATTTTTCTCAGACTTCGTAGAGGGCAACGAATGATGTAGATGAGGTCTAGAATTCAACCATATGCGTTTTTCCTTTAAGTGACACCTGTAACCTGTGTGAACATGAAGATAGCTGCGGAATAGGCGACTAGCTACAGAATGGCTGGATTCTGTAGCTGAGTCTAGTCAAAAATTACTACAACAACAAAACCACGAAAATATAGCAAGTCAGTCATTGTGTGCATTCCTAAAGTGACTTTAATCAATCCTATTGATCTTTTAAGCCTATAATTAATAAGGGACAAAGGAAATGAAGTGAAATTGGGTGAAAGGAAAGGACATCTTTGGGGCTCAACACTAGTATTCCCAAGTGATCAACATAAAACTACCTTCACCACACCTTGGGGTACTTTCATGTATGTTAAAATTCCATTTGGGTTGATGAATGCGGGGGCCACTTTACAAAGGGCCATGGACATAGATTTTTCAGAGGATATAGGCTACTTCATATTCATTTACCTTGATGACATCATTGTTTATTCTAAAACTGATGAAGAGCACTTAATACACCTGAGAAAAGTTTTTGAAAAATCTAGGAAATATGGATTGTCTTTGAATCCCAAGAAAACACTTTTTGGTCTCCAATAAGGAAAACTCCTAGGCCACATCATCTCTGAAGACGAAATCAAAATAGATCCCAAAAGGATTGAAGGCATATTGCAAATCAGTAATCCTAGAAACATTAAGGAATTGCAGTCTTTCAATGGGAAAATCAACTTCTTAAGAAGATTCTTCCCCAACTTCGTCGAACTTTTGAGAAATATTACAAACATGCTTAAGAGGGAAATAGGAGTTAAGTGGACTTTAGAAGCCAAACAATATTTTGAACTAGTTAAACAAGCGCTGACCCAAACACCTATTCTGATAAGTCCTGATTTCACCAAAGACTTCTACATTTTCTCATTTTCCTTTGAACATACTGTGGCAGCAATATTATTACAAAAGAATACACTAGGGCAAGAATAGCCCATAGATTTCTTCAGCAAAGCCCATAGAGATGCCCCCCTAAAGTACAACATCATGGAAAAGCAGGCCTTTGCATTGATTAAAGCATTGAAATATTTTAGAGTTTATATCTTACATTCTCATGTCATAGCTTTTGTTCCTCACATAGTTGTCAACGACATTTTAAATAAGAATCCAGATGGTAAAAGAGGAAAATGGATTGCTATCATTTTAGAATATGACTTAGAAATCAAACCCACCAAGCTAATTAAAGGACAAGGGCTCGCAAAACTCATGGCTGAAACAAATCTCCAAGCATTAGATATGAATTTTGTTGATACCTTAGAAGAAAAAGAAGAATGCACAGCTCCTCATGTTGAAGAAACATTTTTAAATTCATCTTGGTATGCCGATATCCTTTATGTACTATTTTATCTCAATGCTCCTCCTACCTTATCAAATACAAAAGCAAGATTTCTGAAACAAAAGGCTCTGAATTTATGCATTTTAGATGGAGTTTTATATTGGAAAAATCCTATTGGTATATTGCTTAAGTGTTTGCTTGAGGATGATGTAGGAAAGATCATGCATGAACTGCATGAAGGAGAATGTGGGGGGCATCTTTACTGGAAAACCACAGCTAACGAAATTCTTAGAGCTGGCTACTATTGGCCCACCCTTTTCCCTGACACCCACAAACTGGTCATGACTTGTCATAAATGCCAAAAATTTTATGGCAAGAAAAAACTCCTACCTTTGCCTTTGCATCCTATCATTGTTAAAGCTCCTTTTCAACAATGGGGTTTAGACTTCATTGGAGAGATCCACCCTACTTCATCTTCCCAACACAAGTGGATCCTCACTGCCACTGATTACTTCACCAAATGGATAGAAGCCATCCCCTCTAGGAATGCCACTAACTCGGTCATTATCAAATGTCTTGAGACCAATATCCTGTCTAGATTTGGCTGCCCCAGAAAGATCATTACAGATAATGCTACTACCTTCACATCCAAAAGAATGGTTGACTTCTGTTATAAATATCACATCACATTAGGACATTCCACAGCTTATTACCCTCAACGTAATGGGTTAATCGAGTTCTCTAATAAAATTCTGGTCAATATCATTAAGAAGCTTCTGGAACATAATCAAAAAGCATGGCATGGAAAACTGGTACATGCGCTATGGGCTGACAGACTAACCACCAAGAAATCAATCAGTATGTCTCCCTATAGACTAGTGTATGGCATGGATGCCATTTTCCCAACATATTTGGGAGTCCCGGTGATGAAATTGCTACAAGAAGTATAATCAGAATAAAATGACATGCAAAGGAGGTTGAACCAGACTATCCATTTACAGCAGACAAGAGAGGAGGTATACAAAAGGACACAGTTAGTACAAGAAAATATGAAGAAAATATTTGACAAAGGAACCAAGGATAATGATTTCCAAATTGGAGATAAAGTGTTGAAATGGGACTCAAGGAGAGAAGACAAAGTTAAACATGGTAAGTTTGAAAACTTGTGGAAAGGGTGGTTCATTATTAGTTCAAATAGAGGAAATGATGCCTTCTTTTTACAAGATCTGGATGGGACTGAAGCACTTGGAGGTCTTGTAAATGGCAGGACACTAAAACACTACTTTTTTCAAGATCCTTAGCTTTAGTTTTTCACTTATTGTACATATCATTGTTTGCAGAAAAGGCCATAAAGAGAGAAACACAAAAACATAGAAAGGAATAGAAAAGAGGGCAAATTAAAAAACAAGGTACGGCCCCATACCCAAAAAATAGTAGTACTGAAAGTGTGCAAGCCTAAATGCCACTACTGATGCAAAAAGAATGTCTTGTTCAGTCATCTAGCCTAATCATGGATGAACATGTTTTAAATTTTTTGTTGATAAGTTAGTGAAAAGAATGTTGGTCAATTCATTGAAGCTTGACTTTTTGAAGAAAATAGATTAGGAAAGAAAGATATTGGTTCCACATGCTTAAATCTGAACCAAAGAGAAGGATAGGGATTCTTAGCAAATGATGAAACATAGCCCTCACACCTTCTAGTTTTGTTTACATAGGAAAATAAAGTTTGTGTGCAGTTTATCTTGATGCCACGACTCATGATGAATCAGATTGTCTAATCTTGGTTCAATTCATGCTTTAAATTTCTTGTCAAATAGCTTAGAGAATGAAGTCTGTCATGCTGCTTAATCTTGACAGTCAAATAGACTAGGTAGAGAATAAGAAGAGTTCACTAGAATAATCTAAACTCTTCGAAGAAATAAGTGTAGAAGTAGATAGTTTATTTTCTTACTTTCGAAAGAAAAAATGTCAATGGGTTTGCCAGTTCAAGTGCACCCAAGGAAGAGAAAATGTTAGGAAAGTAGTTTGGGTAGGTAGAAGTGAAGTTGAGCTAATCATGCTTTCAGATTATCAAAATCACTACTTTAGGGAAGAAGCTGCAAAAGAAAAGAAGAAAATACACCCAATGGATGAGGCACTAGTCTTCATAAACCAAGAGATCTGAAATTCTAGACACCTCCTGAAAAGGAGCTGCCCTCCCCAAGTGGAGCCACTGTTAGTATCAGTAATTTTTACCTGTTTAGATGACTAAATAATTTATCCTAGATTTCTAGAAATAAAATTCAAGAATCATGTGAGTTCTAGAAATCTCCTCAAAGAGAAATTTTTCACTATCCTGCTACTCTGTCAAGGCATGGCCAATCTATTACCCAGATAAGACCAAATCAGGGACTGATGTCCCTCACTCTCACTATGCTTGCCACCTCTACCTGTAACACTCTGTCTCTGTTTGCCTAAAGCCCTCTATTTTCACACCTTGATTCGCCAAGTAACCCAAAACAATTTCCTCTACTCACCCAATGCCTCAAGTAATGGTGATTTTAAACTCCCTTTCTAAGATCTTTAGGAAAATCAAAGTTTTTTTTAGCTGTCTAGGATGGCAGTGCAAAAAAGAGTGTCAAAACCCTGTCTTCACTTCAATCTTTCCAGTCAAAGACCTATTCCAAAGGACATCCCAGTAAGTCATATAAGGTCTCCTAGGTTATGCATTGTCATGGTTGTAAATTCATTGTTTCTACAGATATTCAAAGGTAAAGTCAAGTGAAAACAAGAGTGAAACTTATCATTATCCAAAGACATCAAAGGCCTCCAAAGGTATCTCCCTGATCAAGCATTAAGCCTTCAAAAGAACAATTTACCTGTGATAAAGTATTTCTGCATGAATTCTCTATTATAGTTATTAGCAGAATAGATGCAAAGTAAGAGGCCCAAAACTCATAAGGGCATCCACAGCAAGTAAAGAGATACAACAGGCTTAATTTCACAAAGAGAATCATGATCTCATGATAAATTGTTGTGAAATGTTGTCGATCAAAAAGCCCATGCATGAGGTCCTAAAGACAGTAGCACATAAACACAACTGTGCACCAACCAAAGATTCAATAAACAAAAAGTTAGAATGAAAAGTCTCCTTGGTTGACTACAAGTAGAGAGTAGAAGATGATATCAAAGAATAGTTTCAGGGGTTTGTTAAAGACAGCATTCTTTCACTGCAACAAAAGGTAATAAAACTCCATCAAAGAGACAAAAGGTTTTCAAATGACATTTGAAAGCAACCTTCTAAATTTGAAAAAGGTGAAAAGGGTATCAGTATGAAGGACACAAAACTCTCAAAAACGGTCAACATCCATCAAGTAGTCAAGAGAGGAAATAGTTTCAATATGAAAAAATGGAAAAACCAAGAAAAATCACCAGTTGGCAAGGCTTTTTGAAAAGGTTCCAGCTCCAAAAGAGATGAGAAGACCAAAAAACATTGTCTCTTATAACACCACCTGCAAAAGGAAAAGAGAATGTTAGAAAAAGGAAAAAGGCTCAAAATAACCTTAGTAAAATGGGTTTGTATCTTTAATTTTTTTCAAAGGAGTATAAAGGAAACCCAAGCAAACGTTTCCCATTCACCATTTGGTTATTTGCAAAATTTGAGGGTTTTCAAGTTTTTTCAAAATTTCGTAAACAGAGTTTCGAGTAGAAATTTCAAGCGTTGCGCTCCTGTGCAAAACCTCCCATACATTTCCCTGAAGGGCGTTGTGTTCCTGTGCAGAGGCATTGCGCGCCTTTAGAAGAGGGAGTGTTTAGCACTTGCTCGATTGGCATGCAGAGGTAGTGTGATGCACTCCTACCGGCAACGTTCAACACTTGCCCGACCGGCGTGCAGAGCCAGTGTGTTGTGCTCCTGCCAACAACGTTCAGCACTTGCCCGACACCATGTTCAGCACTTGCCTAGTCCATGTAGGAGGCGCACGAAGTTCCATTCAGGAGCTACCCAAACACGTTCAGGAGCTGCACAAACACGTTCAAGAGCTGCCCAAACACGTTCATGAGCTGCATGAACACATTCAGGAGCTGTCGAAACACGTTCAGGAGGTGCCCAACCTGCCCACAAGGTGTTTTGAGGCAATTTTTTAAACTATGGAGATATTTTGAGAGGTATTTTGAGCTTTTCCCACATGTCCCTATTTTTCTAAAGATAAGATTACAAAGAAAATTGAAAGTTTATTTTAGAGAAGGCAGTGAAATCCTAAAGAAAACACTTGGCCTATACACTGTTGAGCCTTGACCTAATTAGAACCTCACCATCTCATTCACAATTGTCACATCATTCCACAAGCAGTGTCAATTCTTGTTAAATATCTTGAGGCAGGGGTGAAAAATGAAATGTCTGAAGAAGAGAATGTTGACAGTGGCGAGGCAAACCAAAGGCCTAAAGGGCAGTAGAGGAAGGGTGGGAAGCCAAATAGATTTGAACCTATAAGCACTGAACAATAGATGACCTCTCAGAATATAGTTTCCTATTTTCAAGATTTAGGATGCTATGAGATCTGTGAAAAAGTACAAAAGGTCCAGAGTCACCCTCAGTTGACCAAACTCTTTTCCCTAAAACTTCATAACCACCTGTTAGCCACCTATAAAATTTGTTATATCAAATGGTGGCTAAATCATTTTTTAAGCCTTCAAGAAACAATTTTTATGCCAAATTGTTAGTTCTTGAAGTCTTGTGAAGATGACTTGTCGTTGAGTTAATCTTCACTGTTGTTTCCCTCTCAATTCTGAAGATCTGTTGTTTTCCTGAAGAAAAAATACTGCTAAAAACCCAATTTTCCCTTTCATTTTACCCCTCTTTTCACTCATTATTAACCTCCATTTTTATCCCCTTTTTCCCATGAAATTCCTCTATTTTCCCTCATTTCCCTTCTTCCCTTCATAAAAACCCCTTGGATAAGGTTTAAAACTCTTTTTTTACCTTATCGGAAGCTTTCAAATCCTTTGAAAAACCTTGAAAAATCATAAAAAACCCACTTTTATATCATAGGCCTAAGCCCCTTTTGGGCTAAGCCCTAAACCACTTCCCCACCATACAACCAGCGTTAAGACTAAGCGCTAAGGCCCGATCGCGCAATCGAAATCAGGCGTTCCTTTATGTTATGATGCCTCGCGCTTTTAGAAATTTCTTATTGCGATTGGCCCCTCTTCTTTATATCCCCCGATCCCTTCATCTCTTCACATAACCCGGAGCCCACAATCAGGCGCTAAAACATATAAAAAACCCTTACCGATACGAACTTTCCTTTGTATTTTATTAAAAACCCCATTTTTCATATTATAACGAAACCTGACGGTTCATTGGTTGAGAAAATTCCAACCGTTGAATTAAAACCAATCAACGATCTGCAGGATCTCGCATCGGAGTTTTCCATTGGATGCGTTTAAATATTTTATTGCCCCCTCCCAATTGGCGATCTTCCGATGGCTTCCCAGCCGTTGATTTTCCCTGCCAGGCCTAGATCCGACAGTCCAGACCAATCCTCGCAACCTTTGTTAATTTCATACAAACCCCGCTGTGTAATGTTTTTCAGTGAATATTTGTCGTTGATCTCTACAGATCAACGACTCGCATTAACCCAAGCTTTGCTTACCCCTCACCGCATATTTTATTTCATTAACCCAAAGATCAAATCTGAGCCGTTGATCTGTTTCATCCAATGGTCCAGATTCAACCCGATAGGCCCAACTCCTTTGGGTCCTACCCTTCCCAGATCAAATCTCCGACGTCCATTCCCCGATCTGAAAGTCCAGGTTAAAACCGCCTTGACCCTACCCCACCTCTTTCCGTCCTTGCATCTTATCGCCATCGTGCTCTCCTCACGACCGTCCGATCTAATGCCCCAGATCTAACCGCCAGCGCGCAGTTTCGCGTGATTTTAAGCCCGAGCGTTAACGTTTCAAAATTACGCGATGAGGGCGGTTTTTAAAGGCCACGTGTCGGCCAGTAACACATATCGTGTTCAAAAAGGTAAAACCGCCTTTTCTCCATTTTATCACGCGAAACCGACAGTTTCTCTAGCCGAAACCACCATTCCCATTCCATTTTCATTTTCCTAAAATCGATCTCTGTTGTTGATCTCTGAGATCTAACGGCTCACAATAAATCTCAGTTTTAGTTCATCTCCCTCCGCCCATCCTCCAAGGGCCTTCATCGATCAACCTCCACCGTTGATCTCTATGGACTAATCCAATCCAACTGCCCAGGATCGTTCGGAAACCCCAAATTTCCTTTTAACCATTTTTCCTTTCACCAAAGGTTTTCGACCATTTCTCTTTGTAATTTCTTCCATTTCATTATAACATAGCCCCTCCGCATTATATATCCACGATTGATCTTGACCATTGATCAATATGCATCTACGGCCCAGACTTAATCTCCTGCAAAACTCATCCAACTGCCTCTCCTTTCGACCTCGTCAAAGTAATCCTCGTTGTTGGATGCTTTCATCTAACGACTTCGATATAACCTAAACTGCTGAAGCTGTCTAAGCCCATCCATGCAGGATTTTTATAAATTTCTTGTCTCTTGCAGGTTTTTAAAAGATTTTCCATTGTTTTGAAAAGAAAATTGAAGGCTGGGGATGACGATCCCCCACGCCTTTATTCATCAAAGAGATCATTCTGCATGGTTTTTCCCATTATGTTTTATCGGTGCCTCATGAGCACCGACGCCATTATAAAACCTCTGTGAATGTCTGCACATCAACAAAACACAGCAAAGCTTAATTAAACAGAGAGTATCAGTGTTAAAATATCCAGTCACAGTAGAGATAAAGAATTGAATATGGTTTACACAGTTTTGAGGGATTACGGCCTGAATCGACTATCTAAAGCCTAATCCACTCAATTAAATGTAGTTTAAGGAACAGAAGATAGAATTTAGGCCTAATTATTCCTAACACACAGATCAGAAGAAAATTAGTTGTGTTTTAGGTCAAAACGATAATATCCATCAGTCCGAGAAAGCCTCCACTGCCACATCAGAGGTTAATTGAATCCTCTCCAGCTACCAAAAGCCACCTGCAGCATCAAAGCATTCAAAAGAGGCATAGTTATTGCTAGAACAGAAGATATTCGCCTCAAGACAGCTGAACAGTTATTTCGAATCAAAGAAACTAATTTAAACTGTCAGAGAAGTTATTACAAGGATAAGAAATAGCCTCAAAGTCAAATCTTTTAATCCTCTAAGCCTCAAAAACCGAACAAAGTTATGAAACAGAGATATAGATCAAATGTATTCCTGCCTTATGCCTTGCATGGTTTTCAAGGCAGAGAATTGCATTAACTGTAAAATTAATGATACTTAAACCCTAGAAATATTTCCACCTCCTCATTTTCCTATAAAATCTTGTTGAGGAGCACATTGTAAAGGGTTGGTTGCTGAACTTTGATATAATACTTGTGCTCGAAAATTTCTACATGTAAATAGTGTTCAGAGGCTCTTGAAGTTCTGTTTTTTAATCAAATAAGTTAGGCTGAGAAGAGAAGATGATTGCTGAACTGAAACATTGGATTTGAAGAATGTAACTAGATTGAAATCAATATACAAGTTGATTCTTGGGATCCTAGTCTATATCACTGGTGAAGTGCTTCTTTTTGTGTTATTTTTTTCCTTTCATGTATGCCATTTTGTCCACTTATTCTCTGATAAAGAACAGCAAGCATAGATTTAGGATTTACTATTTACAGTACCCTTCTCTAACTGATAAGCTTTATATCAATGTTTTCCTCCAAATTGTGTGTTTAAGAATGATTTAAGTGTAAACATTATCAAGGAATGTTGGTTTTCCCCTATCTTGATGTGCAAAACTTGAAAGGAAATTCTTGAATGTTATTTTCATTATGTACTCAGTAGAGTTAGACTAGAAAAGTTTATGGTTTGCCCTGTCTTCTAGTTCTTTCTCCAAAGGTAATTCTGAAATTTTCCCTAAGAGTATGCTAAAAGCAGTTTAGATTTAAAAGTATCTTATCTAATCTTAGGCTGCACTTTTTTTTTATTATCCGTTTTCATCCCTTCTAAAAGTAATTATGTGGATTACTGGATTGTTTGTCTGATAAGTTAGCTTTAATACAAGCTTGTCCAAAGAAGTCTATGGTTAGCCCTGTCCTTTGGTTGGTTTAAAAATATTTACTTAAAAGGATTTTCTTGTTTGGAAAGACTGATAAATCCGAGTTGAAATTATTGTCTTTTTCCACCCCTTCAACACTTTTATTCTTCAATTCCATCATTTTTATCTAAGAGATCTTGTGATATAAATGACTTGCCCGCCACTCTTGAAATTATTGCACAATTAAACCCTTTTATGACTCCATAGCCCAATGGACTAAAAACCAGCGTCATATCTATCCTATCATCCAAATCTTGTTCTGATTGCTTATACCTTCACCCCTTTGGAACTCTTTCATTTTAGGACTTTCCTCTCAACTAAAAATCATGCTCAACCATCCAAAACCAAACAAAAACCCTTGTTCTTAATAACTAGCCTAATATCACACATAAAAGTCTTAAAGATAAATCAATATTTGCACTCATAGTGAGATCCCTCTCTGGATTCAGGAGGGCTAGATCCTAGAATCCCAAAGTGGTTCCAATGTCCTCTCCGCAGCTATAGTCTCACCAATTTGCTGGAATTATGGGAAGATAACATTTCTGGCGACTCCGCTGGGGAATTTATGAGTTAGTGAGAATCTAAGTACACCTTAAGACTCCAGAAAATCCTTGATTCAAGAAACATTTTTCAGTGAGTACAAGCAGCCCTCTTCAAGCACTACCAAGTAAATGGTAATCATGATAGAACTTATTTTGAATCAATGAAAAACTAAGGAAACCTTAGGAATATCTTAATAAGTTTATCAAACCTTGAAGGATCAGCTAGCTTAGCCATAAGAGTAGACTTTCTCTGTCTCATAATCGTAGCTAAGTTTTGAAACAGATTTAGGACACTCTTAGAACCCATAGGACTGAAAACACTCAGAAAACCCAAAAATATTTCAGATTGGTATTCAAATAAACATGGTGGTGGATCATAAAACCTTTTACCTCCAAAAGAGCTAAAAATTTCCACCTGGTGACTCCACAATCCTAAACAGACCTTAAAGACTCCACTGGGAAGACCCATTATCATCATAAAATTATATAAACTCAGTAAGAGGACTTTAGGATTAAAGTTTTCTTATTTTAAAGAATCAGTTAGCCTCTTAAAGATTGTCATATTTGGTTAAACTTCTCTTGTTTAGTTGGGTCTGAATAACACAACATAGTGGCTCCTAGGAAGATTTATACTAGAGTCTACCCTGACCCAAACCCTCCTGAGATAGTTGATAACCCTGAAAGAATCCTTTGGAAGTCTCCTAAGGTTAAATCGTCAACTATTTTCAGATCACCCCTTAGAGCTAATTCTGTTCCTGAAAACCTTGCAGCTCTACAACAATCACAAGTTGACTTAAGAAATCCATTTAGAACTAGGTCGCTTGATGATTTAGATCAGCTAGATTCAGAGTCTTCACTTTCAACCCCAGAAATAAGTGAACATCCTGGTAGTAGAGAAACTACACCACCAGATTTACATTTCCTACATAATTTTGGTTTCTCTTATCCTAGATCAACTCAACAATCTATTGCTGGTCCATCCACATATGTTCTTCATACATCCATTGTCCAAACCACTCCATTCCAGCCCACTTTCCCTCTTGTCAATCTGCCACTTGTAAACCCCCCACTATTTCCACAACCTCCTATCATGGCAACATGGTATGCCCCTCTAGTCCTTCCTTTACCCTTAGTCAATCTTCCACAAGAATATCAGTCCAAAATACCATTGTATGATGCCAGTAATGCAACTACTGCTTCACAACATGTGGATAAGATGAATGACTACTTTGACAGAAATGAAATTGATGATGAAACTGTCAAACTTAGATTATTTTCTCAAAGTTTAGGGGGAGAAGTAAGAAAATGGTTCAAAGGCTTAACCCCTCATAGTATTAATGATCTCCAAGCCTTCCATCAGTTGTTCTTAAACAAATGGGAAGTCAGAAAGAACCCTCTCCAAATACTTTCTGATTACAAGAATCTCCAAAGAAACGTTGGGGAGAGTGTGAAAGCTTATTGTACTAGGTTCAATAGTGTTTATAATGCCCTTCCCCCAGACTTAAAACCTCCACAAGGCTCAACTTTAAACAAATTTCCTAAAGGATTTGATCCTGAAATGGCATATCAACTTAGAGAGAGAGATCCTCTGACTCTAGAAGATATGCAAAAAGGAGCTCTTGCTATGGAAGTTAATTTAATGGAGAAAAGAGCAAGAATGAGGAATGAGAAGAAAGTGTCCTTTCAAGAGGAATCTACACCTTCCACATCTAGCTCAAAGATGGAAAGAATGATGGAGGAGATGATGAAAAAGATGAGCATACTTGAGAGAGCACAAGCTAGTCAAAACCAAACAGCTCCTCAAAACAGAAATCAAAACCAATAATAGAATTTTAGGAGAAACCAGCCTCAAAACAGACCAAGGTAGGATGATCAATAGGTCACTCCTTTTCATCAAAATTATGTAAGTGAGGTTGAAGAAACATTAGAACAAACAGAGGAGGATGATATAAACATGTTGGCAGTAGATAATGATGACTTTGAAGTTCATTACAATAGAAAACAAGGTCTATATACACCCTATGATGACAAAAGAGCAGAAGATGAGTTTTATTATCAAGAAATGGAAAATGTCATCATAGAAACCACAAAGGAATATGACCTTAGGAGTAAAAGCAATCAAGAAACTCCTAAAACTAAAACCTCTGAAAAATCTACACAAAACAACACTATAAATAAACCCAAAGTTATAAAGCAAAAAGACAAAATAGTGGCTGGAAATTCTATTAAAAACAAAGAAAAAGGCACTCAAAGCACTGAAAAACAGAGGGAAGACCTTAGTAGCATTAGCACCTCAGCGAGTGCTCTTGTTAAAACAATTTTGACAAATGTAAATAGAGGAAATCATCAAACTGATTTTGTTGATAGAATGGTAGTTAATAAGGCTGAAACAAACACTTCAAAGAATCAAATGCCTTTTAGTTTGGAGCAAGAAATTGCCAGAATCAAAATCTATGTTCCCCTTACTAAATTAGCTACCCAAGATGTATATAGATCCCAAATTTTGAAGGCTTTAAACATAGAAGAGAATAATGACATTGTCAATCTTAACGATGACCAGCCAGAGCTCATTTTTGGCCCTAATATTGAAGGTAGATATCAAGAAGGACCAGTTCCTCCTTTTTATGTTAGTTTGAATGTTCATGACAAAATTTTGCACAACGCCATGCATGACTCAGGGACCTCTCATAATTTAATGCCCAAAGCTATAATGGAGAGTCTCGACCTTGAGATTACTAGACCTTACAAAGATCTTTATTCTGTTGACTCAAGCAGAGTGAAATGTTTAGGCTTTATCAAAGACCTCTGTGTAAACTTAGCACAAATTCTAGCCAAGTGTTTAGTCATGGATATTGTCTTAGCTGATGTACCCCCAAAATATGGTATGCTGTTATCAAGTTCGTGGGGAGCTAAGTTACAAGGAACTATGCATATGGATACGACATATGCGACCATCCTTGTTTTTAATCAAACAAGAAGACTTTACAGGGAGTCTCATATGCAATACATGGTTACTAGCCAAGAGAGACCGCAAAACTCTCCCCTTTATTCTGTAAATACAGGCCTTGACTCATTTATCCTTTTCAAAAATGAAACATTCACTGAACAAGTGACTTTAACTGAATTAATGGCAGATAGAGAGGAGGAAAATGAGACAGAAGTGTCTAAACAGTTTGCTAAACCTGAAAACTATAGCAAACAAAACACAGGTCTAGAGCTACAAATCATTCATCCATTGCTTTTAAACCTTGAGAGTCAAGAAAGTAGTCCTCAACTCAATGAAAAACCTGAGGAATTAAAACAAATTCAACGAAGTATTGATCTTCAAGAACAAGCCGAAAGCACACTAGTTGAAGAGGATAGTAACCAAACTGATGAACCTGAAACTAGTCCTCTTTGGAGTATGAACTTTGACGGGTCTTGCACTAAGAACAATGCAAGTGAAGGGGTATGGATACATAACACTGAGAACAATCACACTGAACGCCATTCCTACAGATTAAATTTTCACTGTTCAAATAACATAGCGGAATACGAATCCCTTCTTTTAGGCTTACACTTGTTGAAAAAATTAGGAGCCAAGAGAATTAAAGTGCATGGAGATTTGAAGTTAATCATTAGGCAATTAAATGCGGAATATAGCACCAAACACCCTAGACTTAGAGCCTATAGGAACGTTGTCATGTATTTATTGAAAACTTTTAAGGAATCCCAACTTATTTTTGTCCCAAGAGAAAAGAATATCCTTGCCCACAGTTTAGCTTTTGCTGCTAGAACATGTTTAACACTATTTGAAACCAAACAATGTACCACCCAGATTAAATTCAGACTAGTTGTCCCTGATAACGAGAAATATTGGCAAGTGTTTGATGGAGACAAACAAATAGAAGACTTTTTACAGTCCAGAAATGAATTTGAACTACCAAGTTCAGATTCAGATTATGAAACAGACTGTTCTAATGAAGAAAATCTACTTGATGATGAAGAAAACTCTCCAAAGATTGTTGATATAAATCTACTGTCTGACAAACTTGAAAACACAATAGAAATTAGTTCAGAGTTATAAACAGAAGACTTAGAAACTCTGCAGTCTAATAATCAAGGTTTTCCAAAGGGTCTGGTCCCTTTAGAAGAGTTGTTTGATTTCAATGATGTGGCCAAGAAGCCAAAGCTAGAGCCTGTGGAAACTGAAGTTGAAGAGTGTAATATAGGCAGTGAACAAAAACCAAAGATGATCAAACTGTCTAAAACTTTACCAGCTCACATCAAACTAAAATACATAGAGTTGTTTAAAGAATTTTCTGATGTTTTTGCGTGGAGTTATGAGGATCTGAAATCCTATGACACTGAAATAATTCAACACAAGATACTCTCAAAAAAAACCAAAAGCCATTTAAACAAAAACTACGCAGAATAAACCCTGTTCAGTTACCTTTGGTTGAGAAGGAAATCAAGAAAATGTATGAAGCTGGTATTATTGTCCCTATTAGATATTCAGAGTGGGTATCTAATTTAGTGTTAGTTAGGAAGAAAAAAGGAGAGATTAGGCTTTGTATATACTTTAGAGACTTAAACAAAGCCTCATTGACAGACAACTACCCTTTACCCAAGATGGATCATAATTTAGAAAGGGTAGTTGGTTCTAAAAGAATTTATTTGCTAGATGGCTACTCAGGATACAATCAGATTTTAGTACATCCTGATGATCAACTCAAGACAGCTTTTACTACACCTTGGGGCACTTTCATGTATGTGAAAATTTCCTTTGGTTTAATGAATGTTGGTGCTACTTTTCAGAGAGCCGTGGACATTGCATTCTTGGAAGAATTGGGCTACTTCATCATTATTTACCTTGATGATGTCACTGTCTTTTCCAAAACAGATGAAGAGCACTTAGAACACTTGAGAAAAGTATTCGAGAAATGCAAAAAGTTTGGGATATATTTAAATCCAAATAAAACATTGTTTGGTCTCCAAGAGGGTAAACTTCTTGGGCACATCATATCAGAAGAGGGGATAAAGATAGACCCAAAATGGATTGAGACTATGTTGCAAATCACTCATCCTCGAAAAATCAAGGAAATTCAATCCTTCATTGGAAAGATTAATTTCTTGAGAAGGTTCATACCCAACTTAGTTGAACTCTTTAGAAACATTACAAACATGCTGAAAAAGGAACAAGGGGTTAAGTGGACCTTGGAAGCAAAGAAATCTTTTGAGCTAGTGAAACAAGCATTAACCAAAACACCAATTCTAATAAGTCCTGACTTTTCAAAATATTTTTACATTTTTTCATTTGCATCAGAACATACAATAGTTGTTTTCCTATTGCAGAAAAATCCACAAGGACAAGAGCAACCCATTGCATTCTTTAGCAAGGCATTGAGAGATGATCCTCTGAAGTACAAAATTATGGAAAAACAAGCCTTCACCTTATTCAAAGCCTTAAAAGACTTCAGAGTTTACATTTTGCACTCCCACACCATTGCCTTTGTCCCAAATTCAGTTGTTAAAGATATTCTAACATAGGACCCAGATGGTAAGAGTGGTAAGTGGATAGCTGTGATACTTGAATATGATTTAGAAATCAAGCCCACTAAACTCATTAAAGGCCAAGGACTAGCTAGATTAATGGCTGAATCAAATTTTGAAGTTCTTGATATAAATATGATAAATGCTT
This sequence comes from Pinus albicaulis, assembly GCA_034641835.2. Taxonomy (NCBI): domain Eukaryota; kingdom Viridiplantae; phylum Streptophyta; class Pinopsida; order Pinales; family Pinaceae; genus Pinus; species Pinus albicaulis. Next base: position 1,316,071,312 of record CM076574.1, on the reverse strand, counting down.
TAGATGAACAAGAGGAATTTTCAACTCCCATTGTTGAAGACCATTTTATGAATTCCTATTGGTATGCTGATATTCTATATGTTTTGCTTAATTTGAATACACCCCCTGGTTTATCAAAAACAAAGGCAAGGTTTTTAAAGTTAAAAGCTGTAAACTACTGCATTATAGATAAATGTCTTTATTGGAAAAATGCAAGTGGGATATTGCTTAAATGTTTGCCTGAGAATGATGCAGAGAAGGTTAAGCACGAGTTCCATGAAGGAGAATGTGGAGGCCACCTCTACTAGTAGACTACAGCTAACAAAATCCTTAGAGTTGGTTACTATTGGTCCACCCTCTTTCAAAATGTACACAAGATGATAATTTCCTGTCATAAATGCCAACTTTTTGAAGGCAAAAGAAAATTGTTGCCCTTACCTCTGCATCCAATCACTGTTGAAGCTCCTTTTCAACAATGGGATTTAGACTTCATAGGAGAAATCCATCCACCCTCATCTGCCCAACATAGATGGATTCTCATTGCAACTAACTACTTTACCAAATGGATAGAAGCCATCCCTTCCAAGCAAGCCAATGACTCTGTCATCATAAAATTTATTGAGACTCGTATCCTCTCTAGATTTGGCTATCCTAGGAAGATCATCACTGATAATGCAACAGCATTTGGATCCGAGAAGATGGTTGAATTCTATCACAAGTATCAGATAACATTGGATCATTCTACCGCTTATTACCCTCAAGGTAATGGGCTAGCAGAATCCTCAAACAAGATTTTGGTGAACATAATCAAGAAGTTGCTGGAGGACAACAAGAAGTCTTGGCACACAAAGCTAGTACATGCACTATGGGCTAACAGATTAACGCTTAAGAAATCTATTGGAATGTCACCCTATCAACTTGTGTATGGAATAGATGCAATTTTTCCAACCAACCTTGGTGTACCAGTTATGAAGTTCATTCAAGAAGTGCATTCTGAAGACAATGACATGATCAGAAGAATAAATCAGACTATACATCTTCAGCAAACCAGGGAGGAGGTATACAACAGAGCATTACAAAAGTAAGAGAGCATCAAAAGGCTTTTTGATAGAAGGACAAAGGCCAGTAATTTCAATATTGGTGACAAAGTGCTAAAGTGGGACTCAAGGAGAGAAGGCAAGGGAAAGCATGGGAAATTTGATAACTTATGGCTTGGCCCTTATCTCATTCATTCTACTGCTGGTAATAATGCATATTTCTTGCAGAAATTGAATGGAGTTGAACTGTTTGGGGGTCCTGTCAATGGTAGGATGCTCAAACATTATTTCTCTTAACCCATATCAGTTTGGAAGCCTTTTTATTTTTTCCCATTATAAATATTTCATCCATCATTGCATTCAAAGTTAGAAAAAACAAAAATACAAAAACAATAGAAAGAGAAAAGAGGGCATATTGTAAAAACAATAAAGGTACAACCCCATACCAAAAAAGAGAAACAAAATCTGAATGTGTGCAAGCTCAAATGCCACTCCTAAGAAACACACTCCTAGTTAGTCATACAGCCTAATCATGACTAATTAGTTTTAAATTTACTACTAATAGGTTAATGAAATTAGATTTTCCAAATAGCTTAATCTTGGCTTATCAGTTAGGTAGATTAGGATAGAAAATACAGGTTCAAACAAGCTCAAAATCCAAACCTAAGATTCCAAAAGAAGAATGAATCTAATCTATTTAAATCATGAGTCAAAGATAGAAATAAACTGGTTCTAATAAGCCCAAAAATTGAACCAGATAACAAAGAAAAAACAACTCAAACAAACCTAAAAACAGAGCTAAATAAAAGAGAAGGATGTTTCTAAAAACTTTCAGATAAGCCTTCAACATTTTGATTTAATTTTCTGCAAATAAAAATCTATGTGCAGCTTGTCTTTATGCCATAGATCAGCAGCAAGTTAGACTGTTGAATCCTGACTTGTATGCTTTTTAAATTTCTGTTTTAGAAATTAGGGTATAAAAATCGGTTATACTGTTTAATCCTAACAGATAGTAGTTAGGTAGAGAAGTTTATGGACTCAACTGTTTAATCTGAGTTCATGGAGAAATAAGAAGTAGACTTATATTAGTTTTTTCTTTCAAAAGAATAAAATGTTTGTAAAAGAGTTTGTCAATCCAAATGCACTCTCAAAGAAGAAAAAATGTTAGATGAGTAGGATTGGGTAGGTAGAAAGCTTGTTTGATAGTATTCCATTGTTTTTCATGGCTGCTAACATTATCAGAATAGAAGAAAGTCATCCAAGTGAAGAAAGTTGCAGCCCAATGGATGAGGCATTGATCAGCCCCCCATAGAACACAAGTCTGAAGTTCTTGACACCTTCAAGAAGGTGCCATCCCCATGTGGAGCCACTTTTATCCACCTATAAAATTTGTTATATCAAATGGTGGCTAAATCATTTTTAAAGCCTTCAAGAAACAAGTTTTATGCCAAATTGTTAGTTCTTGAAGTCTTGTGAAGATGACTTGTCCTTAATTTAATCTTCATTACTGTTTCCCTCTCAATTCTGAAGATCTATTGTTTTCCTAAAGAAAAAAGATTGCTAAAAACCCATTTTTCCGTTTCATTTTACCCCTCTTTTCACTCATTATTAACCTTCATTTTTATCCCCTTTTTCCCATGAAATTCCTCTATTTTCCCTCATTTCCCTTCTTCCCTTCATAAAAACCCCTTGGATAAGGTTTAAAACTCCTTTTTTACCTTATCAGAAGCTTTCAAATCCTTTGAAAAACCTTGAAAAATCATAAAAAACCCACTTTTATATTATAGGCCTAAGCCCCTTTTGGGCTAAGCCCTAAACCACTTCCCCACCATACAACTAGCGTTAAGACCAAGCGCTAAGGCCCGATCATGCAATCGCAATTGGGCGTTCCTTTGTGTTATGATGCCTCTCGCTTTTAGAAATTTCTGATTGCGATTGGCCCCTCTTCTTTATATCCCCCGATCCCTTCATCTCTTCACATAACCTGGAGCCCGCAATCGGGCGCTAAAACATATAAAAAAACCCTTCCCGATACGAACTTTCCTTTGTATTTTATTAAAAACCCCATTTTTCATATTATAACGAATCCTGACAGTTCATTGGTTGAGCAAATTCCAACCGTTTATTTAAAACCAATCAAAGATCTACGAGATCTCGCATCGAAGTTTTCCATTAGATGTGTTTAAATATTTTATTGCCCCCTCCCGATTGGCGATCTTCCGATGGCTTCCCAGCCGTTGATTTTCCCCACCAGGCCCAGATCCGACGGTCCAGATCAATCCTCGCAACCTTTGTTAATTTCATACAAACCCCGCTATGTAATGTTTTTCAGCAAATCTCCGTCGTTGATCTCTGCAAATCAACGGCTCGCATTAACCCAAGCTCTGCTTAACCCTCGCCACATATTTTATTTCATTAACCCAAAGATCAAATCTGAGTCGTTGATCTGTTTCATCCAATAGTCCAAATTCAACCCGATAGGCCCAACCCCTTTGGGTCCTACCCTTCCCAGATCAAATCTCCGCCGTCCATTCCCCGATCTAATGGTCCAGGTTAAAAATGCCTTGACCCTACCCCACCTCTTTATGTCCTTACATCTTATCGCCATCACGCTCTCCTCACGACCGTCCAATCTAATGCCCCAGATGTAACGGCCAGCGCGCAATTTCACTTGATTTTAAGCCCGAGCGTTAACATTTCAAAATTACGTGAGGAGGGCGGTTTTTAAAGGCCACGTGTCGGCCAGTAACGCATATCACGTTCAAAAAGGTAAAAACGCCTTTCCTCCATTTTATCGCATGAAACCGGCGGTTTCTCCAGCTGAAACCACCATTCCCATTCCCTTTTCATTTTCCCGAAATCGATCTCCATCGTTGATCTCTAAGATCTAAATGCTCACAATAAATCTCGCTTTTAGTTCATCACCCTCCACCCATCCTCCAAGGGCCTTCATCGATCAACCTCTACCATTGATCTCTGTGGACTAATCCAATCCAACGGCCCAGGATTGTTCGGAAACCCCAAATTTCCTTTTAACCATTTTTCCTTTCGCCAAAGGTTTTCAACCATTTCTCTTTGTAATTTCTTCTGTTTCATTATAACATAGCCCCTCTGCATTATATATCCATGATTGATCTCGACCGTTGATCAATATGCATCAATGGCCCGGACTTAATCTCCTGCACCATTCATCCAACTGCCTCTCCTTTTGACCTCGGCAAAGTAATCCTCGTCGTTGGATGCTTTCATCCAACGCTTGTGATCTAACCTAAACCGTTGAAGCAGTCTAAGCCCATCCACACAGGATTTTTATAACTTTCTTGTCTCTTGCAGGTTTTTAAAGGATTTTCCATTGTTTTGAAAAGAAAATTGAAGGTCGGGGATGACAATCCCCCACGCCTTTATTCATCAAAGAGATCATTCTGCAAGGTTTTTCCCATTATGTTTTATCGGTGCCTCATGAGCACCGACACCATTATAAAACCTCTGTGAATGCCTACACATCAACAAGACACAGCAAAGCTTAATTAAATAGAGAGTATTAGTGTTAAAAGATCTAGTCACAGCAGAGATAAAGAATTGAAGATGGTTTACACATTTTTGAGGGATTACGGCCTGAATCGACTATCTAAAGCCTAATCCACTCAATTAAATGTAGTTTAAGGAACAGAAGATAGAATTTAGGCCTAATTATGCCTAACACATAGATCAGAAGAAAATTAGTTGTGTTTTAGGTCAAAACGATAATATCCATCAGTCCGAGAAAGCCTCCACTGCCACATCAAAGGCTAATTGAATCCTTTCCAGCTACCAAAAGCCACCTGCAACCTCAAAGCATTCAAAAGAGGCATAAGCACATGTAACGTAAGATATTCGCCTTAAGATAGCCGAATAGTTATTTATGTTGAAAATGGCAACAAGAAACAGTGAAGGAGGCCTCCTGAAACATCTTTCCCGATCCTAGTTGGAAAGTGATCACCTAAACTAGGTGGGGACCACACATGTGATTTTTGTCGAAAAATCTATTTTTAGACTATGTCTATTTTTAGACATATGGAGCATGGTCCGGGAATTGCAGTATGTTATTCTTGGAGTATTGGTCATGTTGGTAAAAATAGATGGGCCTCTATTTTTTGGACCTATAGGTCGAAGTCTATTTTTAGACTGCCTATCCTAAAAATAGGGAAGTCGAATATTATTAGCTCTTAATAATATTTGGACTCTAAACATTATCTTATTCTCTTGAAGCACTTCAGTTTGATGCCTGGATGTGGCACATGCAGCTGACAGAAGGAAATACGCTTTTCCTAGGGTTTAAGTGAAGCTATTGCATGAAGACTTCAGTTAGAACTCATGTGAGAGAGTTTGGTGGAGTTGATCGAGGAAGTTAGTGGAGTTGTATTCAGTTTAACTAATCTAAACATAGTTGAGATTTTTGTATCCAAGTTAACTAATAGATACAATTAGTGAGAGTGGTGTGAATTAATTATTAATTAATTCACTAATTAAATACTCATAAATCAACTAAAGAATACATTAGTTAAATTCAGTGCATGGACAGTTTCAGTGGAGACCAGTGCAGAAATAGGTGAAAGAGCAGGTTAACTATCGGTTGTGACTATACTATTGCTATTTGCAACACACAGATGGGTGGAGTAACCCATGAGGATTGCGCAGTTCAATCTAGGTGGTTTATCTATATAAAGAGACCATCCCATAGCATTGAAACACGCAATTGAGGTTGGCTATCAAGTGGCTAAAGGTTGGAGCATGAGTTTTGCTAGATCTAGCTTGATAGTGTGTAGCATGGGAGGTAGTGCATGAGAGCTTGCAAAGAGCTTTGTACTATGATTGTTACATGATCTCCATGGCATGTATAATATACAGATAGTTGGGGGTTTTCAGCTTTAAGCTTTCCCATGAAATACTGTGTTCATATGTGTGAATTTTTATGGCTTTAATGTGTGCATGCAATTGGTTTTATTTCCGCATGTGATGATCGATGGTAGAAGAGATTCTGTGCTATATGAAGCTGAAATAGTGTGTGATCGTGAGAATCTCGGTGTCTCGGATAACATATCAATTTTTCAATTTCTACAATTTCGAATCAAAGAATCTAATTTAAACTGTCAGAGAAGTTATTAAAAGGATAAGAAATAGCCTCAAAGTCAAATATTTTAATCCTCTAAGCCTCAAAAGCCGAACAGAGTTATGAAACAGAGATATACATCAAATGTATTCCTGCCTTATGCCTTGCATGGTTTTCAAGGCAAATAATTGCATTAACTGTAAAATTAATGATACTTGAACCCTAGAAATATTTCCACCTCCTCATTTTCCTATAAAATATTGTTGAGGAGCACATTGTAGAGGGTTGGTTGCTGAACTTTGATATAATACTTGTGCTCGAAACTTTCTACATGTAAATAGTATTCAGAGGCTCTTGAAGCTCTGTTTTGTAATCAAATAAGTTAGGCTAAGAAGAGAAGATGATTGCTAAACTGAAACATTGGATTTGAATAATGTAATTGGATTGACATCAATATACAAGCTGATTCTTGGGATCCTGGTCTATATCACTGGTGAAGTGCTTCTTTCTCTGTTATTGTTTTCCTTTCATGTATGCCATTTTTTCCACTTATTCTCTGATAAAGAACAGCAAGCATAGAGTTAGGATTTACTGTTTATAGTACCCTTCTCTGACTGATAAGCTTTATCTCAATGTTTTCCTCCAAATTGTGTGTTTAATAATGACTTAAGTTAAGTGTAAAAATTATCAAGGAATGTTGTTTTGCCCCTGTCTTGATGTGCAAAACTTGAAAGGAAATTCTTGAATGTTATTTTCATTATGTACTCAGTAGAGTTAGACTAGGAAAGTTTATGGTTTGCCCTGTCTTCTAGTTCTTTCTCCAAAGGTAATTCTGAAAGTTTCCCTAAGAGTATGCTAAAAGAAGTTTAGATTTAAAAGTATCTTATCTGATCTTAGGCTGCACTTTGTTTTTCTTATCCATTTTCATCCCTTCTGAAATTAATTATGTGGATTAATAGATTTAATACAAGCTTGTCCAAAGAAGTCTATGGTTAGCCCTGTCCTTTAGTTGGTTTTAAAACAGTTACTTAAAAGGCTTTTCTTGTTTGGAAAGACTGATAAATCCTAGTTGAAATTATTGTCTTTTTCCACCCCTTCAACACTTTTATTGTTACATTCCATCATTTTATCTAAGAGATCTTGTGATATATATGACTTGCCCCTTGGACCACTCTTGAAATTGTTGCACAATTAAACCCTTTTATGACTCCATAGCCCAATGGACTAAAAACCAGCATCATATCTATCCTATCAGCCAAATCTTGTTCTGATTGCTTATACCTTCACCCCTTTGGAACTCTTTCATTTTAGGACTTTCCTCTCAACTAAAAATCATGCTCAACCATCCAAAACCAAACAAAAACCCTTGTTCTTAATAACTAGCCTAATATCACACATAAAAGCTTTAAAGATAAATCAATCTTTGCACTCATAGAGAGATCCCTCTCTGGATTCAGGAGGGCTAGATCCTAGAATCCCAAAGTGGTTCCAATGTCCTCTCCACAGCTCTAGTCTCACCAATCTGCTGGAATTATGGAGAGATAACACCACCTAGCTGGGGTGAAGTTTGAGCTGACCACCAATGCCATCTCTATGGCCACTAGAATACCATGCATAGGAGAAAGGTGGTTCAAACAAATGCATCTATACCTAAGCCACTATCACCCATTCTTGAAACCAAGTTGTCAAGCTCATTGCAAAACCATGTTCCCCTTCTCTCATCTATTGGACAAATATGATCTCCTAATGAAGATCATTATGAAATACTTCACCTGTGAGGGTAGGTTCTCCAGAGTCTATTCCTACCACATAAGACTCCTCATGCATTTTACCAAAACCAAGCTTCTACATTTTCCCTACTACCTTTGTAAAATTATTGAGAAAATGTCTTCCATCATGCAAAAGAGGCCTACATCCCAACAAATGTCAAGCCTTTTTCATCATTCCCTCATCAAAGTGATTGTCTCACACCAACTAGAACAACAAGGCATCCCATGGGAGGTTTTCATTGCCCATGATGATTTCACAACTCCACAGCCTATCCCTCTGCAAATTCTGCCATCATCATCTCAAATTCCTCCTCACACACCTCCATCACCCTCCACTAACCTTGTTTCATCCTCTTCACATGAATCATTTCCTCAAATAAACCTTCCTCATTCACCTTCTCCTACGAAATCATAACATGAAGAAAGCAGTGAAGGAGGGGAAGATGACCAAGAAGAAAGAAGTGAAGGAGGGGAAGATGACCAAGAAGAAAGCAATGAAGGAGAGGAAGATGAAAGTGAAGAAAGCAGTGAAAGAGAGGAAGATGAAAATGAAGAAAGCAGTAAATGAAAGGAAAAATAAAGTGATAAAGGTAGTGAAAAAGAAGAAAGTGTTGATGAAGAAGAAAACAAAGATGAAAGCAGTGAGCCCAATGATGAGCAAAAAGACCAAAACAGTAGGCCAAATGATGAAGAGGATGACTCCAAAGATACAAGGACAGAGGCAGCTTATAATTTTGAAAACAATGAGCTACAAAAAGAGGAAAATAGTGAGCCTAATGACAATAAAAAAACAAATGACAGTCAAGGAGAAGAAGTAAATGATGAAGAAAGTGACACTAAAAATACAAAGGACATTGGAGCTGAGGCATATGCCAACAGTAAAGAAAATCAAGATGACAGTGGAAAATATGGCAAAGGCAACCAAGAAACAGAGTTTGAAGATGATTTCAATGGGCAAAACAATGAAGATCATGAGCCAAATAATGAAGATAACGAACAGGACAGTGAAGAAGGAATCAGCCAAAAGAGCTCACCTAGTGAAAAAGAAAATGACCATCAAAGTACAAAAGGGACTAATGAGACTTCCTATGACAGTGACCCCACAGAGAGTGAAAACAATGATACAAAGGCTAATTTTGACAGTGAACATAGTGGGTCAAAAGATGAAGAAGAGGACAGTCATGGAGATGAAGATGTACCAAGTAGTGATAAAGGCACCTCTAGCATTGCAAAAATAGAGGATGACAGTCCTAAGGGTCTTAACAATGATGATGGCATAAGAGATAGTGAAAATGCCTCTCAAAAGGGCAGTCAAGAGCAAGGTGAAAAAGATGCACACACAGAGATCATACATGAGGAGAAAAGCAGTCCTAAGGTCACTGATGATCAAAGTTTGCAAATGAAACTTGTTGCACCTTTCCCCATTACCTATCAAAGAGGAGAGAGGCATGTATTTGCTGCCTCCAAAGGGCAAGGGGCCATGCCATCCTCCTCAACTCAAGTGATTAACAAAGGTAAACAACAAGTGAAAGAGGAAGAAGACAATCATGAGGAGGAAAGAGAGTTTGAACTCATTCACATAGACAGTGATGAGTAAAATGAGACAAGAATTGCAAAATCCCTTCTACAAGACAGGAATGCATAGATCAAGGAATTGGAAGTTGAATTAGAAAGGTCTAAGAATGTCATTCACTTCTGGCAGATGCAGAACAAACAAATGAGTGGCCAACAGGCCATCTATGATGTAAGGGCCCTCAAATACCGGAAAGAGGCTCAAAGAGCACAGGTGAAGTTGGAGGAGTACATGGGCGCCTATGAAGAAAGTGAGGATGAGGAGGGTCAATCTAGAAGGAGGCCTAGAATTATGGGTCTAAGAAAGGCTTTGGCACAAGAGTGGGAGCAAGAATTAGCCCAAGCACAAAAATTTCCCCTCATTGAACTCCTTGCCATGGAAATTTACCATAACATGGAATCATGGCTTTAAAGGGCCAACATACATCTTGAGGCCAAACTGGAGAAGGCCAACAAAGATTTGAACTTGCAAAGGAGAATGACTGAGCACTATGAACGAAGAAACCAAGTTGCAAGGAAACAACTCAAAATTGCCCAAAATGAGGGCCAGGCACCAAAATATGAAAAATAAAAAGCTAGGCTTGGTGTTTTGGCCCAAGCTTCTCTACAAGTCTCCCAAGACCCACGAGGCACCTACCTACCAAATTTGGGAGAAATTGAACAAGTTTTTGTTTTTTGCAAATTTTGAGGATGCGCTTTTTCCCAAGGCATATTCAGGAGGATAGGTTTACATTTTTGGATTCCCCGTCATTAGAGGAGTATTCTCACCAATTTTCAGCTCAATTTGAGTTGTTTTGATCCCCCCAAAAGGGTCAAAAACACTAATTTTTTCACCATTCTACCCACTTTTCAGAGCATGTGTTGCGCTTCTGGAAGTCTTGGAATTTTCAATTTTTGGACAAATTGTAGAGGTCATATTGAAGAAATAAAGGTATATCTAGAAATCAGACTTCAAGGGCTTTCCAACAAGCCATCACGGAGCCTTTTCCAACATCGGGAAGGCCTCCAAAACACTGCTCCAAAAAGGTCTATTTTTTCCTATCTCTATGTTGCACTCCTCGCATAATTTCAATTTTTGACACAATGTGTTGTGCTCCATAGGTGACTGCGCAGAATGTGCGTTTGGAAAGTTTTCATATGCTTTTCAGGGCCTAAAAGTCAATATAATTACTATTTATGGCCGAAAAAGATATTTGTTAGATATTTTTATGCCTTGGGCCTTGTAAGGCCTTAAGGACAAGTTAGGATATTTCTTGTTGGCCAATAGGCTTCTAGATGCTCTAGTAGGCTTTCCTCTTCCTTGCTTGTTATATAAGGCATGAAGATTCATTGTAAATAGTTGGGGACTTGATGTTTTTAAGAGCAATACATGGTTTTAGAAGTTGAAGAACAATTTAGTGTTGTGGAGCTTGTGGATGAATTGCCTTGATTGATGGTGATGAAGGCTTGCTTGCAGGATCCCTGAGTTTAGTTAATGGTGATGTATCTCTCATATGTTCATGTTTTTCTTGTTTTCCATATGTCCATATTTCTATTTTTCAATAGCTCAGAAGAGTATAGGATGAGAAATGTTGTTTGAGGCACCTCAATCTTCTTGTTAGCTATTGGTTTCATGTTTTCTTCTGTTGGGTTAGCTTAAAGAATTCTTCATTGCTCCTTAGGCCCACCTAAGCTTTTCGATTTCATTATTGGATTAATATGCTAGTTTCTAAACATGATTCATGGTAATCCCTGCTTGTTTAAGGCTATCTAACTTTTTCTTGAAACCTCTCTTTGATGTATTAATTGTTAGGTTAAGTCAAAGAGGTCTTGTTTCGATCTTGCCCTTTGAATATGCTTATCAGTTTGCCTCTGAGTTCTTTATATTTTAATGAATGATATTTAGGTGTTCCCTCTTCATTTATTGATGCTATTTGTCTCTTATATGTTTTCAAATCTTGAAAGTAGAGTCATTGAAGTTAGATAAGTTCTTTTGCTTCCTTGTTCTACTAGATTGTTTATCTTGGATGTTTATTTGTTTAAAAGTATTGTCACTGAGGAAATGGTGTTCCCTATCTCATGATTATTATATTTTTCTTATCAATATTAAATACCTTCTTGTTCATAGGTATTTGAAAAGAATTCTTAATTTCCCTTTTCCCTACCTTGGTTCCCAAACTTATTGTCCATTTCACTTCATACATAAACTTAAAAGATCCATTAACTACTCTAGATTTGCCCTGTGATGTACCCCAATTCGCTACCAAGATATCAATGACTTCATAGACTCCATTGCCCAATTGATTTTATAACCTCTCACTCCACCCATCCTACTAGATCATCTTACCCCAACCCAAAACAAAAAAACAAATCGACACTTAACAACTAGCCTAAAATCAATCATCCAAAGCAAACAAGTTCACATCCTTCGCATAATAGAGAGAGCCTTAAGTCTAGGAAATGTAGGTCCTAGGACTGCAAATACCTGTCTGATGTTACCCTGTCATTTGGTTTACCAATCTACCAAATCACAGGACATTAGCATAGAACATTTTCATTTCAAAAACAATGATAACCAGGAGATGATGCAAACTCAATTAACATTAAATTGAGTCACTGCCAAGAAAATACGTACTATTCAATTATTTCAGTGGGAATCCATCTGAACAACCGACTGACTTGTATTGATTTTCCCAAAATGGCTCTTCATACATGCACTATGAAAGAACCTAAAAAAATTACAAAAGAAGACGATTCACAGACTACCACTTCTTCTCTAGAAAATCCAGAACCTTTTCTAAGTCCCTGGTCTGATCTTTTATAGTTTTTCACCTGAACATTTAGAGAATATATTTTCTGAAACAAAATATTCTCAGGAGATATTGTATGTTCCTAGTCTTAATCAAAAACCAAAATTGATGTTGAGGCAAAACGACCTCTCATCTCATACAGGATGGCCTGACACAGGCTCTAACTAAAACATAAAAGTAAGTGGAAAATAAAGAGTGCATAGGGTGAAATCAACATTTTACTCGATTTTACAGTTCATAGAAAATAAAATTTAAACAGGCCACGTGGGCCAAATCATGAGTTTCATCTGTTGGTGTTCCGACAAGGCGTGCTTGATGGCGGCGGATGTGGCTAAGCTGATGATGAGGATTATCCCACTTTGCGACCAGAAGGAGGCTGCAGCTGATAAGAAGAAGAGGATACCAGAATATTAGCATATTCATTGCACTTTTTCCACGTGCTTTCCCCTGGAGATGGCATTATGACATAGGTTTCATCTAGGGTCTGAATATTTGTGAGCTCAGTATAATCTATGCGGACGGCAAGGAATTGCTTAACCTGGTAAAGGAGGAAGAACTCTTTACTCAAAGTGACTATTATTGTATCTGCTTTCAACCGGGCAGTTTTTTCCAGTGGTATGTCAGTATTATTCATTATTTCTGTCATTTTCTGCTCGTAGGTCATTAGCTCAGAAAATGTGCATGTTTCTGGATGCCAGCATGATGGGAGGCATGCTTCTACCAGCTTATTCCACTCCTGGTCGAACTTTTCAACTCCTTTTGAAACTAGAGTTAAACAGCCCAACACATTTGTGCACGCGATATCCTTCTCAATTACTCTTTCGACCTCCATAACAGTTCTAAAACAATCAAGGATTCCTTTCATGTGCAATATCTCGAGGGCTAGTTCATTCAGGTACCAAATATATCTCTTCGCCATCGAAGCCTTTGCTTCTCCGTCCATGCGCCCTTCTTGTAGTTGTACTCTGAACAAGAGAACTGCAATCTTCTTGTCGTCCATCAGTGTGAGGAAATTCCAATGTTGTCGAACCTCTGCTATTATATCTGTCCAAATTAGACACCTTGCTTCCAAGAGTTTCATATTTCATTTGATTCGTTTCGTTAAATCTTTGATAGACTTATCCTGTGCCTGCTTTTCCCCTTTCAATTTTTTGACTTCCTTCTGTAAGGACGCCATCGCCTTCTTATTTGTTTCCAGTGCAGTTTCTACCTCTTTTAATCACTGACGAGCTGAGATGGTCTCATTCTCTAACATCTTCAAGGTAGACAGGGCCTTACTCAGTTGCTCTGGGGTTGTTCCGAGCTCACCAGACCCAGGAGTCTGTGGCCTTTTGTGCATTTTCTTCCTGTTCTCTAGAAAGCGAATTAGCGAGAGCTGACTTTTCCTTCTCTACTTGAACCAACTCATATGTCTGCACATGCTCCCTGCGGGACCTGTTTAGCTTCTGCTTCAGCTCTGAATTATCCACTTCTAATTCGGTGATAATTTTGTTTCGAACTACATCTCTATCGGCTCCCTTGTCCTTTATTTCTTTCTTGAGGGTGTCTAGACTAACATTGTTTGCTCTAGCACTAGCCTTCTCTCTCCTTTGGTGCTCTAATACCAAATTATGCTTTTGCTCGAGTTTCCTCAAAGCTAGTGCATGCTTCACTACCTCGTCCCATAACATATCTCCTATGCACTTGTGTAAGCCGAGCTTATCTAACAGGGGGATGTTGTTTATGTTTAAGATTATTTCTAAGGCTCGGTAATGACCTCCATCTGTCGAGGGTTGTAACACTGCTTGTTTAATAGCCAGTATGAGCTACTCCTTATCCATGTCGAGCATAGAGGTGAGCCGAGAGTGATGCTTGTCTACAAACCTTACTAATTCATCCCTTACTTTTTCTCGAGCAAATTTGTTTCTAGCATTTAGCTCCTCCCTCACCTCCACTCTGTCTACCGTAATTGCTTGAGAAATCCCAGATGGGCCCAACAATTATTCATCGTCGAAAGCAATCAGAAAACCTACCTTGTTCATATCAGGGGCCCTAAATTGGGGTACATCTTTATAGGATGGTTCCTCCCCTATATCATCCGGCCCTTCAGTTCTCTATTTTTTATGAGGGTGTGCACCCTCATAAATGTTCATACCTTCGTGACTTCCTGATGCACCTGAGATGCCTACCTATGCTTTATCCTCTATTCCCACAGACACATTTTCGCCCTTCCCTTCTGTGTCTGAAGACTTGGCCTCCATCTGTGCATCCAAAGGCCATGTATCAAGATTAGCTCTCCATTCAATGAAGGGCCTAGTCTCATGTATGTAAGCAGTTGACTTTATTTTCCTCTTCCTACTGGAGAGGACTCCCTTAGGTTCATAAGGCCAGAATTTTCCCTGTGGGAGGTCCATTTCTCGCAGCAATTTTTCCACGGTGGAGAGGGCTTGCCTTGAATTTATGGTGAAGGGACCAACTGAAGTTGGGATTTTGAGAATGAATCCTTTCTTCGCAAGCATGAAGTGGATCTGGTCGGCCTTCAAGGTTTGTCAAATGAATTCGAGGGAAAATACTCGCATAGCAGGAAACACCGACAGGCAGTAGGGAGGTACTTCTGCACCGTAGACCCCGATTTCAGTGTAATCCTCAAACACGTTGTCGATTCACAAAGATGGTTTATTATAGGAAACCTCCAGGCTTGTCATTCAATTGTCAACCCAGGGCAAGTCTTCTTATTTCAAGAGTGTAAGCATAGTATATGTGAGTGAGGTCGACTGATAGTTACTCTATATTGCCTCTGGAAAGGATTACTAATTCTCAAAGTTCAATCAACTCAAAGAGAAATGGATTGGCAAATTGCAGCTAACTATTATGTCTAGTCCATAAGGAGAGAAATCTATAATTGAATAGCATAATGATGGATTGAACAACAATCTTAATGAATTGAATAGCAACCTTAACGAATTGAACAGCAACTTGAATGAATTGAACAACAATCTGAATAAAATGAATTAGCAATTACTTATATAACTTTGCAATGGAATTCTCTTTGCAAATTGACTAATTGACATCTTACTGTACTTAATCAAGAATTGGACGCCTTATCGTACTGAGGGAACAATCTAATTCGTAAAGATAAATAACATTGACCAGTAATTATTCTACGATTCGTGAATCGACTGCAAAGGCGTTGGAAGAAAATGAAAACATCTAACAGCCATAAAGCATTATTATAAACCAGAAAGCACGAATGCGATAAAACATTATTCTAAACCAGAAAGCATGAATGCTAAACTATTATGAGGAAAGAAAAACTATAACTTTATTGAGTGGAAAAGTAATTTACAATTGCATCAGATAACTGGATATTGATTCTATAACTAACGCATAGCACAGAAATTGGCGAGGAAACTCCCAGGGGTTGGGCCCAGACCACCAGAAGTTCTAACGCAATGAAAAATTCAAAAGATGATTGTTCAAAACATCAAAACTCTTTATTAAATCAAAGGATAATACAGGGATATAATTGAATAGTTCTATCCTGAAGCGTTGACTACAAAAGGAAATTCCTATCCCCTTTTCTAGTTCATCCTTGGTCCTTTTAAAGGCGTTTTCACGCAGTGGGACCGTATTTTTCAGACGACAGCCTACTGCACGTGGTTATCATTTGGGTTCTCGAGCTTGGATCTATCTTTCTGCCTTCTGTCAATTTCTGGAAGCTACTAAGATTCCATAAGTCCGTGTCTGTCGGTTTTCTTTCGTTTAACGTTGGTTTAGCTGCTCTGCTTTCCTGTATACAGAGATACAATAAGTCAAATTTCCGTTATAAAAGCGTTTCCTTTTGTCGTTAGCCCAATTGCCCTGATTTTCATAAACCTTCTCTATCTTTATTATTTAAAATGAGGTAGAATTCCCAAAACTGTGTCATAATTCGAAGTAATTATAGGGTGGAAACATACCTTCATTCAGGCCCAACATACTCCCTCGCTTACATATTTGTAGGTCCTCGTGCAAACATATTGTTGAGATGTAACTGTGTTAAGGAGTAGGCGGGGTAGACCTCTTCCTTATATGCTCTGAAACCCTGTTTCTGTCTACTTCTTGCAAAGGTAGCGGTTGTGTGCCCTTCTGGCAATTTGTAGTCATGATCATAGCCCTCGGAGGATACCAGATAAGAGGGCATCTATATCTACATCCTAACCATGCAAGACCCATGATGAAGACCAAGTTATTATATGAGAGGAATCTGGAGGTGACTGCCTTGAAATTTATGTAGCTAAATGGCTCCCTATTCTTTACATTGTTGGTGGAGGCCATCCATCTTTGTTTAGTTGCTACCAGGGCTGCTTCCTGAATGTCTCCAAAATATTCTCGTCCATTTTCTATAATGTCTTTATGGATGGACCCCAGCCTGGTCCTTACACCTTTCCTTCGCATGAAGTTCTTGTCCTGGATAAACTGCTGCAGGGGTTTTGTAGGCTCTCCTCTGACCCACAGGTTTAATCCATGCTCTCTCTTTTGGAAGATGTTATAAGGTTTGGCCCACCTAATCTAATTCTTAACAAATGAGAGGAAGGCTTGGAACTGAACATCTCCTATAAAGGCACTAGGATTGTTGTATGTGTCCTCTTCTAAAAATAAAGTGTGCATGTAAAGTTCATATAAAAGGCGTTGGACCTATTCATCTTGATCGTTGCAGCAATGGATGAACTCTTCTATGGTTTTGAAAGTTGTGGACTTCCCTGCCCTAACGGCCTTGATTTTCAGCAATAAATATCGTTCTGTTAAGAACAGGGCATAGTTTGTGGCTGGTGCCCTGCATGTTAGTGCATCATAATACAGGGAACAAATTGTAGTGATTTGCTTCTTGGCTTGCTCCACCTGTTCTTGTGCCCTTTTTACCTTTACCTGCTCCTCTCTGAGCTGGGAAAATGTTTCATCTTATATAGTGTGTTAGTCATCCATAATTTTCACTATCTGAAGATGACTAAGTATTGGTCTAATCCAAATCTTGGGAAGAGGCCCCCAAGATCTAAAAATTTGAAATGGATCTGACAATATCTAAAAAATTAGAATGCAAGAAAAAAAAGAGAGAACACACTGCAAATAAAACCACAAAGAAACTTGTTTTATTAAAATAGAGAATAACTCTAGAAGCTACATTGTGGTGGAAAATTTGTCCTTTTACAAAGTGAGGCTTGTTATTTATAGCCTTTTTTTGAGTTACAATACCATGTGTAGATACCATAGGTGGATACCGTGGGTCAAAACCATGGGTAGATATCACTTACAATACCATGGGTAAATCCCACGTGTGGATGAATACCATGGGTGGATACATACCATGGGTCACTTATAATACCATGGGCGAATAAATATCATGGGTGGATGAATACCATGGGTCGATGCCATTTACAATACCATGGGTAAATTCCATGGGTGGATGGATAACATGGGTAGATGAATACCATGGGTTGATGCCATTTTCCATTCGAATTATTCCTCTCTCCTTAAGAAGCAATGGTCTCCATTGTGTGAAGTTCCCTCCTGAGAAGCCTTTTTTTAATATGAAGAGTTGTTGAAGAGAATGGTTTTCTGTAGTTAACCCATAACCGTGATGAACGAATATCTGAGGATAGAGATACCCTGTAATGCTTGTGACCAATTGTGATATTGACAGTGTGCGGCCTAGCAAATGGACTTCGATGAAGTATGGGTTTGTGGATGAACCAAAACCATGACAAACGAAGATCCGAGGATAGAGATACCTAGTAATGCTTGCGACCAACTGTGTGACTAACAGTGTGTGGCCTAGCAAATGGACTTCTATGAAAAGGATTTTGTGTGGTTGACCCATAACCGTGATATTGATTGTTGATGAAGTAACAGGTGCCTACATAGCTTGGGGTGGTAGGGCACGTCTCCAAATAACCCAAGCTGAATGTTGCTGTGCTGAAACTGATGAATGTGAAGCAGGTGCCTACTAAAGTGGGGTGGGAGGGCACGTCTCCAAAGGGAACCCGCTCCGAATGTTTCTCAAGATTGAAAATGAGCATAACTTGGTCAATATAACTCAGAATATTTATTATAACTTGTTTTTGGAAATGGAATGATCATTATGCATCTTCTCATGTGTTTGAAACTACTATCTAGAGACTCTATACTCTCAAATTCGTGTTGGAACTGTCTGGCCGTCACAAAATTTCTGGAAAAAAAAAAAAAAAAATTGATTTAAAATCAACGATAACTCCCACATCCGGTCTCTGATTCGATCGATTTTTTTTTGAAATTGGGTGATTTTTCAAGGGAAACTCAGATATATAGCCATTTCTTTGAAATTTCGCACTGAAAATGGCAAAAATGATAGTAGATCCACCGTCCATGAATTGACGTCAGAACATTTTCTGCAACATTGTTGATTTAGAATCAGCTATATCTCCCTCATCCGAACTCGAATTCGGCTGATTTTTTTTTTTAATTTTGGTATTTTTTTGTAAGGAATCCAGATCTGGTCTTTTATTTTGTAAATTTTTCACTAAAATTTTCATATCTCATCTTCAAACTCGCCACCCAAGAAATTCATGGAGTTTGCTGAAGATTACTGCCAAAAATTGAAACTGAAATATTCTTCAAACCCTCATTCCCATGGATTCGTAACCTGAGTCTGATACCACTGATCTGAATCTTGGGGGGAGGCCCCCCAAGATCTAAAAATTTGAAATGGATCTGACAAGATCTAAAAAATTAGAATGCAAGAAAAAAAAGAGAGAACACGCTGCAAATAAAACCACAAAGAAACTTGTTTTATTAAAATAGAGAATAACTGTAGAAGCTACATTGTGGTGGAAAATCTGTCCTTTTACAAAGTGAGGCTTGTTATTTATAACCTTTTTTTGAGTTACAATACCATGTGTAGATACCATAGGTGGATACCGTGGGTCAAAACCATGGGTAGATATCACTTACAATACCATGGGTAAATCCCATGTGTGGATGAATACCATGGGTGGATGCATACCATGGGTCACTTATAATACCATAGGCGAATAAATATCATGGGTGGATGAATATTATGGGTCAATGCCATTTACAATACCATGGGTAAATTCCATGGGTGGATGGATAACATGGGTAGATGAATACCATGGGTTGATGCCATTTTCCATTCGGATCATGGTCCTAGATTTCTAGAAACAAAAGTCATAAACATTGTGAGTTCTAGAAATCTCACTGCCTTCATTATCCTGAGATAAAAATTTCACTATTTTATCATCCTAACTAGTCATGACTGGCCCACCACTCCTGGAAGACCCATCATGGGCTCAAGCCATTTGTTTTAACCCTAACTTGTCACCCATTTTTTCACCATGTCTTGCCTTTTGGCCCAAAACCTCTGTTTGTTTACCTTCAGAATTCCCCACTACTACCTAAACCTACTAGTCAAATAACCTTGTTGCCTCTTCCATAATATTCTCAAACATTGGTTGTCTCTGCAGGCCCTTTGGATAGTCAAGTATGTTGGACCTTAGGTTTTCGAATACACCAAGCTTGGCATGGATACTATCTTACACTTGTGAACCCTAAAGCTAGATCTCAGTCCAAAGTCCAAATCCAAGAAAGCCCCATTAGGTCACCTAAGGTTTCACTCAGTCATAGGATGGATTTGGTGCCCTGCAAACTGTGCTTTCCTGTATGAAGAAATTGTATTCAAAAAAGAATAAAATCAAGCAATTTGGCCCAAGATTGGTTAACAGTCATGCAAGAAAAGCATCTTTAGCTTAAAATACAAATATTACAAGGGACAGCTGCCCTTGTTCATATTTTTGCAAACAAATGATCAGGGTTGCCATTAGCAAAAGGAGAGGTAAAGTAATGGTATGCAATCCTCACTAGGAGACATCCACAAGCGAGAAAAAGGCAGTAGGCCTATGTTTAAAAGAGAAACAAGGTTTCTTTAGGGTTGTTGAAAAAAAAAATGATGATAGGCAAGAAACCATCACAAAGGCCACAAAGGACAAAAGTCATTTCAACTGCCATCAAATGCACATTGAAGATTGTTGCAAAGTAATGAATAAGTTTTGAAAGGCTACAGAGAAACTTAGCAGCACTCCTTGTTCTTTCTAAAAAGCCCTAAAAACATAAGAGTTTGCACATATTGGCAAGACAATTCAATTGAAGGTGACAAAGCTTCCTTCGTAACAGAAAAGGGCATACAAAGGATATCAGTTTAAAAGGGAGAAATGGAAAAAAGGGATAGGTTTGCTGCTTGTATAAAATGATAAAAAAATCCAAAGACAAGTTCCTTTTCTTTCAAAAAGTGGACAGGAGTAGTCTTGATATCTTCAAGTAGATTAGCAAGATTAAAGAGAAACTTGAGAGGCCCCTAGCAAACAAATAAAAGCAATTTTGTAAATCAAACACACCACCTGCAACACCAAATAGTCAAAAAGGCACAGTGAGAAAAGGTAAATAAACAAAAACATTATCAAGGTGGGTTTCGACTTCTAAATTATTTTTTCAAAAAGGTTATAAAGGCCTTGAGCATACTAACCCTGCACCATTTGTCATCTCCAAACCACAAAGAGCCGTTAATAAGAGATTGTGTCATTTTCTGAGCGAATTGGGGAAGTTTGCAGGTGTTACGCTCCTGGGTCACTGTTACGCGCCTGGCTTGCAGTGTTACGCACAGGAGGGGTGGTCGTAGTGTTATTTAACACTGCATTACGCACCCAGCATCCATTGTTACACACCTAGTGCAGTGTAATGCATAGAGCCCGACAGCGCCCAGACTCAGGTGTTATGCCCCTACAATGTAACGCACAGAGCCCGACAAGACCCTACTTAACTGTTACGCACCTGGGTGTTATGCACTGCGCTCAGACTCAAGTGTTATGCCATGGTGTTACGCTCTTGGTGTTATGCTCTTGCCTGTTATGCCTAGGTGTTACGCTCTTGGTGTTACGCTCCTGGCGTTACGCTCTTGGTTGTTACGCACAGACAGAGATCCTCTAAAAATGCTAAAGGGATTCAAAACTTCAATTTTTCCTCACCCTCAAAGCCTCAGCAAAGGACGAGAACAAGGTTGGTGATTTGTTTACCTCCTAAAAACTCCATTTTTTCTAAGAAAAATAACATTGAAGGTCTCGAATGAACCAAATCCTAAGCTGCATTACAATCAATTTCTAAAAATACCTTTGTTTAGGGTTGGAAAGACGAAATTGTTATATATACCAGAGAGGGGGGGGTGAGTGGCATCAATCAAGCCTTTGAAAACATTGAATACACCTTTGGAGACTTCCATCTTGCCTTCATTTGCTCAGATCTACCCTCACTTCACTCCTTACAACCTTTTAACCCAAGAAGCCTTCAAATAGTTTTAAAAGAGCCCTTTTTTTTTCTTTGCTAAGAGAAATCAGCCACTATGTCTGAAACAAAAAGCCACACCAGCAGTGATGAGGTTCAAACACCTACCAAGCCTTAGTACAAAGGAGGGAGGGAAAATAGATTTGAACCCTTAGACACAGTCCATATTACCTCCTCCCCTATGATCCTTTCATGCTTTCAAGATGTAGGGTGTTATCAATTTTGTGAAAAGATCAAACAAGTTGGCAGTCATCCAAACTTGACTAGGTTGTTTGCCTTTAGCTTACAAAATCATCAAATTAACCTAGCAGGGGTGAAAATTGAGCTCTCAGCTGAGATTATTTCAAAAGCAACCGGTATACCAGACATTGGTGAAATATGGTTCAAACAAAATAAGTTGCAGTTGAGCTATTATGAGCCCTACCTGAAACCCAGCTGCCAACAGAATTGAAAGGAGATTCTCCCTTTCTCCCACTTGTTAGAAAGGTATGTTGCACTAATGAAAAAAAATATCAGGTATTTCACCTTTGAGGGTAGATATTCCAGGCTCTACTCATATCATATAAGGTTGCTAATGCACTTCACTAAAGTCAAGATGATGAATCTACCATACTACCTTTTCCAGAGCATTGACAAAATGGCCTCACTTGTCAAGAAGAAAAGCTATGACCACCAAATACCGAGCCTTTTTCACCACTCCTTAATCAAAATGACTGTTCTATATCAGCTAGAGAAGCAAGGAATATCTTGGGAAACCTTCATCTCACATGATGTATTCACAGACCCTCGGGCCTTCATCCAGCAGAACATGCCTTCCACTTCACAACCATCTACCTCCACTCATCCATCATCTCCCCATATGCCTTCTCCACAAAGAAATTCACCTCTTGTTTCTTCCCCTAATCTACCAAGTGAAGAGGCTAGCAGTAGCCCTAGTGAAGAACAAATAGATGGCAGCATTCAGGAGGAAAATGGGACAGATAATGATGGCCATGAAGGAAGCAGTGGTGGCCCTAAAGAAAGCAGCCATGATCATGAAGAAAGTAGTGATGATCATGAGGAAAGAATTAAGGGAGAGAATGATGAATATGAAGAAGAGGGAGATAGCCATGAAGAAAGCAGTGATGGCAATGATGAAATTAGTGAAGGCAACCACAAAGATGAGAGTAGTGAGCCTGATGAAGAGGAAAAAAGAGATGAAAGTAGTGGGCAAAGTGATGAAGAAGAGCAGCCAGATGATGAAGAAGAGCAGCCAGATGATGAGGAAGAGCAGCATGATGAAGAGGACAGCCATCAAAGTACACCAGACAGTCAAGGAAAGAGTCATGACAGTCATGACAGCAGTCATGACTATCTTGAAAAAAATTAGTCCATGGATGACAAAGAAAATCAGAGTGAGGAAATTGCAGAAGATATCAAGCAAATTAAAAGTCAAAGTGATGATAGCACTGCCTTTGAAACTTCCATTGTTGCCCCTCTCACATACACATATCACAGAGGGAGAAGAAATGTGTTTGCTGCCTCTAAGAAGAAAAGGGCCATCTCTTCTCAAACAACCAAAACATTGGACAAAGGAAAAGAAACAATGGAAAATGTTGAGCAGAAGGTACAAGTAAGAAGGAGCAAAAGGATCAAAAATACTTCTTAAGGGCCTCTTTTTATTGATCTAGGCAGTGATAATGAGGACCAAGGGATGAGTACTAAGTTTCTCCTCTTAGAAAAGGATGCCCAGCTTCAAGAATGGGAAAAGGACTTTGGGAGGGCACAAAGAGTCATATACTATTATAAGTAGGAGCATAAACATTTCAAAGAGGTGAAGAGGGGCCTTGCCTTACAGAAGAAAATGGTCAAACACTATGCAAGGAAAAGCATGCTTGCTAATGCCAAACTAAAGCAAGCCCTCGTGGAGCTAGAAGAGCTAAAAAGGACCAAAGTGCATGGCAGTCTCGAGATCTTGGCTGATTCTTCTCAGTAGGTATCTAAAACCCCTTGAGGGGTCTACACACCAATTTTGAGGCAAATCTGGTAATTTTTGTTTTTTCCAAATTTTGACCCCTAGGAGCGCAGCACCCTAGGTGTTACGCTAAAAATTAGGGAATCCTCAACTACTGAAGTTTACATTTTTGGATTTTTCACATCACCAACAATCTACCCACAAAATTTCAGGTCAATTGGAGCATTTTTTCCCCCTCAAAAGGTCAAAAAACACCTCAAATTTGACCTTTCTGCCTCTTTTTTAGAGCAGGTGTTATGCACAGAGAAGTGTTGGGAGATTTAATTTTTGAGCTGGTAAATGGCATCCACTTAGCACAAATAAAGTATTTTTGTAAATTATACTCATCAATCTTTCCAACGAGCCATTATGGGGCCAAATCTGATGCCGGGAAGGGGTCCAAAACTCAGCTACAACAGACCCTATTTTCTGCTGAAAAGGTGTTACGCATAGGAGCAGCCTTTTGCCAAAAAAGTCAACAAAACACACAGATTGATGGAAAAGGAGTTTTTTAATATTTTCTTGGACAAATCACTCTTGATTTGATTGGGGAGTTTTGTTTTGGTGTTTTTCATTTATTTTCTTATCAACTATGTGTCTTGGGCCTTGCATGGTCATTAAGCACATTTATGGCATTTATGATTAGATTAGGGTTTCTGGAAGCCTCTTAGGGCTTCCCACCTCCTCAGCTACTCCATAAATAGAGCCTAAGGCTCTCATGTATTAGTTGGATTTTGACGACTTATGTTGAAGCAAATACATAGTCTCTTGGAGTTTTTGATAACAATTTGATGTCTTGGAGCTCATGCATGCCCTGGTTTGCTTGTTGATGGAGAGAGACTATTTGCAGGATCCATAAGCTTGGTTGATGGTGAATTTTTTCTTATGTTCATGTTTTCTATTTTTCCATTATGTTTTCCATCTTGCTATTTTGCAGTAGGACAAAAAATTTATATTAAGAAATGTTTTCTGATGGCACCTTACTTTTGTTTGTCCTTCACTGCCTCAATGTTTTCTCCTGTTGAGATATGTTAGGGAATCCATCTCTTGCTCTCTAAGTATTACTTATGCTTGTATATTTCTTGAATGGTTTAGATCAGTTGTTTTCAACATGATTCATGGCTAGCCCTGCATATTTGTTGCCACTAAATACTTTGTTCTAGGAATCATCTCTTTAAAGCATCTTTGCCTAGGTTTATCAAAGAAGTCTGTTTCAATCATGCTCTTTGCCTTTACTTAGCTCACTTTGTTTCAAGGAACCTTCATAGTTGTAACTTTAGATGTTCAGTGTTTTCTCTCCTTCTATTTTTATAGTTATGTGTGCATCTTAAATGTTTTCTGATC
Source organism: Pinus albicaulis (assembly GCA_034641835.2). NCBI lineage: Eukaryota > Viridiplantae > Streptophyta > Pinopsida > Pinales > Pinaceae > Pinus > Pinus albicaulis. The sequence continues at coordinate 1,316,046,398 of CM076574.1, read as the reverse complement.
TTGATGATGAAAACCATGAAAGTTAAATAAGTTTCTTGCCTTTCTATATTTGATTTGAATGTTTGTCTTGGATGATTATCTTCTTTCAGTCTGAAATCAAATGGATTAGGTTTTACTTATGCCTTTGATTCTCTTGCTATGATTATAGATCTTCTAACTCCCTTAGTTCAAAAGTACATAAAGGATTCTGTTCTGCCCTTTATTAGCTTTTTTTTCTCAAGCTTGATGTCCATCTCATGATCCTTCACAACCTCAAAGATCCACCAACCAAGATAAAATTTCCCTGCAAATACTCTTAAAACCATTGATGAAATTACCTTGACCTTGTTAGACTCCATTGCCCAATGACTTAAAAATATTCCTTGTTTTCTATCTAAACTATCTGAGCATCATACCCAACCAAAAACAATCAAAAATACCCTGCACTTAACATCTAGCCTAAAATCAACCCAAATCAGCAAACAAGTTCACATCTTTGCACCTACTAGAGAGATCCCTCTCTGAATCCAGGAAAGCTAGGTCCTTGGATTCTAAAGCTTGGTTTGATGTTACCCCTGTCCATTTGTATCTCAATCAATCTAGCAAATAACAGGGAGATAACATAGTGGAAAGGTTTGTGAATTTCTTTAGTAGTGCCTGATATTATTGTGCTAGTACTACCTCCTTTTTGCATTATGCCAACTCATGTTGTGTTCGAATTAACTCATTATACCATTTTTTATTGGCTTCTCTTTCAACTAGAGGGGCATAGGCAGGGGTTTTGTCCATTTGGGTACCCTTTTCATCGATGAATTCTTGCCTAGTTTGGACAGAGGCTTCAAGAGTGTCCACTGTGTCTGTTTGTACCTCGATTTCAACGGTGCTTGCTAAGTTAGTCTGAATCCCAGCCTTGGCAGTATCTGCTAGGTCAGTCTGCATTCCTACTTCAGCAGTCTCTGTTGGGTCAGTCTACATTCCGGCCTCAGTAGTGTCTAACAGATTGGTGATCAGTTATGTTTGGGTTTCGGTTGCGGTCAATTATTTCCTAGGCTTTCAGGCCTTATTTACCTCCTTCAATTGTTTCCTTAAGTGCTTCACCATTTTCCTCAATATTTTGCAGGTCCTGCTCAGTTTCTTAATCTTCTTTTCAGCTGTACTCTCACCTGACCTGATTTTAGCAAGTGGAGGAGGAGTAGCATTCTCATTTTCAGGGACGGTGTTGCCAACCTCAGGGTGGCTTGCGATGGTGTTTTCTACTTGGGCTTCTGAGTTTACTTTTGTATGAAGGTCTTGACTGAGTGGGACAATGCTACCTTCAGGTCTCAAAAGAACTGTTTCCATGCTTGTGTTTTTCTCCAAAGGGACAGTGTCTCCTGACTGATTTTGTGATTCCGCTCTCCGCTCTACCTGCCCTTCACTATTTACCTCATAATTCTTGAGAGTGGATAGAGCCCCAAAGGCCTATGATTCTTCTTGGTAAGGTAGAACCTCGGTGTGGCCAGAACTGCTGGCAGTGGCAGACTTTTCTATAGGTTCCTCTTGCTCTTCGGCTTCTGATAGGCTTCTAGATTCATGGCCTGCCCTCATTTGCTCTAGGACTTGAGCCATATCTTCCTCGTAGTATTGCAAGGGTGCATTTTGAGGGCTTGAGGGTAGTGAACGGGATGGCCCTGCCTCCTCTATGAAGTCCTAGGTTCCTTGAAGTGTCTTGGACCGCTTTTGCCTGCTTGGTTCTGAGGTTGCGGTACGGGTCCTTTTCCTTCTAGGTATGTTTACCCTGGGGAGCTTAATTTCGGTTTCGCTAGGGTTTTCCTTAGGTACCTATGTGGCAGGGTTAACAAAATTTTCCCAGGCTATCTACTGCTTTTCCAACTCATGTATGGTGATTAGTTTGATTAGCCCGTGGTGACTGAAAACTGCTTGGGGGTTTTTAGCTCTTCTTATTCGAACAGCAGTGTTATGCAATATAGAATTTAGAAAACAAGCAGGTTAACTGAAATATTTTTCTTAAGTACATCTAAAAGTTTAAGTTGATGAGGTTTTACCACGTCTTGGCGTCTGTCACATGTAATGAATCTTTGGATGAATATCGTCAGTTCCTACCATGGTTGGTGTGGAGAGGTAGGGTTAATCCCTTTTCCTTTCGCTCCAATGTCTCTTTCGGATCCTGATATGCTGCAACTACCTCTCGTAAGAGGATATGTCTCTGTCCATCTCTCTCCTTCCATTGGTATTCCAGAGACTTCGGTAATAATTTCCTCTGTGACTGGTATAACTCTTTCCTTGATTCTAGTCTTTCCCTCTTGCAGGTTTTGGAGAAACTCAATTGTTAATTTTGTATCAAATCCTTGTAATCAGTGTACATATGTTAGCCAGCTGGCTTGCTGGAGGGTAGCGCTAGATGCATCTGAATCGGGAAGTTTGAATGTTTGTTCCGAAGAGAATTTCCTCCCATGGTTGGTATGTTTTCTTATGCTTTTTATTATGATTGTATTCTCTCTTAGCTCTATTGTTTCGAATGAATGTTGTATGCAAGACAAAGAGAGATTGCAGTCCTGTGTAGGTAACTTCATGCCTTAATTGCGATGCTCTTCTGGCCTTTTCGGTATATCTAACAATATTTGTGCAGAATTTTCGCATGCTTACTAATTTATGACTAATTACACCCCCTCCATCGAAGCGCCCACGTCCTCAAGTACAAGAGGGATTTGGCCAATCATGAATGCAAACAGGGAATGTCAGGATTCGATAATCATGGCCTATACGTGAGAGAGGAGTTCGTGGCTTTCAAGTTTCAGGGGATGAGGAGTAATTGATTAATTATGAGCGTACATAGTGTAAAGGTCAGATTTGGAAGTTTTGACATGAATGCATCTTGTGTGGAAATGACCGGAGAGGGAGAGAAAATAGTATAACTATTATTATGATATGATGTCCTTCTTTAATGATAAGTGTGACGAAAGCAAGACTGATATAGGTAATGATTGGTGCTGTCATCCCGAGGTTCAAAAATGTAAGCATATCTCCCTTATAGTTATTTATGTGGTAGATTAGAATCATCACTAATTCGAGTAGTGGCTTATGGAATAAGGATGGAATAGAAAGATATATGTAAGAGTAATTGGCTATTGATGAAACATACTCTCATACCATAAGCAGAGCCACTGTTGTTAGCAGGCGTTCATAGCCTCGACAAGGTTTCTATTTTAACCCAAAAAAATGAGCCAGGATCCTTATGTAAAAATAGTTATTCTGCCAATTTTTTGGAGAGATCACCATGCTGATATGATAGCCAGATAACCATAGTGCCACTCACCAAAGCTGTAGCAAAGTGATCAGGACAGCTCGTGATGAGACCTCTTATCCTTCAAGCAGTTGAGAAGGTCATTACCCTGGTGTGGTGGCCATTGTGGACATGTCACTTATTAAGCTCTTATGAACATGGTAGGTTGGCTCGTAATGAGACCCCCTGTCCTCTTGAAAATTTGCTTGTAAGCATAGTACTACTTTTTGAAACATAAGCATTCTGATTTATAAGGAGGTCACTGTGCTGGTGTGATGGCCAGATAGTCACAGTACCATTCACTAGGATTGTAACAGAGTGATCAGGTCAGCTCATGATTAGACCTCCTATCCTTCAAGTAGATGAGAAGGGCATTACCCTGGTTTGGTGGCCATTGTGGGCATGTCACTTGTTAAACCCTTATGATCATGGTAAGTTGGCTCGTGATGAGACCCTTATCCTCTCTTAAAAATCTGCATGAAGACATAGTAGTTATTATTTATACATGAAGGGAGGCTCATTAACTCCCTAAGATTTAGGGATGGTGAGAGAAGTAAAAAAAATGCCAATACAATTAATATCCCTTATTCTTATTCCTTCATATTGGAGGGAAATACTACTCGAAAGTGTGAAAGGGTATACCATCATAAGATCATGTATTGTATGATAACATAATTGAGTTGCGAAGGACTTAGCCTTTCATTTCATTTATGTACAGTTTCAGCTTCCAGTTTAGAGATTATAGTGTCAAAGAATCATCATATTGGTAATTTTTAGTGCTTCCCTCCTTTCTTCAACTGCCACTTCCCCTAAAGAGATGCCTTTTATATCTAGGGTGTGGATCGAGGGGTGGTATTGACAAAGGAAGGAATAAAATGAAAAAATAAGGCTTTTCAATCCGATTAAGCAGCAAGGAAAAATAAAAGAGGTTGTTTAATCCAATTGTACAGCAGTTGTTCAATTGAATTGAACAGCAGTCGTTCAAATAATTTGAACAACAATTGTTCAAAGAATTTGAACAGGAAGGATAAAAACACAAAAAGCATGGTTGTTCAATCGATTAAACAACAGCTATTCAATTGGATTAAACAGCAATTGTTCAAATAATTTTGAACATCAAAAGGTAAAAACACACAAAAAGCACAGCTATTCAATCCGATTGAACAACAATCATTCCAAGAATTTGAATAGCAAAAGAGAAAAACACAAAAATCACGGTTGTTCAACCCAATTGAACAGTAGTTGTTCAATTGAATTGAATAGCAGCCATTCAAAGGATTTGAACAACAAAAGACAAAAATGCACAAATGGCATAGTTGTTCAATCCAATTGAACAACAACTGTTCAATTGGATTGAACAACAACTGTTCAAAGAATTTGAACAGCAAAAGAGAAAAACACAAAAAGCATAGTTGTTTAATCCAATTGAACATCACCTGTTCACTTAAATTGAACAGTAGCCATTCAAAGAATGTGAACAGCAAAAAGTAAAAAACACACAAAAAGCGCAGCTGTTCAATCTGATTGAACAGTAGTTGTTCAATTGGATTGAATAGCAGTCGTTCAAAGAATTTGAACAGCAAAAGATAGAAAAAAAAAAAAAAAATGAGAAAAAGAATACACTTTCAGGTGTGAGGAATGTATAAAAAATTAAGAATTGTAAAGAAATTATATACACTATTTACAAATGACAGTAACAAACTCTCATGTACTTGAGGTTGTGGTGTTATCGCCCCATGTTGTCACAACTTGGATAGTGGGATCGTTTTGTACCTGTTGGCAAAAAGATTCCTTTGTGAGAGGTTTGTGATATAGGTGCACTCTGTGCCCATTCACTCGAAATGTAGAACCAGACCCATCTGTGGTGGTCAAGGTGAGTATACCATTGTTGTGTACTTCTTGAATTTTGTATGGACCAAGCCACCTTGTTTGTAATTTTCCCGAAAAATCTTGGAATCTGGAGTCATAGAGGAGTGCCCAATCTCCTTTTTTAAATATATTCTTCTTGATGAGGTTGTCATGCCACTTAGCTCGCTATTGTTGGACGATCGTTGTTCATTGTAGAGCTAGTAGCCGCATTTCATCTAGCTCGTTTATTTGTTGGAGTCTTTTAACCTGGGCTTCTGTTAAGTCCAAACCTACCTCCTGGGTTGTTCTTAGAGTCTTGATTTCAAACTCAATAGGTAAAATAGGCTCTCTCCCAAATACTAGATGATATGGGGAGTATCCATTGGTGTTTCACCAGGTTATGTGATAGGCCCATAAGGCTTATGGTAATCTAGTGGCCCAGTCTCGGTGATGTGCTGCTATAGTTTTGGTAAGAATTGCCTCTAGAACTTTGTTGGTGCTTTTGACCTGCCCATTTGCCTGCGGGTGGCAAGCAGATGTAACTATATGGATGATATGGTGATTTTTTAGGGTGGCCGTAATTTTATTACCTACGAATTGTGAACCCCCATCGGTTATCACTTCTCGCAAAAAACCATATTGCATGAACAACTCAAAAATTAAATTAATCACAAATTCCTCCGTGGCTCTTGATAAGGCCACTGCTTCTACCCATTTCGTTATGTAATCAGTGGCAACCAATATGTAGGTTTTCTGGTTTGATGGTGGGTTGAATGACCCAACGAAATCTAGTGCCCACCTCTCAAACAGTTATATCACCAATTGTGGCTGCAGTGGAATTTCATCTGCTTGGCCTGGGCGGCCCATTCTTTGGTAGCTATCACAGGCTTGGACATATTTTTTTGCATCTTTGAAAATCATAGGCCAATAGTAGCCTAATTGTAACACTTTGTGCCCCATTCTGTGATCTGCGAAATGGCCACCACAAGGCTCATCGTGACAGGCCCGTAGGATGTCATAGATCTCATCCTCCCTGATGCATCTGCGTATGTGCATGTCAGCCCCCATATGGAAGAGGTATCCACCGATCTAGGAGAACCTTACACTGTGTTGTACAATTAATTTACGTTCTCTTAATGTTAAGTGTCTGGGAAACTTTCCTACTGCCAATTAATTTTCCACGTCTGCATACCATGGCGTTTTTACCGCTACCGCAAACAGATGTTCATCAGGAAACTGATCATCAACTGCCAGCATATCGTTTGTCTTTGGAACCCTGGACAGGAATTCTGCAACCATGTTTTCCTTTCCTGGATGATCCTTGATAGTTATATCGATTTCCTGCAATAACAGCAACCAACGAGTTATTCTCCCATTCGTGATTGGTTTATTAGCTAAATATCTAATGGCAGAGTGATCAGTATACACGAGCACTTGATAGCCAGTTATATAATGTATAAATTATTAATAGCATAAATGACAGCCAAGAACTCCTTTTCAGTCACTGTATAATTTAACTCGACAGGAGTGAGGTTTTTACTGATATAATAAATAGCATAAGGCTTTTTTTCTTCTTCTTGGCCAAGAACTACCCCTATTGTTGTGTCGGATGCATCTGAAGGGATGTGAAAATGCAGTTTCCAGTTAGGCCCTCGTAGAATTGGTGCTATTGAGACCAGTTTCTTTAAATATGAAAAAGCGGTGTCACATTTATCAGTCCAGTGGAATTCAACATTTCCAGTCAATGCATACAAAGGTGCAGCTATTTGTGAATTTTTTTTTATAAATCTGCGATAATATCCTTCATATCCCAAAAAAATATGTACCTCTGTCTGTGTACAAGGTGTGGCTAATAGAAGGATTACTTCTATTTTTGATGGATCTACCTGTATTCCAGATGCAGAGATGTAGTGACCTAGGATTACTCCCTTGGTCATCATCATGTGACATTTTTCATTGCTTAAACATAACCTAGTAGAAATACATCGCTCCAACACCTTTTCTAGCGTTTCTAAAGCTTGATCAAAGTCCTCACCATATGGTGTGAAGTCATCCTTATAGATTTCAAGCCCCTCATTTATTAAGTCAGAAAAAATGTTGATTATGGCTCTTTGAAATGTTGTTGGGGCATTACATAGCCCAGATGGTAAAACTCTGTAAGAAAAAGTACCCCGTGGGCAGGTAAAGGTTGTCTTATCCTGGTCTTCAGGGGCTATCTGGATTTGATTGTAACCACTAAACCTGTCAAGAAAGGAAAAGAACCGTTTCCCTGCCAATGTGTCAAGGACTTGGCCAATGAAAGGGAGGGGGAAGTGGTCTTTCTGTGTTGATTTATTCGGTTCTCTATAATCCACACAGATTCTCCATTTCCCATTATTTTTAGGGACGACTACCAGAGGTGAGACCCATTTGCTATATGAAATAGGATAGATGAAATTTACATCCAGCAGTTTTTGCAGCTCGTCTTTTACAATATCTTTTAAGTGTGGGTTTAGCCTTTGCTGAGGTTATCTAAAGGGTCAAGCTTCCTTATTAATATAAATGTGATGGGTGCAAAGTTGGGGATCTGAGCCTTTCATGTCTGGGTAGTCCCAAGAAAATTCCCCTTTGTGCTTCTGTAGAACTTTTATGATCCTTTGCTTTTGGTTACTATCCAAATTGCCATTGATATTCAAGATCTTCCCTGGCTCAATATCAATGGGTGTGCTGTTACGCACAACGATTGTGGGAATATATTGATCCTCAAGGTTTGTCAAGGGGGCCTCTTGAACTTCATCTTCAAGGACTGTTTTCAACATTTTTCATTTTAAATTTTCAGACGTGGGTGGCTGATTCATAAAATTATTGATTACATCGTCTTCAGTTTGATCTTTAAATTCGAGAGCTTCTACTAATGTTAAAGGTGGACGAATGTTTTGCTCCCAATATGCATATGGATGTTCGTGAATTTTTACTGTGGGTAAGCTTGGTTTGGCAGGCGGATAAATAATGATGTTTTTTATGGAATCTCCTCTAGTGATGGTCATGCTTCCTATTCGGAAGCCTATGTAAGCATTGGTTGTCGCCAGCCAAGGTCACCCCAGAATAAATGGGTGCCTGTCCATCTTGTTCTTTCGATTAATAACCAAGAAATCGACTAGATATTCCCATGATTCTACTAAGACTAGGATGTCCTGCACTATTCCTTTTGGTCTGATAACAAACTTGTCAGCAAGCTCTAGCAACATAGCAGTCGGTTCCAACGTTGATATGCCTAGCTTTTCGCAGTTTCCCGTAGTTAGGATGTTAATGTCCACCCCTAAGTCAACCAATGTGTTTGGAAAGGAGTGCCCAGAGATCTGCACAGTTACTATGGGATTTCTTGGGTCTTCATATTTTACGGGAAATTCCTTACCCAGTAATAAGTCAGATAGTGTCCCTACCACGTGAACGGTGGGCGCAGATTTTGTTTTTTTTACTAGATTTTTCCCACATAGCTCTTTAATTTTTTTTGCGTAGATGGGAATGTCTTGTATGGCCTGGAGAAGAGGAATTTTGATACAAAGGTTTCTTAACTCCCCCGGGATGTCAAAATCTAGAGAGACTATTGTTCTAGGCAGTGTTAACCTTTCAGGGAATGAAGGCGGAGATATCCTAAGTTCTTCAGGCCCCTATTGGTCAACCATTTCTTTTTCTTGGCCTACCTTTGTTCCCATTATATTTGCTTAGCTAGGTTCCATTGAAGTTCCAGATCCGAATTAAGGTGAAGTTGTAACTTCTGTTGGTGAGATAGTACGTCCTGGTCTCAACCTTAGTTCAATGCATTACCTCTGTTCGAGGTTTGGTTCTTCTATAGTCCGAATTAGCTGAACCAGTCTATTATTGGGATTAGGATTGGGTTGAGCTGGCAATTGAGGACGTATAATAGGCTGAGGGTTGTGTTGGACTGGGTATGGAGCTGGAATTGTAGGTTGATTCTGGACCCCTGTTCCCATTGGCAAATTGGTCATTCCTAGGGGTCGCTGCCAATTCTGAGGCCAATTAGTGGCCTGAGAAGGGGATGCTAGCCATTGGGTTTGATATGGAGTGTTTTTCCAATAAGGAGGAGAACAGGGAAAGCTTGGCCAATTATTCCCTGATGAGGGTTGTGTCGGCCAGGGTGGTATCAGAAACGAGTGGTTTGGCCAAGTAGAAAAACAATTTTGATTCTGCCAAGCTGTTGCAGGGTTTTGTTGGTTAAACTGCGGAGAAGAAAAGAATTGAGGCAGGTCTTGAGGCATACCTGGTTGTGCTTTCCATTGTCAACACTGATTCATTAGGTAGACTGGTTATGTCTCTTCCTCTGCTTCCTTATAAACTGCTTTCATTCCTAGGAGTGAAGGGCACTAGTCCATGGTATGGTCCTTAGTATAGATTTCCCAGGTCTGAACCATGTCTAAGGGGAATTCCCTTTTTCTATGTTTCTTCCAACAGCATGGTCAAAAAACGGCCAAGATCTGCTCTGCTATAGTTTGCTTCTGCTTGGCTTATAAGACATCAAGTTGCGTTGTCAAAGTACCTAAAATGTTAGTTTTAAATTTTTCCAAGAGATTACCAAACTTGGCTCTAGTTACATTGCCACTAGATTGCTCAAGGTCTTTTTTTATTAAGTCGCATTCACTAGACCTATTACGCATACTACCCCTAGAGCACCTAATACACAGGGAAATGATCTCATCATATTCTTCCTGGGAAATGTCCCCTTTTCCCATTATGTTAAGCATTTCAACCCATTCTTCTTTCATTCCCTTAATCATTGTAGCTTTTAAGATGTCTTTGGATAATGTGGTATATGGAGACCTTTGTAAATTGTATTGAAATATTTCTACGTATTCTTCCAATGTTTGATCGTCCCTTGCATACATATTGAAGATTTCATTTTTTATTTCTCGAGTCCGGAAATAGTCTTGATATTTATTAAGAAAAAATTTCTTCATTTGGTCCCAATTATTAATGGTTCCCCCACCCAGCCCCATGAACCAACGTAATGTTGTTCCCTTTAAATTAGAGGGACATAGTTTCAGTTTCTGAGGGTCAGTGGTATAGTCATACCCCATACATAGGACATCGAATTCAAATAGGAATGCATCAGGATCTTCCTTGGTCAACCCATGGAAGGTGGGGATGTTTTTTCAGGGAATGGCTTTCATAGGGGCATTTGCAGCATGGTCAACAATGGGGTACTCCAATGTTGATGTCTGCCTCTAATTTTGGTTTTGATTATTTGCCATTTGATTAAATATGTGTCAATAATCTTCAGTAATTTCTTGTTCTGGAGGAGTAATCCTGGGGGAATTGGGAGGTAAGTGCGAAGGAAACTTTACAGCACTTCCCTAATCTAGAATACTGAGTATCTCTATCTCGATCACTCCTTTAGGGGATTTGTGCTCTGAAGCTTCTGTTTGTATTGCACCGCTAGTTTTTCCTTCCCCTTCCTGTAAGTTACAAGAACCTCCCTCTCTCGAAGGGTCAATACCTATATGATTGGAAGTTTGAAGGCTTAGCTCAGATCGCACTGTGAATCTCGGCGTGGGCTGCAGACGGTGAGGCTGCTGCCTGAGGGAGAGTAGTAGGACTTTGAGTGTGAATGATTCTGGGTCCTATGGATGCCTGGGATTCAACTTTCTTAATGATTTCGTCTATATAGGTTGTTCTTCCAAGGATCATCGGTCCCTTGGATTTTGGGGGATTTTGCGAATGGTTTTGACTTGTTTCTATCTTTTTCTTCCTATTCATAAAACAAGAGTGACTTCTCTACCCATCTTTGCACAATTTGCTGAGAAGCGGGCTAGGGAGCAAGTGTTTTTCTTACCAGTACGCAGGTTCTTACTTCTCGTTTTTAATATCCAATTCTTCACAACAGTGGAGAAAGATGAATAAAGGATATCACTCTTAACACTCTCCCTGGCAATGACGCCAAAAATGTCGATTCACAAAGGTGGCTTATTATAGGCAACCTCTAGGCTTCTCATTCAATTGTCAACCCAAGGAAAGTCTTCTTATTTCAAGAGTGTAAGGACAGTATATGTGAGTGAGGTTGACTAATAGTTACTCTATATTTCTTATGAAAAGGATTATCTAATTCTCAAATTTCAATCAACTCAAAGAGAAATGGATTGGTAGAATGCAGCTAACTATTCTGTCTAGTTCAGAAGGAGAGAAACCTATAATTGAACAACATAATGATGGATTGAACAGCAATCTTAATGAATTGAACAACAACCTTAATGAATTGAACAGCAACCTAAATGAATTAAACAGCAATCTGAATAAACTAAATCAGCAATTACTTATATAGTTTTGTAATGGAATTCTCTTTGTGAACTGACTAATTAACATCTTACTGTACTTAATCAAGAATTGGATGCCTTATCGTACTTGTTAGTTTCTCGTGATTTGGTATATTAGTAAACCAAATGACAGGGTAACATCAGACCAGTCTTTGGAGTCCTAGGACCTAGCCTTCCTAGACTCAGAGAGGGCTCTCTCTATTATGCGCGAAGGATGTGAACTTGTTCGCTTTGGATGGTTGATTTTAGGATAGTTGTTAAGTGTAGGTTTGTTGTTTGTTTTGGTTGGGGTAAGATGATAAAGTAGGATAGGTGGAGTGAGAGGTTATCAAATCAATTGGGCTATGGAGTCTATGAAGTCATTGATATTTCGATAATGAATCGGGGTACATCACAGGGAAAATCTAGTGTAGTTAATGGATATTTAAATTTTATGTGTGAGGTGAAATGGACATTAAGTTTGGGAACCAAAGTAGGGCAAAGGGCAGTTAATAATCCTTTGTCAAATACCTATGAACAGAGAGATCTTAAATACTGATAAGAAAAAGATATTAGTTATGAGATAGGGCACACCATTTACTCAATAATAATACTTTTAAACAAGTACACATTCAATATATACAATCCAGTGGAGCAAATGAAGTACGACAACTTATCTAACTTCAATGGTTCTACTTTCAAGATTTGAAAACATATAAGAGACAAATAGCATTAATAAATGAAGAGGGAATGCCTAAACATCATTCATTAAACTATAAAGAACTTTGAGGCAAACTGATAAGCATATACAAAGGGCAAGATCAAAACGAGACCTCTTTGGCTTAACCTAATCAATCAATACATCAAAGAGAGATTTCAAGACAGAGTTTAGATAGCATTAAAAAAGCAGGACTTACCATGAATCATGTTTGTAAACTAGAATATTAATCCAATAATGAAATATACAAGCTTAGGTGGGCCTAAGGAGAAACTAAGAATTCCTTAAACTAACCCAACAAAAGAAAACATGAAGACAATAGTAAGCAGGAGCACTGAGGTGCCTCAAACAACATTTCTCATCCTATACTCTTCTGAGCTATTGCAATATAGAAATATGGACATATGAAAAACAAGAAAAAACATGAAAAAATGAGAGATACTTCACCATCAACTAAACTCAGGAATCCTGCAAGCAAGCTTTCATCATTATCAACCAAGGAAAATCATCCACAAGCTCCACAACACTAGAGTGTTCTTCAACTTCCAAAAACCATGTATTGCTCTTAAACACATCAAAATACCAATGTTTACAATGAATCCTCATGCTATATATAATAATCAAGGAGGAGGAAAACCAAAGAGAGTATCTAGAAGCTTATTGGCCAACAAGAAATATGCTAATTTGTCCTTGAGGACTTGCAAGGCCCAAGGCACAAAATATCTAAACAAATATCTTTTTCGGCCATAAATAGAAATTAAATTGACTTTTAGGCCCTGACAAGCATATGAAGACTTGCCAAACGCACATTCTGCCCAGTCACCCATAGGAGCGCAGCACACTGTGTCAAAAATTGAATTTATGCCAGCAGCGCAGCACAGAGAGAGGGAAAAATAAGTCTTCTTGCAGCAGTGTTCTAGAGACCTTCCCGATGTCGGAAAGGGCTCTGTGATGGCCCGTTGGAAAGCCCTTGAAGTCTAATTTCCAGATCTATCTTCAGTTCTTCAATCAGACCTCTGAAACATGTCCAAAAAGTGATGGAAAAAAAAACTGCCAGGAGCGCAGCACATGCTCTGAAAAGTGCGCAAAATGGTGAAAAAATGAGTGTTTTTTACCCTTCTGGGGGATCAAAACAGCTCCAATTGAGCTAAAATTTGGTGAGCATACTCCTCTAACGATGGGGAATCCAAAAATGTAAGTCTCACCTCTTGAAGATGCCCTTGGAAAAAGCACAGCACAGGGTGTGCTGCGCTCCTAGCCTCAAAATTTGCAAAAAACAAAAAGTTTCTCAATTCTTCCCAAAATTGGTGGATGAGTGCATCATGGGTCCTGGGAGACCTGTAGAGAAGTTTAGGCCAAAATTCCAAGCCTAGCTTGGTATTTTTCATCTTTTGGTGATTGGGCCACCTTTTGGGCAATTTTGAGTTTTTTCCTTACAAAGTGGTTTCTTTGTGCATAGTGCTCAGTCATTTTCCTTTGCAAGTCCAAGTCTTTGTTGGCCTTCTCTAGCTTGGCCTCAAGATGTATGTTGGCCCTCTGAAGCCATGATTCCCTATTATGCTCCATTTCCATGGCAAGGAGTTCAATGAGGAGAAATTGCTGTTTTGTAGTTGATTCTTCTTCTCTTTTCTTTGCCAATGCTTTCCTAAGACCTATAGTCCTAGGTATCCTTCTAGTTTGACCCTCTTCATCACTACTTTCCTCATAAGTGCCCATGTACTCCTCCAACTTTACTTGTGACCTTTGAGCCTCTTTCTGGTATTTGAGCACCCTTGCTTCATAGATGGCTTGCTAGCCACTCATTTGTTTGTTCTACATCTGCAAGAAGTGAATGACATCCTTTGACCTTTCTAATTCAACTTCCAAGTCCCTAATCTGTGCATTCCTGTCTTATAGAAGGGAGTTTTAAATTCTTGTCTCAATTTCCTCATCACTATCTATGTGAATGATTTCAAACTCTCTTTCCTCCTCATGATTATCTTCTTCCTCTTTCACATGTTTTTTACCTTTGTCAATTATTTGAGTTGAGGAGGATGGCATGGCCCCTTGCCCTTTGGAGGCAGCAAACACATGCCTCTCTCCTCTTTGATAGGTGATGGGGAAAGGTGCAACAAGTTTCACTTGAAAACCTTGATCATCAGTGACCTTATGACTACTTTTCTCCTCATGTATGATCTCTGTGTGTGCATATTTTTCACCTTGCTCTTGACTGCCCTTCTGAGAGGCATTGTCACTATCTCTTATGCCATCATCACTATCAAGACCCTTAGGATTTTCATCCTCTGTTTTTGCAATGCTAGAGGTGTCTTTATCATTGCTTTGTCATCTTCATTTCCATTACTATTCTCTTCTTCATCATCTGACCCACTGTGTTCACTGTCAAACTCAGCCTTTGTAACACTGTTTGCACTCTTTGTAGGGTCATTGTCTTGGGCACTCTCATTAGTCTTTCCCTTACTGTGATGGTCATTTTCTTCTTCACTAGGTGAGTTCTCTTGGATGATTTCTTCTTCATTGTCCTGTTCATTATCTTCATTATTTGGCCCATTTTTATCATTGTTTTGCCCACTAAAATCACTTTCAAACTCTGTTCCTTGGCTGCTTTTTCCATCTTTGTCCTCTTTACTGCTTTCATATGTGTCACCTCTAATTTCCTTTGTTTTTTCAGTGTCACATTCTTCATTGTTTACTTCTTCTCCTTGACTGTCATTTGTTTTTTTACTGTCATTAGGCTCACTTTTTTGGTTTTTTTGTAGCTCACTGTTTTCAAAATTATAAGTTGCCTCTGTCCTTGTATCCTTGGAGTCATCCTCTTCATCATTTGGCCCACTGTTTTGGTCTTTTTGCTCATCATTGGGCTCACTGCCTTCATCTATGTTTTCTTCTTCATCAACACTTTCTTCATTGTCACTGCCTTTATCACTTTCTTCTTTGTCACTGCCTTTATCACTTTATTCTTCCTCTCCTTCACTACTCTCTTCATTTTCATCTTCCTCTCCTTCATTGCTTTCTTCTTTGTCATCTTCCCCTCCTTCATTGTTGTCTTCATGTTCTGATCTCTTAGGAGAAGGTGAAAGAGAAAGGTTTATTTGAGGAGATGATTCATGTGAAGAGGATGAACCAAGGTCAGTGGAGGGAGATGGAGGTGTGTGAGGAGGAAGTTGAGATGATGATGGAAGACTTTGCAGAGGGATAGGTTGTGGAGTTGTGAAATCATCATGGGCAATGAAAACCTCCCATGGGATGCCTTGTTGTTCTAGTTGGTATGAGACAATCACTTTGATGAGGGAATGATGAAAAAGGCTTGACATTTGTTGGGATGGAGGCCTCTTTTGCATAATGGAAGACATTTTCTCAATACTTTTACAAAGGTAATAGGGAAAACGAAGCAGCTTGGTTTTGGTAAAGTGCTTAGGAGTCTTATGTGGTAGGAATAGACTTTGGAGAACCTACCCTCATGGGTGAAGTATTTCATAATGATCTTCATTAGGGGAGCATATCTGTCTAATAAATGAGAAAAGGGGAACGTGGTTTTGCAGTTAGCTTGACAAATTGGTTTCAAGAATGGGTGATAGTGCCTTAGGTCTAGATACACTTGTTTGAACCACCTTTCTCCTATGCAAGGTATTCTAGTGGCCATAGAGATGGCATTGGTGGTCAACTCAAACTTCACCCCAGCTAGGTGCACTTGGTGGTTATGAAGGTTTAGGGCAAAGAGCTTGGTTAACTGAGGGTGACTCTGGATCTTTTGTACCCTCTCACAGAACTCGTATCATCCTACTTCTTGAAAACAGGAAAATATAGTAGGAGATGCTATCAGTTCTTCAGTGCTTATAGGCTCAAACCTATTTGGATTCCCACCCTTCCTTTGCTGCACTTTAGGCCTTTGACTTGCCTCATCAATGTCAACACTGCCTTCCCTAGGCATTTTGTCCTTCACCCCTGCCTTAAGACTTTTGAAAATAATTGACACTGCTTGCGAAAGGATGTGAAAATGGTGAATGAGAGGGTGAGGTTCCAATTAGGTCAAGGCTCAGCAGTGTGGAGACCAAGTGTTTCCTTTAGGATTTCACTTCCTTCTCTAAATTCAACTTTCAATTTTCTTTGTAATCCTATCTTTATAAAAATAGGAACATGTTGGAAAAGCTAAACTACCTCTCAAAAAATCTCCACAGCTGAAAAATCTGGCTCAAAACACATGGTGGGCAAGTCGGGCACCTCCTAAACGCGCTATCGTGCAACTCCTGAACGGACAGGAACGCAGCACGGGCGCCTCCTAAACGCACTGTCGTGCAGCTCCTGAACGGACAGGAACGCAGCACGGGTGCCTCCTTAATGCACTGCCGTACAACTTCTGAATGGACTGTCGTGCAGCTCCTAAACGGATTTGGGAAAGTGTTGAATGTATAGTCAGGTGGCGGGTTACCTTCTACATGATGTTAGTAGGCGCGCAACATACTTCCTCTGCACAAAGTTGGTAGGTTTTTGGGTGGAGTCTGCACGGTTGGGCGCTCAGCACACTGCCTCTGCACGATGTTGGCATGCTTTCGAGCAGAGTCTGCACGGTTGGGCGTGAAAAACACTGCCTCTACATGACATCGGCTGGCTTTCGAACGAAGTTTGCACAGTTGGGCACGCAGCACACTACCTCTGCACGAAGTTAGCAGGATTTTGGGCGAAGTCTACGTGGTTGGGCAGAGGCTGCACGTTATCTCTTCTACAGGCGCGCAACGCCTCTGCACAGGAATGTAGTGCCCTTCGGGGAATTGTATGGGCAGCCTTACACAGGAGCGCATCATGATTTCTCAAGAGCGCAGCGCCAGGAAAATATGCCCGCAAATTCTGTCAGGATTTCGAAAAAACTTGAAAACCCTCAACTCCTTTGCAAGTAACCAAATGGTGTTGGGAGATGCTTGCTTGAGTTGTTTTTATACCTTTTGAAAAAATTAAAGATAAAACCCACTTTACTAAGGTTATTTTTTGCTCTTTTTCCTTTTGCAGGTGGTGTTATAAGGAGCAGTGCTTTTTGACCCTCTCATCTCTTTTGGAATTTGGCATTTTTCCAAAAACTCTTGGCAAACTGGTGATTATGCTTGTTTTCTCCATTTTTACATGTTGGACCTATGCATCTCTCTCTGACTACTTGATGGATATTGAATTTATTCAAGAGTTTTGTGTCCTTCATACTGATAACCTTTTCAATCGTTTTTCAACTTTAGAGGCCTGCTTTCAAATGTCCTCTGAAAACCTTTTGTCCCTTTGATGGAGTTTTATGACCCTTTGTTGCAGTGAAAGAATGTTGTCTTTAACAAACCCCTGAAACTATTCCCTGATATCATCTTCTAATATCTATCTGTAGTCACCAAGGAGGCTTTTCACTCTGGATTCTTCTTGATTGAATCTTTGATTTGTGCATAGTTGTGCTCATGTGCCACTGTCTTCAGGACCTTATGCATGGGCTCTTTGATGGGCAGCACTTTTACAAACAATTTTTCATGAGACCATGATCCTCTTTGTGAACTTTTAGGATTTTTGTATCTCTTCTGTTGTCATTTGTGAGTTTAGGCCTCTTACTTTGCATATGTTATGTTGTTAACCATTATAAAGCATTCCTGTAGAAATTCTTGAACATGGGAAAACTGTCTTTATGAAGAATTAATGCTTTGATCAAGGAGATAGCTTTGGAGGCCTTTGATGTCTTTAGACAATGATAAGTTCATCCTTGTTTTCTCTTTACTTCACCTTTGAATATCTGTAGAAATAGTGAATTTAGAACCATGACAATGCATAACCTAGGAGACCCTATATGACTTATTGGGATGTCCTTTGGAATAGGTCTTTGACTCGAAAGCTTGAATCGGGGTTTGGAGGTTGTTATCCATGTCAACCCCCATCAAAAATTTTGGCCATTAGCCCCTCCATTCAATTTTTGGCTTACATTCCCGTTTAGAACCCGTTTAGAACCCCTTTCGTGGCCTAAAAACTTCATATCCTACCTCTCGTTATCATTCCCGCCCATGAAATACATTGAGCAAAAGGCTAAAATCTACGCGTAAAATTATATCAGGCCTAGCCCCTTCGGTTTTAGCCCCAGCACATATTCCTTCCACACGACCTGACCCCGAGACCAAACGCGAAATACGAAGGCGCTTGCCATGTACGGCTATCGGGCGTGTTCTCAACCACACGATCAAACATAGATCGACGGTCCGCAGCTTGTCCCTATCCGATGGTCCCCGCCGCGCCTTACCCCTAAAACCGGCCTGTTTATTTCGCACACCTTTTCAATGGCAGGTGGTATTCTCAAAATCCTAGCGATTGCATTTAGCAGATGCCACACGTCCCCGGCCACTGTTCCAAAACCGCTTCATTTCGCGCGTTATCCTTCGGCCGTAAACGCGCAGCGAAATTGACGTGAGCCATTAGATTTGTGAGTCTTCATCCGACGGCTATCATCCTTCGGAGCTGCGCAGAGTTTAGTCCATATATTAATCGTCTCGGGCCCGCCAACTTATTGCTTTCCCATGCATCTCCAACCGTTGATCTCTTTCTAGGATTGGACGGTCATGATCTGCCCATCCCTCGTTGTTGACCAAACCCCGTAGTCTGTCCTCCACGTCGCAAATTCCACATGTACGCCACGTTTCCCTTCCATCATCCATATATCCCATTCATTTGTCTTTTTAATGTTCTGCGTCCATAGCTCTCACCAGTCTATCCTCCATAGCTTCATCACAGTTTTCCACCACCCTGCATGGTTTCATCGTTCCGCCATGTCCTCACCACCACCTCCATTGACCCCGCCACATCCACCATCCCAGTGTCTCGTTTTCTCTAACAAGTTGTGGGTTTTGCAGGTTTACAATGAAGATAATTATCATGCTTCACAGCCTCCATTACAGAAGCCGAGAACGCATGACAAGACCATGTTTCAGGAGCAAACTTTGTGAAGAAAGATCCGGGAGCCGCTATGACATGACCAACATTAAATGAAGCAAGGGTTAAAATCTGTCGAAACCTCCAGAGAAATTCAAAATGCAGATTTTACAGATGGAGATATTAATTGTCGCGGCAAACAACATCAATGAAAGATCCAAGGAATGCAGTGTCTGGCATTGAAGAATTTAAATCTCAATTTGGCATTCAGAAGACAGAGAGTACAAGTACATGAAAATCTTATCCTCCAGGTTTTTCTTCAACAGATTTTTCTCTCATGAAAGTACAGAGTGTTATATATTTTATTCTTCACACCTCACCTCTAAAGAGATATTCTACCCAGTGCATTTACTTCATGGAGCTGGCCGCAGAGTACATGTAATATTTCATGGCCGTCAAATAGTATGGACGCGAAATGTTTCCGCCATCTTGTTTTAATGAAGCAATTAATTGTTTTCACCTACCTCTTTTATTAGTTTCTCTACTCCCTCTTCTATAAAAGGGAAGAAGAAAGACATTGTAAGGGTTCCAGATTTTTATCAGAGAATTGTGCAGTGAAAGGCATTTTTTTAGACATTTGGTAAAAGCTCTTGCATAAAGACTCAGAGCCCGTAGGGTCTCAGTGAGGAGGAGTTCTATCTGTATTAGAGGATTCTGGTCTTTGGTATGTCACAGTGTGTAACTTCCTTTTATGTGTTTAATACAACATTTCATTTTATCCATCTTCTTGTATCATGTACTGGAATGCGAGTGGCTCACTGATTTTAGGTAAGGATTTATCCTAGTTGATACCCATACTTGGATCAGTCAAGCGCTTTAAATATGGCTCAGGCGTGATATATTGTTTCATGTTTATTTCATCCATCTTTCTGCTATATTAGTTGCTTTGGGAGGGTGCTTTTAAAACGCCATTGTCATATATGGATTCTTAGAATGATAAGCCCATATGTGGTTATGTTGTGTATCTGGGTATCAGACCAAAGTTAACTAATATCCTCTTATGTTTCTTTCCCTGCATACACCTTCTGATATTTAATTTCTGTGGCATATTACTTGAATCGGCCCTCTTTATAGTAAATTGTCTCTTAACTATCTGATGCTTTTGTGTTGGAGCTTTGCATCTTGTCTCTGCAACATTACTTTTTCTGTGGCAGTTTCTGTAAGTTCTGGTCCCATTTAAATCAATTTCCTTGTTTACAATATATAGCAGGAGAACTTTTGGATTGACACCCAAGTTATATTATACGCTCCTTGCTATGATAAGATGTCCTAGGCACTGGTCTATGGCAACTCTAGGCTGTCTCTAGGAGTGACAATATCTGTCGACAACATCTTTCTGGCGCCGTTTCCGAGGACGAATTTAAGAATATCAGTTTCCCTGGGCCTCGACAAATCATATTCACTCTCTAATTAGGTGAGCACAAAGAGTTGAAGAGTTGTATATCTCTCATCTTGGCGACTCCACTGTTGTTTATTTGATAAATCTATTTGTAGTCCTGGCTCCTCGTAAGCCACACCTGAGGTCAGATACATCACAATCAAAGACACCTTCGATATCTAACCCTGAGAAGATTATACATAGAAGAAGAAGGAAAGAAAAGAAATCAGTCTGTGCTGAGATACCTGAATATTCTGTAGAATATTACCCATCCTCTTCTTCTCAAGAAATCCAAGTAGAAAACCCCAACTCCACTGAGGAAAATCCTGAATATTACTCAGATATCCCACCCCAGGGAAGTGCTAGAACTAAAGAGAAATTTCATCCTACCCCTGAGGCTGAGGAAGTTAAAGAAGTTACAGAAGTAGCCCCGGTTAATCGTGAATTGTTTCCATCTACACCTCAGGCTTCTGTACAATATATTCCCGTTGTTATTCATACTCCACTTCCACCTCCACCTCTTCCTCCATTTGTACATCAGATTGCTGCACGACCCCCACCTCCTCCAATGGCTAATGTTCCAGCTTTTTTGTTAAACAAATATTCTCCCTTGGCTTTACCTCAAGTGCTAAATGATATGCCACAGGATTATTTAAAGATATTGCCCAAATTCACTGGGGAAAATGAAATTGATGCTCAAAAACATCTTGAGACTTTTTTCTCTTTTGCAGAAAACTTCAATGTAGAAAATTTGGATGTGGTCTTAAGATTATTTGTGCAATATCTGGACAGTGAAGCCAGAAAATGGTTCAAAACATTAGGAAACCGTTCCGTAACCACTTGGGACGATATGGAAAATACCTTTCTCAGGAAATGGGGAGAAAAGAAAGATCATGGACAATGTCTTACTGAGTTCAATACACTTAAGAAGAAACATAATGAAGGAGTGTCAGAATTTATCAAAATATTTAACAAGTTATATCTAAATCTCCCTGCAGATATGAAGCCTCATCAGAATGTTGCCAAAGTTGTTTTCATAGCAGCCTTTGACTCAAATTTTGGTTTCTCTCTCAGGGAAAGGAAGACTGCCACCCTATATGATGCTCAGTCAGATGCTCTTGAGTTGGAAGAAAATTTTGCTTCCACTGGAAAATTAAAAGTGAAAGTTGATCAAGACACCAGAAGAAGAGGTAAGGAGGAAGTATCTACTTCTAACCAAGATAAGGACTCAGATAGAATTGAAGAAATGAACAAAATGATTAAGAATATTTCTAATAAATTGGTCAAGCTTGAATTGGAGACCAAGAACTCAGCTTCCAGGAATTTCCAGAATGCTCCAAATAGGGGTTACAATCCTCAGTATAAAAAGCCACCCCTGCAAATACTGCCAAGAGAAGCAAGAGAGAAACAAGATCAATTTCCGCACCCATTGTACCTGGAAGGCCCAGTAGATGACTCCACTGAAGATGTTGCCTATGAATTGCAAGATGCAAATCTTTCTTTCTCAAACAATGATGAAGTAGAATGCCCATTGCACGAAGAAGAAGAAGAGATCAGAGACACAGAAGATGCAGAAATTGATCACTATTGCAAATAGTTTAATGATTTCATGCAAGCACATTTTAACAGAAGATATGATCTCAGATCTTCCAGGAAGAGGATTCGGACTCAAGACCAAGAAGAGGAGCCAATTCAAAAATAAGCACCTGCTCAAAAGGAATCAACAGTGCAGAAAGTTGCAGACAAAGGTAAGAGCCCTCTAAACAAACCTTTGCAATCTAATGATCAAACTCCTTCTTCTTCAAAAGTTGTTGTCCCTCATAATGTTGAGTCTGTATCAAAAGAAGTTAAACCCACAGTTGAAAATAAAGAGTCAAAAGAAGTTGTAATAGAAAAGCCCCCTCCTGATTTCAATCTGCAAAAGGAACTTGAAAAAGTTAAAATCCCAGTTCCCTTGACTGAGCTGTTGAAACAACCAGTATATCAATCTCAAGTTACTTCTTTGTTGTTTCCTCCTGAAGCACCAATAATTCTAGATAGTCTTAACCTCCAAGAAGAAAGACCCATGGTAGTCTTTGGCCCACATGTCGAGGAGATAGACCCCTCCACTCCTCCTTTCTATGTGTCTCTAGTAATTCATGACCTGCTGTTACACAATTGTATGTTAGATTCTGGAGCTTCCCATAATCTTATGCCTCTATCTATCATAGAACAACTAGGACTACAAATCACACGTCCATATAAAGATCTATATTCATTTGATTCCAAAAGAGTTAAATGCTTCGGGATGATCAAAGATTTAGTGGTCAATCTGGCCCAAATTCCAGCAAAAAGTGTAGTAATGGACATTGTGGTGGCTGATATCCCAGCTCGCTTTGGCATGTTGTTGTCAAGGTCCTGGGGAACGAAAATTAGTGGGTCAGTCAAATTGGATTTAACATATGCCACTATCCCAATCTTTGGTGGCCAGGAGAGGAGGTTATCCAGAGAAACCAGATTTGTCAAGATGGAGACTAAGGCTGATAGCTCAGAGAATTCACCAGTCTATATTAAGGAAGGAGATTTTTCATGCCTAATGCTAGAAGAAGACCAAAATTTTTCTCATGAACCTTCCTTCTTCCAGATAAAAACTGAGCAGCCTTCAGGAAACCATGAAGCAGGAATCTGGACTTTATATTTTGATGGAGCAAATTCAAGAGAAGGAAACGGAGCTGGAGTATTACTAATTTCTCCTACAGGCAAATGGATCCCACTTTCTTTTAAACTGGAATATGAAGCTACTAATAATGTAGCTAAATATGAAGCACTATTATTGGGATTGCAAATAGCCAAGAGCATGGGCATACAGTGTTTAAAGGTTCTGGGAGACTCTGAGTTGGTGGTCAGGCAGGTCAGAAATCAATGTCAAACTAGACATCCACGGTTGAGAGCTTATAGAAATGAAGTATGGGACATGGTAGAGAACTTCTTCTTGGAATTCAATATCCAGTTCATGCCCCGGGAGCAGAATAGAATGGCAGATTCTCTTGCTGTAGCCGCCAGTACATTTCGTCCTTTTCAGAATCCTCTCCTGAGATATGAAGTCGAGGTACGTTATAGACCATCAATCCCAGATAATATTAAGCACTGGCAGGTATTTGAAGATGAGGAACAAATGAAGAGATTCTTGGAAAAAATGGGAGAATTCTCTAATATGGAGATTGATTATTGTGAAGAAGAGGAGGCTGAAAATGTTTCAGAAAATAAATGGGAAGAGAAAATGGCAGGCAATAAAGTGCTGCAGCTGAAAGGAAATGTCATACCTAGAGGGTTGGTGCCTCTAGAAAGATTATTTGATAAAAATGATGTCCCTTTCCAACCTAGTAAAGTAATAGAAGAAGATCAGGTGGAAGATTTAAATCTGGGTACCAATGTTGAGCCCAAAATCGTCAAAATATCCAAGAAGGTCCCAGAGGAATATAAGGGAAAATACTTGAAATTATTTCAGTCATACAAGGATGTATTTGCATGGTCCTATCAGGACCTTAAAACTTTTGATATTAGTATAATGCAGCATCAAATTCCTCTAAGGGAAGATGCAAAACCTTATAAGCAGAAGCTTAGACAGATAAATCCTCTGTTGCTCCCTCCATTGAAAAAGAAATCAAGAAGCTGCTAAAGGCTAAAATAATTGTGCCATTAAGGTACTCTGAATGGGTTGCTAATCTAGTCCCTGTTCGAAAGAATAATGGTGAAATAAGGTTGTGTGTGGATTTCAAGAATTTAAACATAGCATCTTTAAAAGATAACTATCCACTACCAAAGATGGACCACATCCTGCAGAAAGTGGTTGGAGCCTCTAGAATGTCAATGATAGATGGTTTCTCTGGTTATAACCAGGTGGTTGTACTTCCATAGGATCAAAAGAAGACTGCTTTCATCACACCATGGGGTACATTCATGTATGCCAGGATGCCTTTTGGATTGATTAATGCAGGGGCCACTTTTCAGAGGGCTATGGATATTGCTTTTGTTGGGGAGCAAGATAAACTTTTGGTAGTATATCTTGATGATATAACAGTGTTTTCAAAAGGTGATGCCAAACATATTGAACATTTGAGAAGAACCTTTGAAAAATGCAAAAGGTATGGTCTTTCTCTAAATCCACAAAAGTCTTTATTTGCATTAGAGGAAGGCAAACTTTTACGGCATATTGTAACTAAAGATGGGGTGAGAATAGATCCTAAAAGAGTAGAGGTGATAAATAGTATTTCTCTCCCCATAAATAAGAAAGAGGTGCAAGTGTTTTTGGGACGAATAGATTTTCTAAGAAGATTCATCCCTAACTATGCTGAAATAGTTAGGCATATAACAGATATGCTAAAGAAGAATAATGAGGTGAAATGGTCACAAGAATCACGGGAGGCCTTTGCTAGAATTAAAGCCGCATTTGCTAAAGCCCCTGTACTAGTTGGACCAGATTATACTAAACCCTTTATGATCTTTTCTTTTGCATCACCTCATACAGTAGCTGGAGTTTTGTTACAGAAAAATGAAGAAGGATATGAGCAGCCTATAGCTTTCTTTAGTCAGGTGCTCCATGATGCAGAACTGAAGTATAACATATTGGAGAAGCAAGCTTATGCCCTGGTGAAATCCCTTAAAGCTTTTCGCATGTATATTTTGCAGTCCCACATTACTGCATTCGTCCCTACTGCAACTTTTAAAGACATTCTTATTCAGGGAGACAGTGAAGGAAAAAGGGGGAGATGAATTGCAAAAATACAGGAGTATGATTTGGACATCTGTCCAACTAAGCTAATTAAAGGACAGGGCCTTGCTAAAATTTTGTCTGAATCAAACTATCAGGCTCTGGGCATAAATCTGTCTATGGTAGCAAACGAAGAGTCTGAGAAAGAAAAAGAGCATCAAGGGCTAGAGATGGCTACTCATAAAGTACACATAAAATATCTCACCAATCCTTGGTACAAGGAAATAGTAGAATATCTGTTGACACTCAGTTGTCCTCCCAGTTGTGATAAAGCAAAATACAGGGCTTTAAGATTGAAATCACAAAAGTATGTAGTTGCCAATGGCCAATTATATTAGAGAGATCCTTCAGGTATACTACTATTATGCCTCACAGAAAATGAAGTGGAAAATATAATGATAAAATTTCATGAAGGAATTTGTGGAGGACACTACAGCTGGAGGGCCACAGCTCATAAAATTCTGAAGGCAAGTTTCTACTGGCCTGAATTATTTAGAGATGTTTTCATTTGGGTTAGAGCATGTGATAAGTGTCAAAAATTTGCTGAGAGACAGAAGTTGGCAGCTCTGCCCCTAATTCCAGTTCACGTTAATGAGACATTTCAACAATGGGGATTAGATTTTATAGGAGAAATACATCCCCCATCAAGTGGACAACATAAATGGATATTAACAGCCATAGATTACTTTACAAAATGGGTGGAAGCCATACCTGCAAGGAATGCTACAGACACTGTAATCATCAAATTCATGGAAGAAAACATCATATCCAGGTTTGGCTGTCCCGCTAGAATAGTGACTGATAATGCACAGGCCTTCAAATCTACAAAATTTTTAAATTTCTGCCAACAGTATAATATTACATTGAATCACTCCACGGCTTATTATCCATAGGGAAATGGTTTGGCAGAATCTTCCAACAAAACTCTGGTGCGGGCCTTGAAGAAAACAATCAATGAAAATCAGAGGAATTGGGATTCCCAATTGAAATATGCTCTATGGGCTAATAGAATCACCAGCAAGAGAGCAACTGGGAAATATCCATATGAGTTGGTATATGGACGAGCAGCAGTGTTTCCGGTGCAGCTGGCTTTACCAGTGGCACATTTCATGCAGGAAAGTCAGGAAGAACTTGATGATATGGTCAGAAGAATTAATCAATTGGTGGAAATAGAGGAAACACGGAACCAAGTGAGTCAGAGACTAGCAAAATATCAAGAGAAAATGAAACATATATTTGATCAGCATGCAAAAGACAGAAAATTGCAGATCGGAGATCTAGTGCTCAGATGGGATATCAGGAGGGTTGAGAAGGGAAAACACGGCAAGTTCGATCCACTGTGGTTCGGCCCTTTTAAAATTATGGAACAGGGAGGAAATAACACGTTTATATTGGAGAATTTGTAGGGCGACTTGTTGGATGCCCCTGTAAACGGCCAATTTCTCAAGCCCTACTTCCAATTCTGATTCAGGCAAAAGGTGGCCTGATTGTATCATATTGTATATTAATTTTTGTTTTATTACTGACTGAACGATGTGGGTTGGTGGCCTATGTGGGTTTTATAATGAATCATGAAGAGAAAGGAGCTGAAGAATGGAGTTTACATAAATGGTAATCAGATGGTCTGCAGGTTCTCGACACGTCCAGGGATGAACGTGCCGTCCCCAGTTGGAGCCGATGTTATCCATGTCAGCCCCCATCAAAATTTTTGGCCATTAGCCCCTCCATTCAAGTTTTTGGCTTACAGTACCGTTTAAACCCGTTTAGAACCCCTTTCATGGCCTAAAAACTTCATATCCTACCTCTCGTTATCATTCCCGCCCACGAAATACATTGGGAAAAAGGCTAAAATCTACGCGTAAAATTATATCGGGCCTAGCCCCTTCGGTTTTAGCCCCAGCACCTATTCCTTCCACACAACCTGGCCCCGAGACCAAACGCTAAATCTGAAGGCGCTTGCCGTGTACGACTATCGGGCATGTTCTCAGCCACACGATCAAACATAGATCGACGGTTCGCAGCCTGTCCCTATCCGGTGGTCCCCGCTGCGCCTTACCCCCAAAACCGACCTGTTTATTTCGCACAGCTTTTCAGCAGCAGGCGGTATTCTCAAAATCCCAGCGATTCCATTCAGCAGATGCCACGCATCCCAGGCCACTGTTCCAAAACCGCTTCATTTCGCGTGTTATCCTTCGGCTGTAGACGCACAGCGAAATTGACGTGAGCCATTAGATTTGTGAGTCTTCATCTGATGGCTATCATCCTTCGGAGCTGCGCAGAGTTTAGTCCATCTATTAATCGTCTCGGGCCCGCCAACTTATTGCTTTCCCATGCATTTCCAACCGTTGATCTCGTTCTAGGATTGGACGGTCATGATCTGCCCATCCCTCGCTGTTTACCAAACCCCGTAGTCTGTCCTCCATGTCGCAAATTCCACATGTACGCCACGTTTCCCTTCCATCATCCATATATCCCATTCATTTTTCCTTTTAATGTTCTGTTTCCATAGCTCTCACCAGTCTATCCTCCATAGCTTCACCACAGTTTTCCACCACCCTGCATGGTTTCATCGTTCCGCCATGTCCTCACCACCACCGCCATTGACCCCGCCACATCCACCATCCCCATGTCTCGTTTTCTCTAAAAATTTGTGGGTTTTGCAAGTTTACAATGAAGAGAATTATCATGCTTCACTGCCTCCATTACAGAAGCCGAGAGCACATGACAGGACCCTATTTCAGGAGAAAAATTTATGAAGAAAGATCAGGGAGCCGCTATGACATGACCAACATTAAATGAAGCAAGGGTTAAAATCTGTCGAAACCTCCAGAGAAATTCAAAATGCAGATTTTACAGATGGAGATATTAATTGTCGCGGCAAACAACATCAATGAAAGATCCAAGGAATGCAGTGCCTGGCATTGAATAATTTAAATCTCAATTTGGCATTCAGAAGACAGAGAGTACAAGTACATGAAAATATTATCCTCTAGGTTTTTCTTCAACAGATTTTTCTCTCATGAAAGTACAGAGTGTTATATATTTTATTCTTCACACCTCACCTCTAAAGAGATCTTCTACCCAGTGCATTTACTTCATGGAGATGGCCGCAGAGTACATGTAATATTTCATGGCCGTCAAATAGTATGGGCGCGAAATGTTTCCGCCATCTTGTTTTAATGAAGCAATTAATTGTTTTCACCTACCTCTTTTATTAGTTTCTCTACTCCCTCTTCTATAAAATGGAAGAAGAAAGACATTGTAAGGGTTCCAGATTTTTATCAGAGAATTGTGCAGTGAAAGGCATTTTTGTATACATTTGGTAAAAGCTCTTGCACGAAGACTCAGAGCCCGTAGGGTCTCAATGAGGAGGAGTTCTATCTGTATTAGAGGATTCTGGTCTTTGGTATCTCACAGTGTATAACTTCCTTTTATGTGTTTAATACAACATTTCATTTTATCCATCTTCTTGTATCATGTACTGGAATGCGAGTGGCTCACTGATTTTAGGTAAGGATTTATCCTAGTTGATACCCATACTTGGATCAGTCAAGCGCTTTAAATATGGCTCAGGCATGATATATTGTTTCATGTTAATTTCATCCATCTTTCTACTATATTAGTTGCTTTGGGAGGGTGCTTTAAAATGCCATTGTCATATATGGATTCTTAGAATGATAAGCCCATATGTGGTTCTGTTGTGTATCTGGGTATCAGACCAAAGTTAACTAATATCCTCTTATGTTTCTTTCCCTGCATACACCTTTTGATATTTAATTTCTGTGGCATATTACTTGAATCGGCCCTCTTTACTGTAAATTGTCTCTTAATTGTCTGATGCTTTTGTGTTGGAGCTTTGCATCTTGTCTCTGCAACATTACTTTTTCTGTGGCAGTTTCTATAAGTTCTGGTCCCATTTAAATCAATTTCCTTGTTTACAAGATATAGCAGGAGAACTTTTGGATTGACACCCAAGTTATATTATACGCTCCTTGCTATGATAAGATGTCCTAGGCACTGGTCTATGGCAACTCTAGGCTGTCTCTAGGAGTGACAATATATGTCGACAACAGAGGTGAAGACAGGTTTTTGACACTCTTTTATGTACTGCCATCCTAGACAACTTAAAAAACTTTGATTTACCTAAAGATCTTAGAAAGGGAGTTTAAAATCACCATTGCTTGAGGCATTTGGTAAGTAGAGGAAAAATTTTGGGTTACTTGGTGAACCAATGTGTGAAAATAGAGGGCTTAGGCAAACAGAGACAGAGTGTTATAGGCAGAGGTGGCAAACATAGTGAGAGTGAGGGAAATTGGTCGATGATTTGGTCTTCGGGGAGTGATAGGATGGGCATGCCCTGACCAAGTAGTAGGATAGCGAAAATTTGGTCTTAGGGATAATGAAGGCAGTGGGATTTCTATAACTCACATGATTCTTGAATTTTGTTTCTAGAAATCCAGGACAAAGAATTTAGTCATCTAAACAGGTAAAAATCACTGATGACTAACAGTACTAAGGGAACAATATAATTCGTAAAGATAAATAACATTGACCAGTAATTATTCTACGATTCGTAAATTGACTGCAAAGGCGTTGGAAGAAAATGAAAACATATAACAATGATAAAACATTATTATAAACCAAAAATCACGAATGCGATAAAACATTATTCTAAACCAGAAATCACGAATGCTAAACTATTCTGAGGAAAGAAAAAATATAACTTTATTGAGTGGAAAAGTAATTTACGACTGCATCTGATAACTAGATATTGATTCTGTAACTAACGCACAGCATGAAAATTGGCGAGGAAACTCCCATTGGTTGGGCCCAGCCCACTAGAACCTCTAACGCAATGAAAAATTCAAAAGATGATTGTTCAAAACATTAAAACTCTTTATTAAATCAAAGGATAATGTAGGGATACAATTGAATAGTTCTGTCCTGAAGCGTTGATTACAGAAGGAAATTCCTATCCCCTTTTCTAGTTCATCCTTGGTCCTTTTAAAGGAATTTTCATGTAGTGGGACAGTATTTTTTAGACGACGGCCCACTGCGCATGGTTTTCATTTGGGTTCTCGAGCTTGGATCTGCCTTTCTGCCTACTGTCGGTTTCTGGAAGCTACTGAGATTCCACGAGTCTGTGTCTGTCGGTTGTCTTCCGTTTAACGTTGGTTCAGCTGCTCTGCTTTCCTGCATACATAGATACAATAAGTCAAATTTCTATTATAAAATCATTTCCTTTTGTCGTTAGCCCAATTGCCCTGATTTTCATAAAACTTCTATACCTTTATTGTTTAAAATGAGGGAGAATTCCCAAAACGGTGTCACAATTCGAAGTAATCATAGGGTGGAAACATACCTTCATTCCAGCCCAACACACGTACCAATCCCCTATACAATCTTCCTCGTCAAACTGCAACCATTTCTTCTACTCGGGAAATATTCTAGGCGAAGGGTTGCCATGTATTATGGCGTAAGCTATGGCCATGAAATCATTAATAAAATTTGCATATCCCTTTCCCCCTAGCTGCTGACGAATAGCAGCATTCCACTTAAATATGGTTATGGGTTGGGCATTGTCCTCAAAAGTCTTTCTAGGCCTAGACTCTCAAACCTATTAGCATGCTCTAATAGGAACATATAAAACACTAAGGAACAAAGCTTAAAAAAACCAGTAGAGGGAAACTCTAGGAACTGGGTTTGGATAGTCGAAGCTAGGAAAGCAGGGATATCTAAAAGGGTACCTTTCTACATCATGAGCCATAGAAGAGATATACCCTCTTTAGTCACTTGGTCGACCTCTTGAAGCCCTAACAACCCTGAAATGAGAGCTAGGACCGGCTGCATGTTGGTTCGAAAAGTGGACAAGGGAACAACGTCCGTGGGCAGGAGAGATGACAGGCGAGAATCAGTGAGGAGGTTGAGGAAGCCGCTTTTTTTTTCCCAAGGTAACTTCGAGAATTGGCAGGAAAGGAAACTTTGGAGAACTCAACATAACTTTAGTTGCGTGGGTAGCGAATAACTCTCCTTATGAGTTCAGGCGAAATAAGAAAAATCTTATTTCCCTGAGAAGAGAGGAACATGTCTTTACACTCGTCATAGGCTTCCCCGAGCCAACTAATGAACTCAGGAATCGAGCATGTGGTCGAGGCGATTTGGTAATACAGACCTGACTCAACGACTTTGAACCTATCTTGACCTTTTAGATGGTGTCTGAACAACTCAGGTCTGATATGGGCTACACTGAAAGGGTAAACTGGGTCATGAATTCATGCATGGGCGTCAATGAAGGGTTTGGGTCTTGGAACAGCCCTGACCTCGTGAGCTTGTGGGGTTTCAGGCTCAGACTTCTTGGTTTTAATTTTCCCCATGACCATTTAAAAATTAAAAACTAAAGGGAAACAGTGAGATGGGAAAACGACTAAATACCTGAGAACAGTGAGGTAGCCCGGGGAAAGCGACACGGGATTCAAAACGACCTGGTACTAGAGTTTTAACCTTCTCTGCATGAAAAAACCAATAAATGACTAGTATTTTACACGGTCTAGGAGTAAAACGACCTTATATTAGACCGAGTTTTACAGAATACGAGATGGGGGTGACAGTTTTAGGGCTGGCATCATAACGATGCTGACAATGGGACACATGGCACTGGGTTATAAGCTATCAGCAGCTGAGTAGGTGAAAGCCATGTGCCGATTTAAGGTAAGTACTAGTCTTCGTACTGCCTCCCTAGACTTACCTTACCTTTTCTTACTGGCGCCAGCTATCTTTCTTGATGGGCCCGCTTAGAACTTCGGCGGGGTTCATAGGAGCCTTATGATCCATTCTACCACCCCACGAAAAGCTTATGATTGGTCTGCCACAAGGTGACGTCACCTTCTCCGGGGGCTTGCCTTTCTATCTTCCCGCTCTCCTTTAGACCCGACGGAAATTCCTTCACACGTGCTTTTATGATTCATGGTTCCGGCGCAAAGCTCCAACTGTTGTTTTCTGCTATATTGTTATTCTGAAAAGAGCCTAGCCACTGCACTTATCCTTTAGGAACTTTCTTTTCAAGCCCCACTCAATTTATGAAGTTTTCCACCTTTATGAACTTATCTGATTTTATGATTTAATTGCACATCTTGCTTGGTAAATGAGGTTTCTAAACAACATTGGCTCCACTTGGGGACGACATGCTCGCTCTTTGAGGTTGTCGATAACTTCGCAGACCCTTTGCATGTGCGCCCATTAGCAAGTTTGGGGATTTCTTCAAAATTTCAAGCATTTTCATGATGAATTAAACAAAAACCAAAGCGAAAACATAAAAAGAACTGTATATACAATATAGAGGATATGTACAATGGGTCACCATAGCCCCTTTCAGTATTGGAAGTAAGGCTTCTGACACTGCCCATTCACAGGCGCTTCTATCAGGTCACCTTCCAAATTTTCTAATATCAATGTATTATTTCCTTTCACCTCAACAATTTTGAATGTCCAAACCATAATGGGTCAAACTTTCCATGTTTGCCCTTATCCGCCCTTCTGACATCCCACCTCAGCACCAGGTCCCCTACTTGTATTCCTTTATCCTTTGCGTGCTGATCAAACAAGCGTTTCATCTTCTCTTGGTAGTCTAATAACCTGTTGTTCACTTGAGCTCGAGTTTCTTCCAACTCGACTAGCTGATTCATCCTTCTTATGAGATCATTTGGTTCTTCTTGGCGATCCTACAGGAACCTGGCAACAGGCAAGGCAAGTTGAATGGGAAATACTGTTGCTCGGCCATATACCAGTTCATAGGGAGACTTACCCGTGGACCTCTTGATGGTTATGCGATTCACCCAGAGTGAAAATTTCAGCTGGGAGTCCCAGTTCCTCTGATTTTCGCTTATGGTCTTCTTCAGTGCTTGCACCAAGGTTTTATTTGAAGACTCGGCCAACCTGTTCCCCTGAGGGTAATAGGCTATATAGTGCCCCAAAGTGATGTTATACTGCTGGCAGAAGTTAATGAATTTGGAGGACTTAAAGGCCTGAGTGTTTTTTGTGATGATCTTAACTGGGCACCCGAACCTTGCGATTATATTTTCCTCCATGAATTTGATCACGACTGCATTAGTAGCATTTCTTGCGAGTATTGCCTCCACCCATTTAGTGAAGTAATCAGTGGTAGTGAGGATCCACTTGTGCTGACTAATACATGCGGGATGGATTGCCCCGATAAAATCAATTCCCCAATGTCGAAATGGTTCTTCGATATGCATTGGTATCATTGGCAGAGGGGCAAATTTATGTTTTTCTGGAAACATCTAACATTTTTGACATGCCCGAACTCGAGCATGAATATCTCCTAATAATCGGGGCCAAAATAAACCAGCCTTCAATATCCTATGAGCCGTGGATCACCAACTGTAATGTCCCCCTTAAATGCCTTAATGAAATTCAGCCATTACCTCCTCCACTTCAGACTCTGTAAGACATAATAGCAAGATTCCTAAGAGATATTTCCAATACAGTCAACCATTAGCTATTGCGTACTTCTGAGATTTCAACCTCAGGGTAGAGTACTTAGCCTTATCAAAATTGAGGGGACATCTTAGAGTGAGTAGGTACTCTACGATATCTTTATACCACACACTGAGGAGGTACTTCATATGAGTCTTTTGTATCGTGGTTTCTATTCCGGACTGTACCTTTGTACCCTCCGGTACTTCTCCTCCTTCCATGGACAAATTTATACCCAATGCTTGACAATTTGACTCAGATAATATTTTTGCTAACCCCTGTCCCTTAATAAGCTTCATGGGTCTGATATTAGCTCGTATTCTTGAATTTTGGCAATCCATTTGCCCCTCTTACCTTCACTATCTCCTTGAATCAAGATATCTTTCACTGCAGCTGTAGGAACAAAAGAAGTTATAGTTGACTGAAGCACATACATTCGGAAATATTTTAGTCACTTGACCAGGGCATAAGCCTACTTCTCTAAAATATCATATTTCAACTCGGCATCCCACAGTACCTACCTGAAGAAGGCAATAGGATGCTCATACCCCTCAACATTCTTTTGCAGTAACACTGCAGCTATTCTAGGGGAGATGCAAAGGAGAAAATCATGAACGTCTTACTGTAATCCAAGCCTACCAATACCGGTGCTTCTGCAAAAGCGTGCATAATTCTATTGAAAGCCTCCCTCGATTCTTGGATCCATTTCACTTCATTATGCTTCTTGAGCATCTCCGTGATATATCGAACTATCTCAGCATAGTTTGGGATAAATATCCTTAAGAATTTTATCCTTCCCAGGAACACCTGGACTTCCTTTTTATTTCGAGGCAGTGACATACCATTTATTACTTCTACCCTTTTTGGGTCAATTTTCACCCCTTATTTTGTTACAATGTGTCCCAAAAGTTTTCCTTCTTCTAAAGCAAACATGGAATTTTGAGGGTTTAAAGACAAACCATACCTGTAGCATTTTTCAAAAGTTCGGCGTAGGTGTTCTAAGTGCTCTGCATAGTTCTTTGAAAACACAATGATATCATCTAGGTATATCACCACAAACTTATCTTTTTCCCCCACAAATAAAATATCCATTAAGCGTTGGAAAGTGGCCCCTATGTTAATTAAACCGAAAGGCATTTGGGCATACATGAAAGTCCCCCATGGCGTGGTGAACGCTGTCTTCTTTTGATCTTCTGGGAGAACTGCCACCTGATTGTATCCCGAGAAACCATCCATCATTGACATCCTGGAAGATCCTACCACCTTCAGCATAATGTGGTCCATCTTGGGAAGGGGGTAATTATCCTTCAAGGAAGCCTTGTTTAGATTTCAGAAATCTACACATAGCCTTATTTCTCCGTTCTTCTTCCAGACCGGAACCAAATTAGCCACCCACTCATAATACCTTGGGGGAACTATAATATTGGCCTAGATTAGCTTCTTGATTTCTTTTTAAATAGATGGCAGAAGCAATGGATTAATTTGCCTCGGTTTTTGTTTGTGAGGTTTAGCATCTCCCTTAAGAGGAATCTTATGATGTATGACTTCCCTGTCAAAATTTTTCAGTTGTTGATAAGACCACATAAAAACATCTTTATAAGCTTGAAACGGTCTGAAATATTGGTCTTTATATTCTTCCGGGACCCCTTTAGACAACTTTACTATCTTTGGGTCTACTTCTGTCCCGATATTTATATCATCGATCTGCTCATCTTGTGTCATCTTGTTGGGATTGATTAGGATGTCATTTTTCGAACAGTCTTTCCAAGGGCACAAGGCCTCTAGGGATGACATTCAATTTTAGTTGCAGCACTCGGTGTCCTACCATTGTCTCTTCCCACTTGGTTTGGGGCTGCTCTTCAGGCTCCTCTTCCACAGCATCTATCACTAGGTTTGAGAATTCTCCCACAGTCTCTATGAAGCGTTTCACCTGCTCCTTGTCTTCAAACACCTGCCAGTGCTTGACATTATCTGGGATAGAGGGACGATAATGTACTTCAACTTCATACGTGAGGATTGGATTCTCTGGTAGGAAAAAATTGCTAGCTGTAACAGCAAGCGAATTGGCCAGCCAATTTTGTTCTCTTAGCATGAACTGTATGTTAAAGGCCAAGAAGAAATTTTCCATTAGATCCCATACTTCATTTCTATAGGCTCTAAGTCGAGGATGCTTCGCTTGGCATTGATTCCTGATTTTCCTAACCACCAACTCTGAATCTTTGAAGACTTTGAAGCTCTGAATATTCATATTTTTGGATGTTTGCAGCCCCAGGAGCAGTGCTTCATAGTCGGCCATATTGTTGGTAGCTTCATATTCCAAATTAAATGAAAAAGGGAAAAACTGCCCTGTAGGAGAAATTAGAAGGACTCTGGCTCCATTTTCTTCTCTCAAGTTTGCCTCATCAAAATGTAGAGTCCATATATCCCTCTCTTCATGACTGGAGGACTGCTTCAGTTTTACAGGGTGGAACTATGGTTCCTGCAGGTAATTTTCATCTTCTTCAAACATCAGGCACAAGAACTCACCTTCCTTACTATACACAGGGGAATTTACTGAACCATCAGCTTTGGTAACCATCTTCACAAATATGGACTCCCGGTATAACCTCCTTTCTTGTCCTCCAAATACTGGATGGTAGCGTAAGTAAGATCGAGCTTAATCGACCCACCTATCTTTGTCCCCCATGATCTAGACAATATCATCCCAAATAGAGTTGGGATATCGGCAACCACAATGTCCATAATGACACATTTAGCTAGGATCTGAGCCAAGTTCACCACTAAACCTTTAATCATTCCCAAACACTTGACCCTTTTAGAGTCAAAGGACTACAAATCTTTGTATGGACAAGTAATTTGTAACCCTTGCAACTCCATTACTGAGAGTGGTGGCAGGTTGTGGGAAGCTCCGAAATCCAACATGCAATTATGTAATAGCAGATCATGAATGACTAGTGATACATAGAATGGGGGGGTTGACGAGTCCAATTCTTCTACATGTGGGCCAAAAACTACCATGGGTCTCTCTTCTTGAAGGTTAAGACTGTCAGGGTGAGGAACAACTCCATGAGGGAGCATGAATTGAGATACCTGATTTTTGTAAGACGGTTGTTTCAAAAGCTCGACTAAAGGGACTGGAACCTTAACCTTTTCCAATTCTTTCTGAAGGTTGAAGAATGGAGGATTATTTTCTTTAATAACTTCTTTTGGTGGTTCCTTTGGGGGAACTAGTGGCTTTATGGCAGTGGTGGTAGCCTTAGGATGCATAGGTGACTCAGGGGTTGACTTTGAGGAGGAAGGATCACTGGCTTGTGGATGCAACGGTTCTTCTACAAGATTTTTACCTTTGCTATAAGCTTTTAGGGAAACCTGCACTTTTGGAGTTGTTTCTTCATCTTGCTCCTGTGTCCGAGTTCTCTTTCTAGAAGATCTGAGATCGTACTTCTTGTGGAACTGAGCTTGCATGAAGTCTACAAACTACCTGCAATAATCATCAATGTTTGGATCTTCAAGGGAATTTACTTTCTCTTCTTCATCTTCTTGTAGAGTAAGCTCTACCTCTTCAATTTCTGAATAAGCAAGAAACTGATCATCCTGCCCGTCAGGAACGTCTTCAGTTGGTGCTTCCATTTGTCCCTCCATATATAGAGAAGATTGGATATGGTATTGATGTTCTTTCCTATCTCTTTGTAGTATTTGCAGAGGTGACTTCCAATACTGTGGGTTGAAAACTCTGTTAGGAGCGACCTAGTTCGGTTGAGAAGTGGAACTTTTAGCTTCCAGCTCTAGTTTCACCAACTTATTTTAGAGGTTCTTAATCATTTTGTTCATCTCTTCAATCTTGTAGTTTTTTGCTTCCCTTTCTTGGTTAGATGAAGAGGCCTCTTATTTACCCTTCCTTCTAAAATCATGATCTATTGTTCCTTTAGATTTCCCTGTAGAGGCGAAGTTAGCCTCAACTTCCAACGCATCAATTTGGGCCTGGTCTAACGATGCAGATTTTCTCTCTCTCAAGGTATACCCAAACTCTTATTCAAATACTCCCACAAAAACTGCTTTGGCTGATGTTTGAGGAGGTTTCATATCAGCAGGTAAGTTATTATATAACTTGTTAAATCTCTTAATAAATTCAGCTACATCCTCATTGTGTTTCTTTTTCAATGAATTGAACTCTGTAAGAATGTAACCATGGTCTCTCTTCTCCCCCACTTTCGTGTCAAGGAATTTTCCATCTCCTCCCAGTTAGTTATGGTATGGTCATCCAGAGTCTTGAACCATTTTCGAGCCTCCCCATCCAAAGATTGGATGAAGAGGGTCGAAATTGCGAGGGATTCGCCTCTCTATCAATGACATACCTGAGGGTCTCTTTAGGCCAACATCTGTGAACACATGTATTTAATGTCAAAACATACATAATTTAGAAAAATCATAAAACTCATGAAAATTGAAAAAATGAGTCTCACCCAAATCTTCATCCCAATCCTCTCCCTCCAGGAGTGGGAGGTCTGGATCACCAGTGAAATCTGTACTAGATTAGGGCCATTCCTCCACAACAATCAACTATCGGCGGATCCAATCAAAGGATTCTGGTCTCCAGGACATCTGTTGACCGCCCCCTGCCCTTGGCATCAAAGCTTCCCATCGGGCCATCCGTGGCTCCCTCGCTGGTGGTGTCGGGACTATGACCTCCTGCCGCTGAAAGATTGGTAGTCGTTCCAAGAAGAACGATACCATGATGGACCCATAACCAAATTGCTTCAATTTGGCCTTCTTGCATTTTGTTAGCTGGTGTTTCATGTTTATTGTCACAGCCTCTGCCCTGTTGTAGATGGTAGGTGACAAGCAACCTACAGCAAGAAGCAATTGTGTCTTTGTTGCTTCGTGTGGTGCTTGTGATCTCGTAGCTCGTGTGATGGTATGTACCACTACTTTTAGTTCCAAGTCTGGGATAGTCTCAATATCGACATTCCCACTTCCCGATCCCTTCCGTGCCCCTAGACATACCCTGTCAATCACCATGGACATGTTCTCCATGCAAGGTTGGGTGTCAGTTAGGATTGGTGCTGCTCCCCTCTACGATAATCCTGTTATGAAATAGACATCAAAGACATCAATCTCAAGTTCCTGATCTCGAAGGATGAAATTTTCCTGATTCTCATCCCATATGCTGATCAAATACTATAGGAGCTTTGGTTGAGCTCGAAGAAACGATGTTAAGAAGAACTTATTTTGTCCACAGTCTCTGAGAGCTTCCATGCATCTCTCATTTCCCATGGCAAGCTCGTCCTCTTCACAGTGTTCTCATTCTTTCCATTCTATTACCATTTTGCCACTTTATATGTGCAAACGTTGTTACATGGACATTGTTAGCCTAATTAAACAATAAAATTTGTAAAAATTTGGGTCTATTGAATGGAATTTTCAACATAAAAATGGTTTGCGCCATTGGCATGCCCTATTTAAGAAAAATGAGTGATTGGCGCGAGTCTGTGCCCGAAACTCGTGCCAACCACCGTGCCCTAAATTTTGCAATTTCCCCCCTCATAAATCAAATTGAGGGTTTCAGGCAATAAAAGAGGATTCAAAATGAAGGGAAAGGTGTTGGCTCTTACCTGGAACTGACAGATTTGAGATTGGTCTGTCGGATCATTTGCTATCGTCATCGCAAAATCACAGTGCTTAATGGGTAACTATTGCTCCACAAGAGGTAAAAAGTGAAAAGTAATTATTTTTACCATTTTTGACATTTTATAACTTATTCACAACCCTAATTAGGTTTTCATACATGTTTTTCAATTATTTTATTATATTATTTCGAGAAATGGGTTTTACATGTGTCTCTTGTGCAGCGACAGCTTTTCATGCGACAGTGATGAAGTAACGAGTTATATTTTATACTTTTTCGGACTCGATAAAAACATGAAAAAGTCACTACTGGAGTCATCTTTCTGCTCTTTTCTAACTCTCTAAAATTGAAAATATTGTCTATATTCTTGTCATTTTGAACTCGTTAAATGGCTGCGAAACGATATCTACCCAGTATACGTTTACCCCTTTTTCGGGCTAGGATAGATTATTTACGAAAAAGGAATACCTTAGCCTATCACGACTAAGAGGTTCTTTCAGATATTGTTTTCTACCTTTTCAGATCTGAGAGACTATCTACGAAAAGGGCCATGCTGGAGTATTATTTTATGCCTTCTTTTCAAACTCTCTAAATATGGAAAGGTGTCGAGTTCTCCCTTTTTCAGACTCGTTAAACCCTGATGACATCGGACTTCGTCGCCATGACGTTACCCAATTTCTTCCTTCCTAGGGCTCATAAAATGCCCTAGGTTGGATTTGTCTGAAGGACAAACTTACATTGCAAGCATATGATATCCCCTTCACGCTTGTTTTAAAAAATAATTGGAGTACTCGCCAGAAATGGTGGGGAAAAATGGAACCAAGTTCTAGTTACGTTGGCAATTTGTCACTCTTGAAAATGGCACTTGTCTGCATTCATGTCGGGTTGGGGACATCTCATTTCATCATTTTTGCCTCCATGGATTTGGGTAATCTCGTTTGAGCTCTCATTTTCTCTCTGCCACGTCATCATGACCTCAGATCCCTAGATGTCAAATACTGCCAAATCCAGTGTCGTGTCGCTAATATGTTCAAGAGAAGTTTTCCTTTGCAGTTGTCAACTTCCCTTTGATTCTCTGTTTGTCCTGATTCACTATTATCATGTTCCTCTGTCTCGTGTCGATGATGTGGGAAACATTATGGCCCTCCTTCGACCAGGTCATTTCCTGTCGACTTCAGCTCATTATCCAAGAATTTGATCTAGAGACTCCCTTCCGGTACCTTGGAGCCTGCATGCCTCAATGGCAGGTTCTTCGCATTCGACGCAAGGTTCACATCATTGGCCTTCGATCGAGTGATTATGTGGGTGTTTGACATCAGATTGCTATTCACATTCTATGGATTGTACCTTTCATACCTTGAGAGTCATTCTCCTTATTGGTGGTTTCTCTCGTGTTTGTTAATGGCTTTCATCATTGGCTAGTAATCAGACGATTTTCTTGCATGTTCGACTTCAGTTCATATATTCACATGCTTGAAATTGTACTTGTTCGGGTCGAGATGGAGCGCAAGACCCTGGGTTTTTTATGATAAAATCCAAGCTGCGGATTTTTGTGGATTATTATGACTTATTGCATGACTCTTTTGATTGGATGGCTGTGACCATACCTGAGTCTATTTTTTGATCTTACTGTTGGATGGTTGCATCCATACCTTGGATCTCAGTTGTTATGTACTCTATTATGAATGGTTGCGCCCATGCCATATGTTCATGTATCAGAGATATCAGTTGTATTTGTAATTTCAGGATATTCGACAGCATTGTTTGGTTCGAACGCGTTCTCATAAACATTGGAGGGTCATTTATGTGACTAATAATAAGTGTCATTCCTTGCAAAGACCATCATTGCATCCCTTTACATGAGAGAAATATTCCTTTTGTTGAAAATTCCTTGAGCAGAGCTTCAAAAACCTTTGTTTTTTCCTTGGCCTGAGTAGCCAGTTCTACCCTCGCGTCGATGGAGAAGATTAACACTGGGCCCTGCACCAGTTGGCGCTCTGTCCTAGTTACACACCTGCGCCAAGTTGTTTATGGAATTATTTTTAAAAATAGAGGCGAAGATTCCACTTCAACAACTTCGAGGATAAGTCATTGGGAGTGGTTGGACTGAATAACCATAGACTCCCTCCTTTAGTTTATGATTTCCACCTCCCATGGGAAACTCCTAAGCCTCCCTTCCACCTTTGTAGGGATACTAACCTCCGCCTTCTAAGAGGAGGATGGGGAATCTTCTACTGAGAAATTGGGTATATCAGTTTCAGTTGGCTGCTTTTCTTTCCAAACTCTTTTAAATAGGATTTTTTCAGGGTCAGAGACTAAGAGTGTTCTCAACTAGGAGGTATCTAACATTAGATGTGGCTTATGATAAGCCAGGATTGCGAGTGATTTGACTTAAGATAACAGTGGAGTCACCAAGGTGAGGGGTGTACAACACTCAACCTTTCGTGCTCACCTGATTGAAGGGTGAATTCAATGTCATATTCCAGGGAAAATATTTTCATCTTCGTCCCCTAGAAACAGTGCCAAAAATATGTTGTCACTCCTAGAGACAACCTTGAGTTGTAAATACCAGTCCTTAGGACGTCTTAAGACAAGAGGTTTTAAAGGTATTTTGCATGATGATGAAAAGGAACCTCCTGATATGAAAAGGTAGTTATAGTTTTGAATGATGGTCCAAGATATCAGAGAAAGAATGTAGGTAGAAATGAGTCATAGCTATAGATAGAAAGGCCTATTCACAGTGGGCTTGAAGCAGTCATGAAGACGAGCTATCGTGAGCTGGGACGTATGTGAAACAAGTAAAAAGTTATAAAAGTAAATGGAGACGAGATACAATGTAAGAAAATTAGGAAACTTCAAAGCAAGGTAGGCTTATGCCAACACAAGAATCTACCTATAAATGACATTAGAAGAATAATGATCTGTAAGAAGAACTTGAAACGGGAATCATGCCTCGAGCAGTATTTAAAATGTTATAGAAAAGTAAGACATGAGTACCATTAAATATAAATTCACATCCAACTTATAGAACGTTCGCATTCCGAAAACAATGATAACCAAGAGATGATGCAAACACAATGATCATTAATTTGAGTCACTACCAAGAAAATACATACTGTTCAATTATTTCAGTAGGAATCTATTTGAACAACAAACTCACTTGTATTGATTTTCCCAAAATGGCTCTTCAAATATGCACTATGAAAGAACCTAAAAATTTACAAAAGAAGATGATTCACAGACTACCACTTATTCTCTAGAAAATCTGGAACCTTTTCTAAGTCCCTGATCCGATATTTTATAATTTTTCACCTGAACATTCAGAGAAGATATTTTTCGAAACAAAATATTCTCTAGAGATATTGTCTATTCCTAGTCTTAATCAAAAACCAAAATTGATGATGAGGCAAAACGACCTCTCATCTCATACAGTATGGCCTGACATAGGCTCTAACTAAAACATAACAATAAGTGGAAAACAAAGAGTGCATAAGGTGTTGTGAAACCAGCTCCAAAAAGATAAGAAAAGATATATCAACGCCTTAAAAATAAGCCACTTCGAGGGGGCAACCTCCAATACATTACATGAATGAACAATTGTTGGATGATTCAAATTACAAAACCTCCTTTCTATATATAGGAGTCCATGGGGCCACAATGTAATCCTAGCCGACCTAACAATAATAATTTAAGGGCACAATAATAACAATATGGGGGTTACAAGGGTACAATAATAACAATAAGGGGGTTTTACTAACA
The DNA here is from genome assembly GCA_034641835.2 of Pinus albicaulis. Taxonomy (NCBI): domain Eukaryota; kingdom Viridiplantae; phylum Streptophyta; class Pinopsida; order Pinales; family Pinaceae; genus Pinus; species Pinus albicaulis. Next base: position 1,316,003,341 of record CM076574.1, on the reverse strand, counting down.
ACAATAAGGGAATATACTAGTACTATAGGGACCTAACATGTCCCTCTCCTTCAAAAAATTGTTGTCCTCAACGCTTGAGTAGCTCTGGGTGCTTCTGTATAAAATTCTCATCCTCCCATGTAGAATCTTCAGTGGGTAAGTTCTTCCACTTGATGAGATACTTTGAAATTGATCGATTCCGTAGCTGTCGAGTTCTTTTTTCCGTGACCGCTTCAGGTTCCAATATGATTTTTCCTTCCTCATCAAGTTCTGGCAATATTGTTTGAACTGGAAGATTTTCACCTATAACCTTCTTTAAGCATGAAACATGGAAAATTGGATGCACTCATGAAGAAGTAGGAAGCTCCAATTTGTATGCCATAGTACCAATCTTTTGCAACACCTTGTAAGGACCATAGTACTTTGGTGATAATTTATTATCCTTCTTAGCTTGCTTGAGGGACATTTGTTTGTATGGTTGTAGCCGTAAAAATACCCAATCTCCTACATCAAAACTTCTCTCGCTGCGATGTTGATCTGCCTGTTGTTTCATTCGATTTTGTGCCAAATTCAGGTTATCCTTTAAGAGTTGGAGAACTTCTTGCTGATGCTCGATGTGATCTTCCACTGCTTGAACCTTAGAATTTTCTCTTAAAGATGATGTGATGGATGGTGGATGATATCCATAAAGTGCCATAAATGGGGTCATTTTTGCTGCAGTATGGAAGGAAGTGTTATACCACCATTAAGCTAGAGGTAACCACTTGACCCATTGTGTTTGTTTATCAGATACAAAACAACGAAGATATCCTTCCAAACATTTATTTAATATCTCAGTTTGACCATCGGATTGAGGATGATAAGATGAGCTATGAGCTAATTGAGTACCCAAACAAGAAAATAACTCCATCCAAAAATTTCCAGTAAAAATGGGATCTCTTTCGCTCACAATAAACCTTGGGTTTCCATGTAGCTTTTGAATTGTGTCCATAAATGTAGTAGCAACTGTACTTGCTTTAAATGGATGAGATAATGCACAAAAGTGGTAAGTCTATCAACTACCTCCATGATGACACTCTTTCCTTTGGACTTAGGTAAACCAGTAATAAAATCCATTGAAATCTCCTCCCAACGTTGACTTGGAATAGATAAAGGTTGTAGAAGACCCGGGGTCTTAATTGTCTCAAATTTATTTTGTTGGCAAACCAAACATTCTGCCACAAGCTTTTGAATATCAGATTTAAGGCCATCCCAAAAAAATTCTTTCTTCACCGTGTGGTAAGTTTTTAAAAATCCTGAGTGTCCTCCTAAAGGAGAAGTGTGAAATTCCAAAAGAATCTTTTGTTTTAGTTGGGAATTCTTACAAAGATATAAGCGATCTTTGTACCATAAGAAATCATTTTTCCAACTAAATGTATCAGATGTACTAGGATCTTGCTGCAACTTTTGAATGAGTGTCCACACTTCTTCATCCTTCTTCCATTCATCTCTTGATTCATTTATCCAATCTGGTTGGATAATAGAAATGGCACAAAGCAATGCTTCCACCTCTTCATTCTTTCTTGAGAGTGCATCTGCAACAACATTTAGCTTCCCTTTTTGTATATTATTTCAAATTCATAACCCAACATATTTGTGACCCATTTTTGATGCTCTTCTGAAGATAGTCTTTGTTCCAAAAAGTGTTTAAGACTATCATGATCAGTTTTTACCTTGAAGTGTCTTCCCATTAGGTAAGTTCTCCATTTCTTTAGTGCATGCAGTATTGCTAACATTTCCTTCTCATAAATAGGTTTCCGTAAATACTTTCCTTTGATTGGACGACTTTCAAAAGCAATGGGTCTTCCTTCCTGCATTAAAACTGCACCAATTCCATTTCCTGAGGCATCACATTCCACAATAAAGGTTTTTGTGAAGTCTGGCGTAGCTAAGACCGGTGCTATGCACATTGCCTCTTTAAGATGTTCAAAGGCCTTAGTTGCTTCAGGAGTCCATGAAAATGCATCTTTCTTCAATAATGTTGTTAGAGGTGCTGCTATTCTCCAATAATTCTTAACAAACTTGCGATAATACCCTGTTAACCCGAGAAATCCTCGCAACTGCTTTATGGTTGTGGGAACTTTCCATTCCTTAATGGCTTTAATTTTGTTAGGGTCTACGTTAACACCCTCGTGAGATACAATATGACCCAGATATTCCACCTCTTGTACTCCAAAGAAACATTTGGATGTTTTTGCATATAATTGTTTCTCCTGCAATAGTTTGAGCACCCTGTCAACATGTTGAACATGATCCTTCCAAGACCCGTTGTAGATTAGTATATCATCAAAAAATACTAGCACAAATTTTCTAAGGAAGGGTTTGAAAATGGAATTCATCAACCCTTGAAATGTAGAAGGTGCATCGGTAAGGCCAAAAGGCATGACCAAAAATTCATAATGACCCTCATGAGTTCGAAATGTTGTTTTTGGAATATCTTCAGTCTTCATTCTAATTTGATGATACCCTGAATGAAGATCCAATTTGGTAAAATAAATTTCTCCATGTAATTCATCCAATAATTCATCAATCATAGGAATGGGAAATTTATCTTTAATGGTGAGCTTATTGAGCTCCCTATAATCTAGACACATGCGCCATGATCCATCCTTCTTGTGTACCAATACTATAGGAGCAGAGAAAGAACTTTGACTAGGTTGAATTATACCCTCTAACATTTCTGCAATCATACGTTCAATTTCGCTCTTTTGGACATAAGGATATCTATAAGGCCTGATGTTTGGAGGAACACTTCTTGGAATCAAATGAATAACATGATCATGATCACGAATAGGTGGGAGTCCTTTTGGAGTTTCAAAAACCCTAGAATGATTGTCCAAGACTTATTGGAGATCTGTAGAAATAGATGATTTTGATGTTGGAACTTCTAGTGAGCATAATTGTGCAATTATGCCTCGTTGTTCTTTCTTTAGAAGCTTTTTCATGACATTAGAGCTTATTATCTTTCCCGGATTCCTTGCAATACCCCATAATTCGACTTCCTTTCCTTCTTAAAAAAAAATTCAAGAAAAGTTCTTGAAAATTAAAAGCTACCATCCCCAAAGATTGTAACCATTGTACTCCTAGTACAACATCATCACCTCTCATTGGAATGGAAAGCATTAGACTATTCAATACATAGTCCCCCATGGTTAGCCTGATATTATGGCATTTTCCAGAGCAATTTATAGTTCCTCCATTTGCAACCATCACTTGACATTCTGGTGTTGGGTATAGGAAACAATTCAATTCCTTGGCTACCTTACAATGAATAAAATTATAGGTACTACCTGAATCAATCAACACTATTACCTTTTTCTTCTTGATATGTCCTTCTATCTTGAGAGTTTGAGGAGTGGTAATTCCTGCCAATGCATTACACGATATGGTCGGACTCATTTCTTCCTCTTCTAGGGTTGGTTCCCGGTGTATATCCTCTTCTTGTTCATTTTCTTCTTCCTCTTCACAATTTATGTAAAATAATTTCTTCTCAGCACACTTATGACCTTTAGTGTATTTTCTATCACAACTGTAGCAAAGCCCTTTTGCTCTTTTTTCTTCCAATTGTTGTGGTGTCAACCTTGTAGGTTGTGGAAATTTAGGAGTAGCAACACTTCCCTCTTTATAGAAGTGAGTGGTAGGCTTCCTTGTCGCCATAATTTTACATTCAATTTTTCTTGCCAACCTGAATGCCTTCTCCAATGAATCAGGTTCCAAAACGCGAACTTCATGTTGGATGTTATCCTTTAAAGTTCCTATGAAGAGATCAATCCTGTGTTCCTCTGGAATATCAGTTACCCTTATATTCAATTTTTGGAAGTCCTCGATGTGCTCCCCCATTAAACCCTTTTGTTTGAGATTTATCAATTGGCTAAAGAAGGTGTTGCTCTTTGTATCCTCATAATGTGCTATCATTTCCTCCGTAAAAATTGACCAAGTGACAATTTTTTTATGGGAGCAAAGCCATCGATACCATACAAATGTATTTTGTTCCAAATGTAAAGTTGCAATGCGTACCTTTTGTGTGTTTTTCACATTATGGAGATCAAAATATTGCTCCATCTGTAGTATCCATGTTACAGGATCCTTTCCATCAAACTTCCTCATATCCATTTTTGGAATATGGTGGTTCTTCCTGCCAACATTAGAGTTTATGAAATCACGATTAACATTTATTTTGTTCTCATCATGAATTTCCTCTACTATATTTTCACCATTAGGAAACATTTCTTGTATCAACTTTGTCAAACCTTCCATGTCTGCTTTTAGATCATTCTTCATGTTTTCCATTTTAGATTCCATGCCAGCTTCCATGCCATCTATCTCAGATTCAATGCCATCTATCTTAGATTCCATGCCATTCTTCAAACCATCCATCTTAAATTCCACGCATTTCTTCGAATCATCCATCTTAGTTTCCATGCCTTTCTTCAAAACTTCCATGTCATTTTTTTTGCTCTTTGCGAGAGCGAAATTTGTTGCACTTGCTCTTGTAATTTTGATATGTCATGTTGCCAGTATTCATCTCCATGAGTCATAATAGAGCTTTCTAAAGGCTTAATGGGTGTTGAATTCTTTCTAGGGGCCATTTTAGAATCCAATAATGATATCTATTCTACAATATGCCCTTGGAATCAATTCAACTTGATTCTTCAAACAAGATTTATGCAATTCGAAAAGAAAAGAAAAAAATACACACCTTTTACTTGTTTTTGAGGAGATTGATATTGAAATTCAATTATCTCTATAATTGCAGATCCTAAATATCTAAAATTCAGCCCTGTAGTAACCCTCTGAAGCTTCTTTCAAATGCCACAGGTCTGATCTGATTTGGATTCTTCAAGGCAAATTTATGTCCAATCTCCCACAATGACCCAATTTTGGACTAGTTCAGTAGAGTGAACTTGTACGACTTGCCACATGTCATTGTTTCCTCCTTTGGCTCTAAAATTGATAGACCGAAAACAACAGTCCGTGCACTTATGGCCACTTTTTACATCATTCCGATCTGATGCTCAAAGAGAGAGCTATGACGATTTTCCCACGATCACCTCTTTGAGATGAAATTCAGAAGCCTCAAAAATCCTTAACTTCCACAGATCATATCTCCGAAAATATTGTGAACCAACATCTGAAATTTTTTGACAATATTCCTCAAGATTGTGGCTTTGCACTCTAAAAATTTCAGCTTCTGAACCTTCGTAGAAAAAAATTTATTACAAAAATACCACGATGACCTGTTTAGGTTAAATTCAGGAGCTTGCAAAATGACCTAACTTGCACAGATCATATCTCCGAAAATATTGCGAAACAAGCTCTGAAATTTTTTTAAGATGTTCCTCAGAATTTTGGCTTCACACTTTAAAAATTTCAGATTCTGAACCTTCATAGAAAAAAATTTATAGCGAAAATTACACGCTGACCTGTTTGGAGCAGCGAAACCCTAGAATCTCAAAGCTCTGATACCAAATGTTGTGAAAATAGCTCCAAAAAGAGAAGAAAAGAGATATCAACGCCTTATAAATAAGCCACTTCAAGGGGGAAACCTCCAATACATTACATGAATGAAAAATTCTTGGATCATTCAAATTACAAAACCTCCTTTCTATATATAGGAGTCCATGGGGCCACAATGTAATCCTAGCCGACCTAACAATAATAATTTAAGGGCACAATAATAAAAATATGGGGGTTACAAGGGTACAATAATAACAATAAGGGGGTTACACTAACAACAATAAGGGAATATACTAGTACTATAGGGACCTAACATAGGGTGAAATCAAGATTTCACCCAATTTTACAGTTCATAGAAAACAAAAGTTAAACAGGCCATGTGGGCCAAATCATGAGTTTCATTTGTTGGTGTTCCAACGAGGCATGCTTGATGGTGATAGATGTGGCCGATCTGATGATGAGGACGATCCCACTTTGCGACCAGAAGGAGGCTACAAATGATAAGAAGAAGAGGATACCAGAGTATTAGCATATTCGATGCACTTTTTCCACGTGCTTTCCCTTGGAGATGGCATTGTGACATAGGTTTCAACCGAGGTTTGAATATTTGTGAGCTCAATATAATCTACACAGATGACAAGGAATTGCTTAACCTGGTAGAGGAGGAAGAACTCTTTACTCAAAGTGGCTATTATTGTATCTACTTTCAACCAGGCAGTTCTTTCCAGTGGTATGTTAGTATTATTCATAATTTCTGTCATTTTCTGCTCGTAGATCATTAGCTCAGAAAATGTGCATGTTTCTAGATGCCAGCATGATGGGAGGCATGCTTCCACCATCTTATTCCACTCCTGGTAAAACTTTTCAACTCCTTTTGAAACTAGAGTTAAACAGCCCAACGCATTTGCGCGCGCAGTCTCCTTCTCAATTACTCTTTCGACCTCCATAACCGTTCTAAAACGATCAAGGATTCCTTGCACGTGCAATTCCTCAGGGGCTAGTTCATTTAAGTACCGAATATATCTCTTTGCCATCGAAGCCTTTGCTTCTCCGTCCATGTGCCCTTCTTGTAGCTGTACTCTGAACAAGAGAACTGCAATCTTCTTGTCGTCCATCAATGTGAGGAAATTCCAATGTTGTTGAACCTCTGCTATTATATCTGTCCAAATCAAACGCATTACTTCCAAGAGTGTCATATTGCCTATGATTCATGTCGTTAAGTCTTTGATATACTTATCATGTGCCTTCTTTTCCCCTTGCAATTTTTCGACTTCCTTTTGTAGGGGTGCCATTGCCTTCTAATTTGTTGTCAGTGCGGTTTCCGCCTCTTTTAATCGCTGACGAGCTGAACGGGTCTCATTCTCTGACATCTTTAAGTTAAACAAGGCCTTAGTCAGCCGCTCTAGGGTTGTTTCGAGCTCACCATAACCAGGAGTCACACATATGTGCTGATCCCATTTTTCCTGCCAATTTGACAATCTCTGATTCAAACCCGCGATCTTTGTGGCCTTTTGTGCATTTTATTCCTATTCTCTAGCAAGAGAAATGGCGAGAGCCAACTTTTCCTTCACTACTTGAACCAGCTCATCTATTTGCACATGTTCCCCGCGGGGCATGTTTAGCTTCCGCTTCAGCTCTGAATTCTCCACTTCTAATTCGATGATAAGTTTTTGCCGAACTGCATCTCTATCAGCTCCCTTGTCCTTTATTGATTTCTTGAGGGTGTCCAGCCTGACATTGTTTGCTCTAACACTAGCCTTCTCTCTTATTTAGTGCTCTAATACCAAATTATGCTTCTGCTTGAGTTTCCTCAAAGCTAGTGCATGCCTCACTACCTCATCCCATAACATATCTCCTATGCACTTGTGTAAGCCAAGCTTATCTAACAGGGAGATGTTGTTTAGGTTTAAGACGATTTCTAAGGCTCGGTAATGCCCTCCATATGTCAAGGGTTGTAACACTGCTTGTTGAATAGCTAGTATGAGCTACTCCTTATCCATGTCGAGCACAAAGGTGAGTTGAGAGTGATACTTGTTTACAAACCCTGCTAATTCGGCCCTTAATTTTTCCCAAGCGAATTTGTTTCTGGGGTTTTTCTCCTCCCTCACCTCCGCTCTGTCCACTGTAATTGCTTGTGAAAGACCGGAGGGGCCCGACGAGGAGGCATCGTCGAAAGTAATCAAAAAACCTGCCTTGTTCTTATCAGGGGCCCCAAATTGGGGGACATCTTCAAAAGATGGTTCCTCCCCCATATCATCCGCCCTTTACTTCTCTGTTTTTTATGAGGGTGTGCTCCCTCATTAATGTCCATACCTTCGTGACTTCCTAAGGCACCTAAGACGCCTGCCTGTGCTTGATCCTTTGTTCCCACGGACACATTGTCGCCCTTCCCTTCTGCGGCTGAAGACTCAGCCTCCATCTATGCATCCAAAGGCTATGTATCAAGATTAGCTCTCCATTCAATGAAGGACCTAGTCTCATGTATGTAAGAAATTGACTTTATTTTCATCTTCCTACTGGAGAGGACTACCTTAGGGTCATAGGGCCAAAATTTTCCCTATGCGAGGTCCATTTCTTGCAGCAAATTTTCCATGGTGGAGAGGGCGTGCCTTGAATTTATGGTGAAGGGACCAACTGAAGTTGGGAGTTTGAGAATGAATCCTTTCCTCGCAGGCACGAAGTGGACTAGTCGGCCTTCAAGGTTTGTCGAATGAATTCGAGGGCAAAGACTTGCATAGAAGGAAACGTCGATAGGCGGTAGGGAGGTACTTCTGCACCGTAGACCTTGATTTCAATGTAATCCTCAAATAGGTACCAATCCCCTGTACAATCTTCCTCGTCAAATTGCAGCCATTCCTTCTGCTCAAGAAATATTCTAGGTGGAGGGCTGTCATGTATTATGGCGTAAGCTATGGCCATGAACTCATTAATAAACTTTGCATATCCCTTTCCCCCTGGCTGCTGACGAACAACAACATTCCACTCAAATATGGTTTTGGGTTGTGAATTTGTCCTCGAATGTCTTTATAGGCCTAGATTCTCAAACCTATTAGCATGTTCGAATAGGAACAGATAAAACACTAAGGAACAAAACTTAAAAGAACCAGTAGAGGGAAACTCTAGGAACTGGGTTTGGATAGCTGAAGCTAGGAAAGCAGGGATATCTAAAAGGGTACCTTTCTGCATCATGAGCCATAGAAGAGCTATACCCTCTTTAGTCACCTGGTCGACCTCCTAAGGCCCTAACAGCCCTGAAATGGCCCTGACCTCGCGAGCTTGTGGAGTTTTAGGCTCAGACTTCTTGGTTTTGATTTTCCCCATGACCATTTGAAAAGAAAAAACTGAAGGGAAATGACTAAATACTTGAGAATAGTGAGGTAGCCCAGGGAAAGCGATGTGGGATTGAAAACAACCTGGTACTAGAGTTTTAACCTTCTCTACACGAAAAACCAGTAAATGACTAGTATTTTACACAGCCTGGGAGTAAAACAACCTTATATTAGACCGAGTTTTACTGAATACGAGACTGGGGTGACAGTTGTAGGGTTGGTGTCACAAGGACATCGACAATGGGACACGTGGCGCTGGTTTATTGTTTGTCAGCATCCGGGTAGGTGAAAGCCATGTGCCGAGTTAAGGTAGGTACCAGTCTTCGTACCGCCTCCCTAGACTTACCTTACCTTTTCTTACCGGCTCTAGCTGTCTTTCTTTATGGGCCCGCTTAGAACTCCGGTGGGGTTCATAGGAGCCTTATGATCCATTCTACCACCACATGGAAAGCTTGTGATTGGTCCGCCACAAGGTGACCTCATCTTCTCTGGGGGCTTGCCTTTCTATCTTACCGCTCTCCTTTAGACCCGACGGAAAGTCCTTCACATGTGCTTTTATGATTCATGGTCCCCGCGGTGAGCCCTGAATGTTGTTTTCTACTATATTGTGACTCTGAAAAGAGCCTAGCCACTGCGCTTATCCTTTAGGAACTTTATTTTCAAGCCCCACTCAATTTATGAAATTTGCCACCTTTATGAACTTCTCTGATTTTATGATTTAACTGCTCATCTTGCTTGATAAATGAGGTGACTAAACAACAGGTTGTATGACTGAACAAGACTTTTCTTTCTTAAAAGTAGTGGCATTTAGACTTGCACACTTTCAGGAATATTCTTTTTTGGGTATGGGGCTTTACCTTTGTTGAGCCCCAAAGATGTCCTTTCCTTTCACCAAATTTCACTTCATTCCATTTATCCTCTGTTAATTATAGGCTTAAAAGATCAATAGGAATGATTAAAGTTACTTTAAGAATGCATGCAATAACTGACTTACTAAACTTTTGTGGTCTTGTTGTTGTAGTGATTTTTTACTAGACTTAGCTACAGAATGCAGCCATTCTATAGCTAGTCGCATATTCCGCAGCTATCTTTATGTTCACACAGGTTACAGGTGTCACTTAAAGTAAAAATGCATATGGTTGAATTCCAGAACTCACCTACATCATTCCTTTCCCTCTACGAAGTCTAAGCAAAAATCTGCAAGTGGTTATGCACGTGGAGGAAACCAAAACTAAGAAGTAGACTTCTACCAGGACAAGGACTCTGCAGATATCTTCAACAAAGTATGAGGCCTCAACAGGAGTTCTAATTCGATTTTGATTGAAAAAGACACCTATCCCTATTTCTTCTCAATGACAGTTATGTATTTTGCTTATAAAAATAACTTAGTGAACCGAGAGACAGTTAGCTAGTTGATGTTTTGTTGTTAAGTTTTCCAAAACTGTGATACTCTGTTTTTGAAGCGTTCTCCTTTAATGAAAGAAGTACAAATTTAATGCATGATATGAAGAAATTTTGAGGAGATTCGTGTGCCAATCCGATGGTAGAGGGCCCCTACTATCCAAAAGGCTTTGTGCATATTTTTTAGATAAGTGACTTTAGCTCTGTTTTGTTCCTAATTTAGGCAGTTTTACGAACTTCATGTTTTATGTTCACTTACATCGAATGTTACATTCAATCTCATTCTTGTGAACTGTTCCAATATATCACTAACACGTGAATGAGATAGAGCTATAATACTTCGAAGGTTAATTGCATTTTAGTTCAGTTCTGTTCATTGTATTTCAAGTTTTATTAGCTAGTTGTATTCTAGTTTTGTTAAATTAGACTTAAAGGCCTTCATTATTTACAGACTCTTGTTATTAATTTATTTTAACACATCATCATCATATGGACAAGAATTAGTTATATCATTTTGAAGTTCTTGACTATTCTGCAATTTCTCATAATTTTACAAACAGCCCTTTTTCCAAAGCTATTCCAAGAGATCTCTAACCCTTGAATGAGGCTTAATAGTAATATTTTGAGTTGCAGAGTGGGTTAATTCTAGTATCATAAGTTATGTTAGCATAGGATTCCTTACTAAATTGCAGATAATCTTTTCCCAAAGTGTTCCAACAAATTTCTAACCCTGGATAAGATTTTCTCTGTGATATTGTAAGTTGTTGTTTATTAAAGAGAACCTCATTACATCAAACTTATCCTTTTCTCAAGTTGTTCCAACATACCTCTAATGAAATGAATTGGACTGAGTTAATGCTATGAGTTACTTTCCTTGTCAAGCTTTTCAATTTGTGAATTAGCATTTTCTGTTCTTAGGTGTCATACACAGCTTAGAGTAGATTTTGTTCTATTTTAGTGTGATCAGTAACTTCTCTTTGCCAACAATTTAGTTCTTTTCCTCTTAACACAAAAAGACAAAACCAAAAACACTAGAAAAACACTAAACACAACGAAGTAGGGAGAAGATACCTAGGCACATATAGTGCACTTCACTTCAACAGTTTACTAGCCCTGGTTGACAATTTATGACATCAATTTAGGAACACTAAGTTGAGCAGACAACCTTCTCTTTTTATCTCCCCTCTTTTCTTCTTTTTCTTTGTTTTTGTGCTTATTTTTCTGGTTTTTTCATTCAAGAAATGTTGTATACAGTGAAGAAAGCTTTAAACTGAGATATTTTAACAAAATTAATGCTTGAGCATCCTGCCATTGACAGGACCTCCAAATAATTATGTTCCATCCATTTCTTGTAGGAAGAATGCATTATTACCTCTTGCAGAATGGATGATGTATGGACCTTTCCACAGAATGTCAAATTTTCCATGCTTACCCTTGTCTTCTCTTCTCAAGTCCCACTTCAGCACTTTTTCACCAATGTTAAAATCATTGGCCTTGGTTCTTTTATCAAACAACTTCTTGATATTTTCCTACACTTGTTGTGTTCTGTTGTACAATATTTGAAACCCATTTTGAGTATCTTAGAAGGACTACTATTCCAGCATCATACATTTTCTTTATTTCTTTCTCAACCAAAGGCATTAGGACTGGGTTTATTCTACGTAATTTCTGTTTAAAGGGTTTCTGGTTCTCCTTAAGAGGAATCTTATGTTGAATGATGTTTGTATCATAGGACTTCAAGTCCTCATAGCTCCATGAAAACACATCATTAAATTCTTTGAATAGCTCAATGTATTTCTGTTTTACAAGAGCTGGCAGTGTTTTGGACAGTTTCATCATTTTAGGTTGTTCTTCACTGCCTATGTTGCATTCTTCTGCATCTGTTTCAGTGGATTCTATTTTAGGCTTTCTAGAAACATCATTGAAATCAAATAGTTCTTCTAAGGGGACAAGTCCTCTTGGCAATAGATTGTCTTTGCATTGCAATACCTCAAGGTCCTTTTTATCTAGATCTTCACGCAGTTATGCCTCATGAGGGTGTTCTAACAGATTTATATTAGCAATATAAGGTGACTCTGTTTCGTGTGTTTGTTCCTTAGAAGAGCAGTCCTCTTCATGATCTAAGTCTGATTTTGGCATTTCAAACTGATTTTTGGACTGCAGGAAGTCTTCAATATGTTTGTAACCTTTAAAAACTTGCCAATAATCTATGTTATCAGGGACTGTTGGTCTGTATTTGAATTTTACTATGTATTTTTCATTTACATGAGGCCATATATGAGTGTTGGAAGCAAAGGCTAGTTCATTTTCAAGGCTATTTTGAGTTCTTGGGACAGGGGTAAGTTCATATTTTTCAAAAGTTTTTAGAAGGTGTAAAGCAGCATTCCTATACTCTCTTAACCTAGGATTTTTAGCTCAGTATTCTCCTTTAATCTACTTAATGATGAGTTCATAATCTCCTTGAACAGAAATTTTCTTAGCTTCTGTGTTTTTTAACAGTTGCAAACCCAGGAGAAGTGCTTCATATTCTGCAATATTGTTTGTACATCGAAAATTCAGTTTGTAAGAGTGACCCTCCTTAGTGTTGTGTATCCAAACACCTGCTCCTGAACCGGATTTGCCACAAGAGCCATCAAAGCTCATGCTCCAAAGAGTTTAAAGTTCATATTTTCCATTATTTTGTTCTTCATGGCTACCATGATTTTGACTATTATGTTCTTCATGTTGTGTTTGGTTTGACAGTCCTAGCTGGTTTTGCTCTCCTTCTTTTTTAGTTACTTGTTCATTAATGCTATCTTCATTGTACAAAATGAATGAATCAATATCTGAATGGACATAATAGAGAGGGGTGTTGTTGGGCTTATCTTGGCTGCTTACCATGTATTTCATGTGAGTTTCTCTGTACAGCCTTCTTGTTTGGTTAAAAACTGGAATGGTAGCATATGTCATGTCCATTTGGAGGGCACCTTGTAGTTTGGCTCCCCATGATCTTGAAAGGAGCATACCATATTTAGGAGGTATATCAGTCACTACAATATCCATTACAAGGCTCTTGGCTGGTATTTGTGCTAGATTGACACATAGATATTTGATTAGGCCTAGACATTTAACTCTACTGAAATCAAAAGAGTATAAATCTTTGTATGGTCTAGTTATTTCAAGGCCTAATATTTCCATCACCACTTTTGGCATAAGGTTGTGTGAAGCCCCAGAATCTAACATAGCATTGTGTAGGATTTTATCATGGATGTTCAAACTGACATAAAATGGAGGCACACCTCCCTCTTGAAACTTTCCTTCTACTTCTGGTCCAAACAAAAATTTTGGCTTATCATCACTTAGGTTTAGAGTATCAGTGTTATTCCCTAGGTTTAAAGCCTTCAGAACTTGAGATCTATATATATCTTGAGGCACTAATTTAGTAAGGGGTGTGGCTATTTTTATCTTGGAAATTTCACTCTCGATACTGAATGGTGTCTGTGTTCTTGGCAGAAAATCAGTTTTTATCAGACACTATTTTTACAGCCATTTCAGCTTGCTGATTTTTATTTTGAATCTAAGTTAAAACAGTTTTTTTAGGGCCACTATTTGATATACTAGGGCAGCTTTGGTCACCATTATGTTGGTTGATTTTGTCTTTGCTTCGATCAGAATTCTTAGCCATTATTTTTGTACTTTCTGTTGTCTTTTTAGGATTGTTTTCAGGGGTCTTTCTAGCATAAGTTTCTAGTTTGTTTCTTTTGGGGATATCTTGGGTTTTCTTACTTCTGAGGTCATACTGCCTATGTACCTCCATGATAGCATTTTCAAATCCTAGTTTGTAATCTTCACAATCCTGATATGTTCTTTCATCTTGGTTTGAGGAAAACAGATCTTGTTCTTCTTTTGTGAGAAAAACAGTGTCCTCATTATCAGAGCCTATTAGATTGACATGGTGTTCTTCTGGCTCCTCAGCCTCTCTTTCTTCTCATCTACATAGTTTTCTTGGAAAGGAGGTCTGATTTGTTGATCAGTTTCTCTTTGTCTATTTTGAGGAGGATCTCTTCTAAAGTTTTGGTTTCTGTTTCTATTTTGAGAATTTGATTGGCTTTCTCTAGGGGGTGCTCTTTCATTCAAACTAATTTTCTCCATCATCCATTCCATTGTTCTAACTAGGTTATCAATTTTGGTATCAGATGTGGAGGCCACAGTTTCTTCTTTGTATGTAACCCTCTTTTCTGTTATCCTCCTAGCCCTCTTAGAAATTAGATTGGCTTCTACACTTACCGCTCCCCTTTGCATATCTTCTAAGGTCAGGGGATCTCTTTCTCTTAATTGATAAGCCATTTCTGGATCAAAGCCATCCGGAAATTTTACCAGAGCTAGTCCTTGTGGTGGTTTCATGTGAGGAGGGAGTGCATTATATACACTATTGAACCTAGTGCAGTAGTCTTGGACACTTTCTCCAACGTTTCTCTTAAGGTTTTCATATTATGATAGGATCTGAAGAGGATTTTTCTTAATTTCCCAATTGTTTATGAATGCTTGATGAAGGGAAGGGAGATCTTGAATGGTATTAGGGGTTAATATTTTGAACCATTTCTTTGCTTCTCCCCCTAAAATTTGGGCAAACATTCTCATTTGTATGGACTCATCTTCTATTTCTCGGTAGTCAAGAGAATCATGCATCTGGTCTACATGTTGTTGTGCAGTTGTAGGATCAGTTCCATTAAAATGAGGGATTCTAGATTGATAGTCTTGGGGCATAAGCAGTAAAGGTTGTGGTAGTACCAGGGGGCATACCATGCAGCCATGATAAGAGGTAATGGGACCCAAGGAGGATTTACTAGAGGAGGTGGAGGATGGAATGGAGAAGTTTGAACAGTGAATGTATGAGTGGGGGTGGCAGGTGCACTTGCAACAGCTTGCTAATAATGAGCAGCTTTGGAATGAAAGTAGTCAAAGTGTTGGAGAAGCTGAGGATCAGGAGGGGTGGAAGGAGAGGCTTCTCTACTAGGACTCTATTTTAAGCTAGTAGGATCAAGGTTTGTCTAGTCTATCCAACTTTGGGACTTTGTTCTAAATAGGTTTCTTCTATGGTGTAACTCAAATTGGATATTTTGCAAGGATGTAAGATTTTTAGGAACGGAACTGTAGGTTTTAACCCTGAACATAAATTATCTACACACGAATATTATAACAGAAAATAAACAATAGCGAGAGCATAAAACATAAAACAGATAAAAACAGAGATTTTCCCCTGGATCCCAAATCGGGACGACCAGCTTGATTTTTCATTATATTCCTTTTAGTGTTACAACACATATATATATATATACATGTTGAAGCATACATAAACCCCAATCCATTAACCCTGGATTAGAATATAACCATAGTTCCTTTGACTGGATCTACAAAATACCAGGGGCCGAAAACCATCGTACCCCAAAACCATGTGCAAACTCATGCACAAAACATGGGTGGGTCCGCCTATGAGTGGGACCGCATACCAAAAAAAAATTTGCCGGGGCGCTGCACCGGGCGCAATGTACAATACGTGGGGCTAGTCGTGGAAAGAATATAACACATACCCAACATTCTCCCACTTGTTGTTTTTTTTCCACAGGGGGCCACAGGAGAGCTTAGTCATTTGGCCAATTCTTCAACACCCATTGTTTCTCTACACCAAGAGAACTTCTGAGTGCTTACAGTCTTCATCAATGCATCTGCAACATTCTTCAAAGTGTCCACCTTTACCAACAACACCCTTTTAGCCTCAACCACATCTCTAACAAAGTGATATTGAACATCAATGTTGTTGACACCTAATCCTATGGATGGGTGTGCATATGTATTTTTGTATATTATTTATTATTAGGAAATAAGGAAGGCCAAGAGTCATTGGGAGCTGAATCCCAATAGCCTCACCTCCCATCTATATAAGCATGTACATTCTTCAGCTAATACACATTCTAGTTTTGAGGAGTTACCTCCGGGTTTGACATGGTATCAGAGCCAACCCCACTATTGGCATTTCTGCCCTGTGGTGTAACTCCCTATCCTTTGCTCAGTCATATTTTTTAATAGTTTTTCTGCTGCTCTTAATTGCTAGACTGTTATTCTGCATTTTTTTTCCTATTTAGCACTGACATTTGCAGCTCCAGCTCCTGCAGCTCTTGAAGACTACAGGCTCTGTCAATCTGCAAATTGCAGGCTCTGCCATTCTGCAATTCCAGCAGTCCTGCAACTCTGTCTTCTGCAGATTCAATTTCAAATTTTTTTTTATGTAACGCCCTTTTGGGCCTCCTCATTCATCCCTGCGCTCCTCTCCATTCACTCACCGCCCTCTCTCTCACTGCTTATCCTCTCCATTCATCCCTGCGCCCTCATACACCTCCCTCTCCCTCACTGTCCCTACCCAACACACTGCATATTACCCAACGCATATATTGTGGCATATTACCCAACGCATATATTGTGGCATATTACAGCGCTCACGCCTCTGCTGCAGCATTCAGTCGATCGCATTATATATATATACAACAGCGCCTTGTATTATATTATAACATCCACAGTCAATACCGCCCTCCTTTACAAATCCCACGCAGATTTGAATCCCGCACTGTTTGGATTTATGTAGCGCCTTGTATTATATTATAACATCCACAGTCAATACCACCCTCCTTTACATATAACGTTGGTTGCATTGTGATGGTTTAAACACTGGTTGTATTATGATCATAGTTAAACGCTGTCATTACATGGCCTGTCGACCCCTCCTCATTTAATATCAACGCTGTCCATATTGCATTAACGCTGCCACTGTTATATTACCATATTACAATACCACATTCCATGTAATACCACGAACCTCCCACGTAATACCGCGCCCCTTCTGTATTTAATACCACGCCCCTCCTGTCCATTGTCTATTTAAACGCTGTGTTATATATGGTAGCAGCTGTGTTTTATTTAAACGTTGTGTTATTGTCATATATGCTGTTTTTATACGCTATTCCACTTTGAATACCATTTTTTCATATATACGCTGGTTTATATCACAGCATCCCATTTTAAACGTGGTCATATATACGCCTTTTCGCTGTCATATGTGTTTTATGTCCCATATATATTAATACAATCCGCTCCATTTGTAAACGCTGTCAATTCACTTTGCCCCATTTGCAATATTCATTTCCCAATCCCCATATCCCTACATTCTGCCCCTCCTTTCCCCTTTCATAAATCCACCCCCTCCCATTCATACCATCCCACCTTTTTCATATACATTTTTTCCCAAAAAAAAAAAAAAAAAAATTATATTTTTTTTATGCAGAATCAGTTTATAGCAAAGAGTGTTTTTTAAAATTCAGTCTTCAGCAAAAGTTTTTTGAGCAGAATTAGTTTCCAACAAAGAGTTTTTAAACTCAGATTATTTCTCCAGCAAGAGTTTTGTTCCCTTTAATTGAGCAGATTTCAAGAATTGAAAGTTTGTATAGCAGAAATTTTTCCTCTTCAGAAGATTTTTTCCAGCAATCTAATGCATTCTCTCATCTCAATTGTTGGGGTGGTTCTCTCCGGCAAAGAGAACTATCTTGAATGGTCTCGGAAGATTAAACACACACATTTTTAATGAGCTATGGAAAGGAATCTGTGAAGGCCAAGCAGAAAATCCACCAGAGAAGCCCACTTCAGACAAAGAGCTTGCCATTTGGGAAAACAAGAACTGCAAGGCCTATGCCTTGATTGCAGCCTCAGTAAGTGAAGAGGTGAGTCGCCATATTTCATCATTCTCAAATGCCTATGAAGCCTTGAAGAAACTAAAAGAACTATATGACTCACATTCAGAATTAGAAAATGTTCAATTGATGATTAAGCTGTTCAGTCTTGAAATGAAGAATGATGATCCCCTTGCTTTAGCTTCAGAAGTAAGATCTATAATGCATGATATTGAAAACACTGGAGTAAAAATGGATGTATCTCTCATAGCATATGTGAAAGCATTATATCCGACGTACTCACATTATCTTGAGTCTTTGCAAGCAAGTGGAAACTTTGAGCATATCACCTTTGATAAACTTGAGCAGAAGTTTGCAGAAAGAGAGAAAGCTTTTGGGAAGATGACAGTCCCTTCATCTTCCGAAGAGGCTGCATACTTGGCACATAGAGAAAAGAGTCATACTCCAGATTCATCCAGAGGAAGAGGTGGCAGAAGAGGAAGAGGAAGAAAAAACTTCACAGAAAGGGGGGGCAGACAAGCTGACAAATCCAATCTTCATTACACACGGTGCGATAGAGATGGACATGATGCATCCAAATGCAGAACACCATGGGACAAAATTGAGCAGCACAGAAATCAAGACAAAGGTAAAACCAATGACAAAGACAAAGGTAAAGCACCTGAATCCGCTCACTATGTTCTATCACATTGTAACAATGGAGTAACTGAAAACCTCTTTGATGTTTCATTTACTTCATGGAGAGATGATTGGTTGCTAGATTCAGGAGCAACATGTCACATGACATTTAGAAAAGATTTTTTTGAAGATTTCACTGACAAAGTTGATGGAGCAGTATATTTCGGAGATAAATCCAAACTCAAGCCATCAGGGCTTGGCACAGTCAGGCTTAAACTGCCTGGTCTTCCTGATCATATCCTACATGAGGTTCTATACCTCCCGGAGTTGAAGAGAAACTTGTTGTCCCTGGTCGAAATCCGGCAGCAAGGACACTCAGTTCACTTGTTTGATGGCAAGGCAGAGGTCAGATCAGCATCAGATCACTCACTTGTCATGGAGGGAATAGAAGAAGGGAGACTCTTGAAGCTAAAAGGTTCATCTGCTCATGCTCAGAACTTTGCATTCAGTTCATATCATGATGAAGGTACATTTCCATCAAGTCTTTTATGGCATGCTAGATTTGGACACTTAAACTATGACAACCTTCGTTTGTTGAAGAAAAATGGTGTTGATGGATTGCCTACAATTCCTAGAAAACCTAAGGAATGTGATGCTTGTATTCTAGGAAAGCATAGCAAACAGCCATTTCATGATTCACACTCCAGAGCACATAGAAAACTTGAACTTGTTCATTCAGATTTATGCGTCCCTATGCCTATTGCTTCTGCAAATGGAAACAAATACATGATGACATTTATTGATGACTACACCAGAATGTGTTGGATTTACTTACTGAAGAATAAGTCTGATGCTTTTCAAACTTTCAAGAATTTTCATGCATGGATTGAAAATGATGCACAAACACATATTGGCTCTCTACGCACTGATAATGGAAAAGAATACACCTCAAATGAATTTGAAAATTATCTTCGTCAACATGGAATCAAACATCAAACAATAGTGCCATATAATCCACAACAGAATGGTGTAGCTGAAAGAATGAACAGAACCATCTTAAATATGGTCCGCTCCATGTTATTTTTCAAGAATGTAAAATTGATGTTTTGGGCTGATGCAGTTCTATGTGCTGTTTACATAAAGAATAGGTGTCCTTCAAGTTCAATTAGAAACAAAACTCCTTTTGAAATGTGGCATAGCCACATTCCTTCGGTAAAGCATTTCAGGGTCTTTGGGTCCACCTGTTATGCCTTGATACCCAAGGGTCAAAGGAACAAACTTGGTGCTAGAAGCAGAAAATGTATCTTCTTGGGGTAATCCAATACCTCCAAAGGATATCGTCTCTATGATGAAGCAAATAAGAAGTTTGTGATAGCAAGAGATGTCATATTTCTTGAATCATCCAAGAGTGACAAGGTTGTTGAGCGGCAACTTGATCGCCTGGATAGATTCACACATGCAAAGTCTTTCAAAGAGTTTGATAATGTGATTCCACACCTTGAAGGGGGGATTCCGATATTGAATCAAACTGTGGAATCATTTCCTGAACCACACTCTCCCCCACATGAAGAAACAACCACGGATGACACATTGGATGATGTGATTGACAAAATTGGGAGATTGAATCTTGAATCAATCCCAACTCAGTCAAATGACCAGCCTGGGCCATCTCAGAAAGGTCCTCCCAAATGGCTGACAAAGACACTAGAGAATGTTCATCCTGATGAGGTTGGAAAAATAGGAACAAGAAGTTCCACTCAACAAATCGAAGGTGATGTAGATAATTTTGATTCCCCTGTTGATATGGATATTGCTTATAACTGTGAATTGAGTTTGTCTACATATCATGAACCAACTTCCTTCAAAGAAGCCGCTTCTCATGATGAATGGAAAGAAGCGATGCAGAAGGAGTATGATGCCTTGATAAAGAATGGCACTTGGAAGTTGGTTGATCCACCTTTGGGAACGAAACCAATTGGCTGCAAGTGGGTCTACAAGAACAAGTACAAAGCAGACGGCTCACTTGACAAGCACAAGGCCAGGCTTGTGGCAAAAGGATTCGCACAGAAAGAAGGAATCGATTATGATGAAACTTTTGCTCCCACAGCAAAATGGACCACCATCCGGACTCTCTTTGCCTTAGCAGCTCAGAGTGGATGGAAAGTCCATCAGATGGATGTAAAAACAACCTTCTTGAATGGAGATCTAAAGGAGAAAGTTTTTATGTCCCAGCCAGAAGGATTTGTGATAAAGGGTCAAGAACACAAAGTTTGTAAACTTGTAAAATCCTTATATGGCCTCAAGCAAGCACCACGAGCCTGGTATGAGAAATTGACCGAGCATCTTCTGAAACTTGATTTCAAACACTTTGATCTTGATGATGCAACTTTGTTTGTTAAGAAAGTTGGAAAAACAGTTGTATATCTTGTGGTATATGTAGATGATATTTTGATAACAGGAAACAATGAGAGCTATATTGCATCCATGAAGAAAGAGTTGAAGAAAGGTTTTGAAATGACTGATTTGGGTCATGTTCATTACTATTTGGGTATTGAAGTAATTCAACATTCTAAATTCATATTTCTTTCTCAAAAGAAGTACATTGGAGATCTCTTGAACAAATTTGGCATGGATGACTGTAATCCCTTAACCACTCCAATGGAACAAAACTTGAAGCTCACATCTATTGAAGGGAAGGAATTTGAGGATACAACTAAGTATAGACAGCTTGTAGGAAGTCTTATCTATCTGACCACCACCAGACCTGACATTTCATTTGCTGTTGGAATCCTCTCAAGGTTCATGCAAAAACCTTGTGAAGGACATTGGTCTGCTGCAAAAAAAGTGCTAAGGTACTTGAAGGGGACTCAAGACTTTGGACTCAAATATACACAGGTAGGCGACTTCAACTTGACCGGATACTCTGATTCAGACTTTGATGGCGACGAAGAAACAGGGGTGTCTACTACAGGTTACACCATGAGTCTTGGATCAGGAGCTGTCTCATGGAGATCACGCAAACAGTCAGTTCCAGCAGATTCCATGACCGAGGCAGAATATGTGGCAGCAGCTGAAGCAACAAAGGAAATTGTGTAGCTCCGGAAAATCCTGGAATATTTGCAGATGAAACAAATGTATTCCACACCACTCGTGATCGAAAACACTTTTGCAATAAAGTTGGCCAAGAACCCAAAGTTCCATGATCGAACAAAGCACATCAATACAAAGTACCATCTAATTCGACATCATGTTCAGGCCAAAACCATCCATCTACATCATTGTTCCACAAATGAGAAAACTGTTGACATCTTCACCAAAGCACTTGGAAGAGAAAAGTTTGAAAAGTTCAGATCGATGCTTGGACTCACCAACATCCCTTCGGATTAAAGGGGGGAATTTTGACACCTAATCCTATGGATGGGTGTGCATATGTATTTTTGTATATTATTTATTATTAGGAAATAAGGAAGGCCAAGAGTCATTGGGAGCTGAATCCCAATAGCCTCACCTCCCATCTATTACACGCATGTACATTCTTCGGCTAATGCACATTCTAGTTTTAGTTACCTCACAGTTGTCAATCATGCTTTGTATTTGAATGATAAACGGGGTTCTTAGCCAAGAAAATTGCACTTTGGCTATCAAAGTCTATCCTTATAGCTTGGCACATACCAACCCCATACTTGAACACAATCTCTTTTACCCAACCAAACTACTTCCTTTCTTGCATGAGTGCATTTGCTATGTGATACTGCCTTTGTAGTGAAAGCGCCACTACGGTACATCTTTACTCATCTGGCCCATTTGCACACTCCAAACCATTAAACACATACCCACTTATGAATCTTCTTTGGTCCGGATCTCATTGATCTGCACATCAACAAAACCACGAATGTCAACATTCTTCCGAATCCGTTTTCCACACAATGCTTGACTATAATCACTAGTGCCACGTAAATATACGAAAACTTGCTTCTTCTTTGTCCAATCCTTCACGGAAGTTTTAGCTTTAACCTACTCAATACTCACTTTGCATGTACAATGTCTGGTCTAGTACGATTCATTGCCACATCGAGCTACCTTTGCACTTTCATATGGAACACGGGACATATCCTCCTCTTCTTCTTGTGTCTTGGGACAACATTGAAATGAATAGCTTTATACCTACGAGAATAGGAACTTTCACCGGTTTACTATCCTGCATAATGAACCTCTACAATATAGTCTCGACATACTTCCTGCGGTTTAACGAGCTTCCTCTTCTTGATCTCTCTTAATTTCCATGCCCAAATATAGTTTGCAACACCAAGATCCTTCATGTCAAATTTGAAACAATTGGGTCTTCAAATCTTGGATAATTTCTTTGTCATTTCTAATCAACAACATATCATCCACATACAAGACCAAATAAATAACATGGTCACCAATTAATTTAAAATAAACACGGTGATCCTCATATGCAAGGGTGAAGCCAAGTCCCTGTATATAGGTATCAAATTTACGATACCACATCCTTGGTATTTGTTTTAACCCATACGGAACTTCTTCAACCTGCATACAGTTATTTCTTGCATATACGCAAATCTTCGAGGGTTGCTTCTGTGAATCCTCTTCTAGATCCCGAAGTGAAGAAATATTTGTCTTCACATCCATACATTTCTATCTTAAAATAAAATGCAGCAACGAGCGGATAAAAGTAATCTAATAGAAGTAACGCCAACGGAGAAAAAATATCACCAAAATCAATTCTAGACACGGGAATAACCTTTTACTTCTGGCAAGGCTTTGTATTTCTCCACCTTGCCTTCTACATTCATCTTCTTCTTAAACACCCATTTTCTCCCGATGGGGATTCCTTCCAACTTGACAACTCCACCAGATCCCATGCCTCATTTTTATGCAAGGATGTCATTTTATCAACCCATGGCCTCCTTCCCGAGTTTTCCATCCTCTTGAATCTGCCTCCTTGACGAGTTACGGGATCATCATCGGTTATAGTTAAGGAAAAAGCTTGAACAAAAAGCGAGATGGACTATACCTTCTGGTTGCCTCCTTTCCCAAGGCTGATCTTCTCAAAGCTAGGGTTTGTGGCTCTTCCTCTTTGAATCTTCTTCTTCCTTGAATTCTGATTCATCCTCCTTTAGCTCAAACTCTGTCTTCTCGGGTTCCTTTAGTGGGACTTCATGTGTAACAACATCTTTCACCTCTCTAAACACCACATCTCGTCTATACACAACCTTCCTTGTTGCGGGTTCCAAAGCTTGTAACCCTTTTAACCATCCTTATACCATCCAAGAATGCACCTTCCAGTTTATTATCCAACTTGGTCCTTTTCTCCTTTGGAACATGTACATATACATCACATCCAAATACATAGATGTGAAAGAAAGAGTTTCTTACCGAGTCCATACCTCATGTAGAGTCTTATCCTCCAATGTTGATGAAGGTGATACGGTAACTAGTATTGTCGGTCTCCATTTGCCTCTTAACGAGAATTATTGTCCTAACGTTACCCTTGAGCATGCTTCTTACCTTTTCTATCGGTGTTCTATTCATTCTTTACGAAACTCCATTTTCTTGGGGTGTGTATGGAGTAGTCTTCTACCGTGCTATACCACACTTCTTACGGGGAACTCTTCAAATTCCTTCTTGCGAAAAGGAACTCCCCACCATTATCATCCTCAAGTGGCAACTTTATCTTCTTCTGCGTACAGTTTTCCCTGGGCCTTAAAATTCTTTAAATTTGTCGAAAGACTTCGATTTCTTCCTCAAGAAATATGTCCATGAATTCCTTGAGGAAGTCATCATGAATGAAACATAGTACACGAGACTTTCTCGATGATGGGTGACACAGGTCCAAACACATCATTGTGCACAAGCTCTAATATCTTGTTCACACTCTTAGCACCCAAAGGAAAAACTCACCGGTCCTGCTTCATATACACAATGTTTAAAAATCGAAATCGAGAGAGAAATTAGACATACCTTCTCCATACCATTTCTATGCGGTATCAAAGGCCCTTCTCTCAATATGTCCGAGCCTTTGATGCCATAGCATGGTCTTTTCTCCCCGAGCGACTGAGCTTTCGGCTCCAATTTCGGGAACCACATATTGTTACACCCCATCAATAACGAAGTGCTACCTTGTAGCTTGTACGAGTTCCAATCGAACTCCCCGCATTAATACCGATGCTCCCCGAACCATCTTGCGGGCATCTTTCTTCGAACACTATTTTTACACACCCATCATTCATCTTGCTTACGAGAAATCAGATTTTGGCCAATGCGGGAATATACGAGAACACCGAGGAAGTGTTCTAATCCTTCCACCTTGCGGCTTCAACTTGACCTTTCCACATCCGACGATTACGGCCTTCCTATCATCCCTAGGAAGACATCACCACCATCATATTTCTCATACTCGCGAACCACTCCCTATGGGGGTGAAGTGAAAGGATGCTGAGTCAATCAACCATGACTCATGATCTAGAGGTGTACTTGAAGAAGAAGCCAAATACATCCCCACCTTCAGCAAAGGGTGGTTTTGCCTACGCCAAACTGACATCATCGAGATCCCTTTCCTTTCTCGAGAACTTTAGATTTGCATTCCTTTTGTAGTGTCCTTCCTTTCACATTTCCGACGCCTTTACAAAATTTCCGGGGAGATTTAGATCTCCCTCTAGATTTAAATCTCCCATAAAACTTATTTTTGTTTATATTTTGGGACCTTCCTTGTACGGATAAGGCATCTCCATTTTGACCCTCCATATTTCTCTGTCTCATTTCCTCTAATAACGAGAGTGAGACAATGTCATCAAATTCAAGGTAGTTGTATTGCTACCTATTTCAATAACCGAGACTATCCACAGTGCGGTAGGAGCAACAAGGCGATGCACTTATCTTCATACGAGATTTTAATATCAACGAGATGACGGTGACTTACCACGGTATTGAAGGCGTTCGAGATGCTGCGTCACTTGCAGTCTCCATCCTTCATCCTGGAGTTATACGGCTTTTGCCGGGAACAAATTATTCTCCGAGAGACTTAGATTGGTACAAAGTCCCAAGTTTTCCCACAAATTCTTCGTCGTAGCCACGAGATACATTCGAAGCAATGCGAGATACGAGACACACAACCTTGTTATTGCTCTTGGCCTTATGATCTAGTTCTTCTAGTCTTCATCGACATTGTCGTTGGTTTAGTACACGGATCTACCATGATCCACTGATCTTTATCCACCGACGGATCCTCCCATCTTGACCTTCCACAACTCTAAACTATTACCATTAAATTTCTCGATCTCTATCTTTCAGTACTCGCCATCTTCTTTCACGGCAAAAATCAATCCCGCGGATCTCCTTTCAGACACAAGGTCTACCTCGGAGCCCAAGAAAAAACCCTCGGCGACAGGCATCCCCTTGAAGCCGAAACAACTCTTATACCAAATGTAGGTTTTAACCCTGGCAGGCAGAAATTATCTACACACGAGTCTTATAGCGAGAAAATAAACAATAGCAAGAGCATAAAACATAAACAGAGATAAACATAGATATTTTCACGGATCCCAAATCAGGACGACCAAATTGATTTTTCATTATATTCCTTTTAGTGTTACAACACATATATATACATGTCGAAGCATACACATAAACCCCAATCCATTAACCTGGATTAGAACATAACCATAGTTCCCTTAGTGGATCTACAAAATACCAGGGGAATGAAAACCATCGTACCCAAAACCATGTGCAAACTCATGCACAAAACATGGGTGGGTCCCCCTATGAGTGGGACTGCATACCAAAAAAACTTTTACCGGAAATTGCACTTCATTAATATACCGTAGCAATGTATTGTGATGGGGCTAATTAAATCAGGAAAAGAATATAACACATACCCAATAGGAACTTGCTTTGTGAATTGGTATGACAATAGTTGAATCTCTAGTTGGAATTTTCTTAATATTCTTTCTGGGTTATAAACTATAGCAGGAGGATTTGGGTCGGTGAGATGCAGTGCGAGATT
Source organism: Pinus albicaulis (assembly GCA_034641835.2). Taxonomy (NCBI): domain Eukaryota; kingdom Viridiplantae; phylum Streptophyta; class Pinopsida; order Pinales; family Pinaceae; genus Pinus; species Pinus albicaulis. Next base: position 1,315,976,774 of record CM076574.1, on the reverse strand, counting down.
CTTTGTGAAGCAGTTTCGGACTACAACACGGAGAGATGAAAGTTTATAATAGTTTTGAAAACAAACCAATTTTACAGCAAGAATCTCTTGAATTCACATGGTATGTGGTTGGGCTTTATACTATTTAGGATTGATTCAACACATTCCCAAGGGAGTATGTGAGAACCGGTAAGTCAGCAAGCCTACTAGAAACCAATGGAGTCACCGGAGTGGATGATTTTACTTGTTTTGAGAATTTACTTTTTTTTTTTTTTTTTTGTCCACCATTAACAACTAGATACCAATCTTGAGATATTTTTGAGTTTTACGAGTTCTTTATATAGCACTAAGATTTTCAATAAGTGTCCCCAAGGGGAGTCGACATTATGTTGGGTCCCTGTAATTTTTCAAATTGGTAAAAGACCATCGTAAGGGTAACATCAAACCAACTTTGGAGTCCTAAGACCTAGCCTTCTTGGACTCGGGAAGACTCTCTCTATATTTGTATAAAAGATATAATGATGGATTTAGGATGCTAATTTTAGACTAGTTAAAATGATAAGAGTTGTTTGTTTGTTTGGTTTGGTTGCTTGTTAGGAAGAACATATAGAGTAAGAGAAGTTCAAACCATTGGGCTATGGAATCTGTAAAGTTTAAGAATTACATCAATAAAGGTCAAGGGTGTTCCACGGACAAGATAACAAAGCCCAAAATGGATCTTAATAGCTTATATGAATGTGGAAATGAACACTAAGTTGTGAATTTAGTAGCTTTAAAGGGAAATTAAGGATCCTTTATGGGTAATACTAGAACAAGAAGAGTCTTTAAGATCATTATTCTTTAGAAAGAACCAAAGGACGGGGCATACCATAAAATTCTTTGGTCGGGGCTTACCAAGTAAACTTTAAGACAACAATTCGGCAAATCCTAGAGAGTAGGAACTCCTAAATTCTCTAGCTATTCACTTTCCTACAAAGAAAACATTTAAGATAACAATTCAGTAATGATTAAAAGAGCAGGGAACTCCTAAATTTTTAATCAGACTTCAAAGACCTTTAAAGTGATTGTTCAAGATAGACAAAGGATAGGTCAAACCATAAATTTCTTTGGCCGAACTTTAGTAAGTAAACTTCAAATAAAGTCTTGAGAACAACATTTCAAGCATAACCAAAGGACGAGGAAAACCATAAACTTCTTCTGCTAGACTCTACTAAAGTTAATCTCAGAAAACAAACTAGGTAGACTGGAGAGCGAGGAACTCCTAAATTCTCCAATCGGACCAGTGAGAGGAAAACATTTAAATAGCAATGATGAGACTTAAGGTGTTGGACAACATATCTTAATCTAACTATACATTACTAAGAAAATTTATATACAAAATGGAAAAATAGAAGGAAACAATTACAAGATTAGAATAACATCACCATTTAACAAAAGTTGTTGAATACGAAAACGTGCTTGTTATTGATATCCAATCCAAAACGATTCTGACACTCAAAGCCAACTTCTTTACAACTCGAGTCTATATAGTATTTAGCCCAACAACCAACAATAATAATGTATCATACAAAAGCGGTATTTAGCTGCCAAAATGAGGGTGATCCTATTCTAGGGCTTCTAACAATAGTATTTCGGAGTAAATGAACTCTTGACTTATGAGACCATGCAGGCCCAAGGCAAGATATGGTATTTGTCAATCTAAAGTAATAATCTTTAATAAACTGCTTTGAGCTAACCTTGGATATTTTGACTTTATGACTTTATATTAATTTTATCATAACTTCTGAGCTACTTAAAAATATCTTTATTTGTTTTTGTAAGCTATGTTGCTTTGATTAAAAATAAAATGAGGCTTTAGGTGGAAAAAGGTGGTTGAGGAAGTAATGTTTAAGGGTTTCATTCAATTGGATGTCTCCACTTGTCATTTGCCTTTGATTTATCATTTATCCTCTATTTAAGTCTCTAATTTGCACCCTTATTCTTTTAATCCTTTTTTATGTTTTTATTTATCCTTTGTCTTTATCCTTGATTTTATGTGTTTAGCTTTAAGCTTTGTCTTCTAACTCTATTTTAAAACCATTTTAAACACTGAATTTATCTTTTAATCATGGCCTTTCTCTTGTGGTTTCTGACTATTTTTCCCCTTCGCTTGCATCTCTGTTTGTCGGATGGTTTAGATAACCATCAATAATCATGATTTATCGGTGATCAAGCTTGGTATAACGCATTTGGGTCCTTTAATGAAACAAGCTCTCTGGATCGTCACCTGTCACTCATTAAAACAATTTGGGACCTTTGAAGAAAGTCAACGATGGCTTTCGCCATTAAACATGCACGCAAACATGAATTAATTTAAAAAATTGCGTCGGGAGGGTTTTTATGTGTTTATCGGGGTTTTTGGATCGTGGGAGCACTTGTGGGCGAAAATGGCGGTCTAGGCCTTATCGCAAAGCCATAGGGCTGCGGATTGTTTTTGAATTGGGCGGCGACCTTTCTAATTTTGGCCGAGAAGCGGAAAAGTATTCACGAAAGCGAGAGGTGGTTTCGCATAAGCGAGGCGGTAAATGGTTTCGGGGGAGCAGATGTGATTCCATACATCGGATGACGCATGGAAAAGTGCGAGGGTGGCTTAGCCCATTTTGCTCGTTTTGGAAAAAGCTGCTTGGCGCATATAAATTTCGATGAGGGTGGCGAGGCCATTGGATCTCGAGGAGGATGAGATCGGCTGATGGAAGATTTGGAAGGATGGGCAGAGTCGGAAGATGGGGCCCGGGGACAGATGGCGGAGTCTCATTTGAGCACAAGGTTTGGTGGAGAACGGCGGGGTAATAAAAACAGAAGTGGAAATGCTTTGTATAAGGTGGAGAGAGGTTATATGAGAGGGAGTTTTAATGAAGTGGGGGGGAGGGCTTATTCTCGGGATAGGATCAGGGTTTTTATGGCCGTGGGTTAAGCATATGTGGGTAGGAGCTTAAGAAGAAGGAGCCCAGGTCAAATAAATAAAGCGGATGCGCTTTGTTTATTGGGTAAAGGAGAAGGTTTAAAACATTAAAGGAGTCTAGTTTTATTAAATTAAATGAGTTCTGTTAATAAAGTGGGTCTCAAATGTCAAATATAGTTTAAAACTAATGTAAAAAATGATTTTTACATTATTTGTATGAGATAGAAGAAAAGAGAAAATGGATGCAAGGAGGGTTTTTTGACGTGGGGAAATGAAGTGTAAGGTATGGGAAAAAGGAATTTTTGGCATGGGAAAAGAAGTAAATGACGGGCTTTGTGAGGTTAAACATGAATTTTCAGAGTGATAAGGTAAAAGCTGAAGATATGGAGAAATAAGGGATAGTGAAAATAGGTTTATAATGATAATGAAGGCGATTGAGGTTACCTGAAAACACATAATGTTTCAATAAATATTGTTTTCGAAGGCTCCATCAATCTATGATCATCCAAAGATAGTGAAAAATATTGATGACTAACAAATTAAAATGATTATAATAAGAAATATTAGAGCTTGTCATGAGGTTGTTGTGAGACAATTTGCATTTGGTTTAGTGATTTACATTAGCTTCGGTATATGTTTGGGTGATTGATTCGGTGATACGGTGATTCATATTCAAGTCTTAATACTGCGAGATACGTACACGAGATATTCTCCAAAAGCACGTACCGATACTTTGTATGATGAAGAACAATAATGTATACAATATAATGCATGCTTGATTAGGGTTTGCGGTGGCAATGGTTGGTTTATATGATTTGGTAACAAAGTATTGTTGTATTGATGAAGTTGGTATATTGGTTTGATATATATCGATCTCGTTTGATCTAGTTACATTGGTTATATTCGAAGACTTGATGATTCAATATTTGAGTAGTTGATTTCAGGGTTGTTAGGAATGGATCCAATTTGAAACATTATGAAAAGTGATCCACAAGAGGCGAGGATAGTAGTATTCAGAAAAGGGGGTTATAGCTCCTTCCCGTAGAAGGCCCCGGAAAATGAGAGAAGGTTGTAACCTTATGTAGGTGGGTGCACATTGTATTGGTGTGAGTCTACGCTTGATACAAGACTATAAGAAGTTTTTTATTTATAATAAAAGAGAAAGACATAACGATAAGCATCAATGGTGGTTTTCTCACATTGGGTTTCCACCAAAAAATCCTGGTGTTCATGTGTGTTGATGTGTTTCTTATGTGTTGATGATCTATTTTCTTCTTACTCCTCATAGTTTTACGCAATATATGTTTAATGAATAAATGATGCACTTGTTAAAGAACAACATACGATGAAGTATATGTAAAGTTAGTTCATTGGATACGCAATTTTTCTTTCATCGTAGTAGCGTACATACACGGAGTTCCTTTGAATAATGATCGCATATAGAAATTGGAACTGAAAAAGAAAAATTGAGTAAACTTTTAAATATTGATTCCCCCCCCCCCTCCTCTCGATATTCTTCTAACATTCACTTTAACCGACCCCTACGGGGTTAACATGAGTTGAGGGCTACTATGACATGACCTAACCTCTGACTTCTAGTTAAGGAAGTGGGGCCTACAAAGAATTTTTGATATTTCCTGCTACCAAAGCTAAAAGACACTTGGGGTAAAGAATCACCCTAGGTGGACAATCCATAACACGAGGCTCTTTTCCTTTGCTTTGGGCCCAAGCGCACCCATAATAAGGAATGCATCGTTATAGGTCTCCAAACGCATGCAAAACACGCATCCATGCGATTATAGCCCAATTCCTCTAGTTTTGAGCATGCGGTCCCGAGATTTGTGCCATTTTCAGGCTGGCCTCCAGGACCACGCAAAACTTCTCGTAACTTTCAAGAATGATAAATAACATGATGAAAAAATCCATTTCATACAAAATTGAACAAGATCTTGACCTAACCCTTGCCTAAACTGTAACAATCATTTTCGTCGAACACATGGTAAACATGCAAGCTACAAGTCATGAACGCATATATGATTATATGAGTCTAAGAATTATCTAAGAAAACACCAGAGAACATAATTCCCTCCATAATAGTATCAAGAACACTTGTTGGCATATACATTCATTATCCATCAAATGCTTATCAAATCTTTGAGAAAATCCATAGCTAGAACACATTATAGATCCATGCTTATAACCAACATATAACCATATTATTAACCATGAAAAAACAACCATCAAAACATCATAATAAAAAGTGATCATATATTGCCATAGGGAATCACTCTTATTAAATTATGCGAATGCCAACCAATTTAGAACTTCCACGTACCCGGTGACCATAGTTGGATGAACCAAATCGTTGTTTTAGCCAATGCTTACAAAGTGCCATTTTCCGAGCATGAATGTGGGATATCAAGACACAAACAACCGGGGCTTCCCGAGAGATTAAACCACCTCCACCCTCGAGCCTACCTCGATCTTGCCAAAACCGGTCAGAGATCCACCGAAGCCCAAAACAAGCTTAAATACCTGAAATTTCTTACGATACAGGAATTTGCTGTGTCTCCACCCACCTATTGAGGGCTTCTTGGAGATTAAACCACCTCCACTCCCAACCCTTTGGAATTTTCCTAAGACCACCTCACCTGTTCCAAAACATTACGGTAATCGAAGCTCAACCGGAAAAGAATTCCACCACCACATGGTTATCTAGGAAATGACAAGGTTGGAAACCATTATCCTAATAAACCAAAACCCATGTCAATGAAAACAAACCAACACCTCAGTTATAAAATCACACACATGCAACCTATTACCTACAAATTCCTCCTGTTGAAGCGCATGATCCAGCCTTCCTTGCTTGTTCTTTGCTTTCCTTGTCCTTCTTTTAACCTTTCTTCTTTCCTCTCTTGGCACCCTTCTCCTCTCCAAATGCGGCCAGAAGCCAAAACTAAAAAAATTCATAATGACCAAAATATAAGCTAAAAAAGCCATGAACTGATCCTCGAAGCCTTTTTTATCAATGAGGCCTCTAATCTCTTCATTTTCCTTAATTTTCCCTTCAATTTCCTCCTCATGAAAATATGTGTCCCTTCACCCCTCTCTTTTCTCCTATTTGTTGATTTGTGTAGCTTGGGAGGTACTCCAAGCCCGAGGCATCGAGGTTTGGAGGACAAAAGCGCCACAAGGGCAGCTTAATGAACTTAGAACCCAAGTGATGAGTTTTACTCATCGTGATTTGGGACAAAACCATAATGAAGATATTGGAATATTATGGATGAGGATGAAAGTGCTTGATGATATGATTCCAACGCATAAAGAATTGTGCGAATCGAGGTTGTAGTTAGAGAGAAATAAATTTTTGAAGTTGACTATGTAATTATTGGTTGCCAAGTTAATTTTATTCAGTGTAAAAATAGTACCCGATAGAAGAGGGTCTCTTCATGTGATTTCGTTGGAGCCTTAAAGGCTATAAATAAGAGATGCGTTGGATTCATTTCCTCATCCAAGTTTGGAAAACATTACTACGGGAATTTTCATGGAGAAAAGGAGTACAAACGATCGAGAATTAACTTAGAAATCAACGTGGGTTTTCACATTTTCTTTAGGTACAATGTGGTGTGAACAATGTTGGTTGAAGGTTGATTTATTGGTGTGTTTTTCAAGGCAAGAAATCCACAACAAAGACAAGTCAAGCATGGATAATATTTGCCCATAAAACAACGTGAAATAAGCTATAGGTACAATGTAAATATGAGGTTATTTTATGCACTAATGACAAGTACGAATTGACTATTTTAAGTACAGAAATTTGGTGCCAAAAGGAACGGACACCAGGGGTAGGAGTTTGAAGAAGGGTGAATGCGGTGCTTTAGGGCATTTTGTTTGGGCATGTTGGGAGAGATCAAGGACTACGATGAAGTTGTTAGTTAGGCCGCATGCCATGGCCAACAACTTGAGGCTATTTCTAGGTTGCTTTATAGGTGTTAAGGTAGGAAAGGAGACAACATAGTGTTGGAAGGGTCTCACCTTGAAGGACCACAATCCTAGAGGCTTGAAGTGTTGGCTTGTGTGGAGGTTAAGGGCTAGTAGGTGTGCCCTAACAAGTGGTGCAACAATCAACAAGTGAATCAAGGTGAAACAACAATGCATTTGGGAGGATTGTTGGGTCAAGTGTTTACAAGTATTGGATCGGTTGGAGTAGCCAATGGAAGTCGTGTGTTGGAGTTGAAGTGGGTGTCGAGAAGACTTCAATTGGAGTAGATTCCACATTGATTGGATTGGGTGCCATAGGACTATCTTGAAGGACGAACAGCGAAATTTGAGGTCGAATGAACGGCGGTGTCGAAATGAAACACTATGATGGATAAGAGTTGTTGCTAACTTGGCGAGATTGGAGCTTGGGTATTGTGACCCTAGAGGAGCGATTGGATTAGCCCAAGTACACTCTACTCAAAGGATGCTTCCAACAATGTTGGGGGGTAGCCCTCCTAGAGTCTCGATGCGTAGATGCCTTAGTGGACTAAGGAACTACTAGTGAAAGCGGTTCGGAAGCGAAGAATCGACGGAATGAGATAAGACATTGTGTTTGTAGGTGTATCTTGTATACCAAATATTGTTATTATTCAAATTTGGTTTAATATAACTAAGATTGGGGATTGTATATTATAGTATAATTTTATTTAAAATTGTGAATATTGTGCATATGCTTGATTCTTGCTTTATATTTTCTATTGTGCAAAGTAGTTTATGGTTGAGATTCTTGGTTTGGTAGCATCAATGATTTAAGACTCTAACCTAGATCGAGTCATTGGAAATTCAACGGGGGTATCCAGTGTGTTTGAACTACTTTGGAAGCTAGTAAATTAGATTTTGCACAACTTGATACAACATGAGAGGGAGTTGGTCACATTGTGAGTGAAGGAATTCACTACAATGTCGAAGTTGTAGGTAGGTATATAGTATGAGGATAGGTTTGAGAGGTTTCCAACTACACTCCTTGGAAGGAAAGGATCGAGGAGTTGGTCTTGCAAGTCAACGAGGATACGGGAGTTTGCGAGAAATAGGTCCAAGCAACCATAAAGGATACGAAAGCGAGGATGATAATCCTTGATGGTGTGAAAGGTTCCTCGATACCTCATGTGTACGGGAAAGAACAATGTGCATGAGACATGGATGGCTCTTCAAAAAAATTCAGGGAGGTGGAAACCGAGCTGAGTGCTGATGCTTTGGAGGATAAATTGAAATCCACCAATATGTTGAAGGTGAAGGAATGACTTCATAACAAGGTTGTCTCAAGTTCAAGATGAGCTTGATGTCATCGGTGTCAAAGTTTTAGATGAAGATATAGTAAGGATTTTCCGGGAATGTAAGCCATTCACCAAAGGAATCATTGCGAGAGAGAAGGGCGCGAGAATGGAATAGGCTTGTGGGATGAATTCATTCAAGAATATTTGCGAGACGAAAATATTCAACCATCGAGGAAGGAAGGTGAGGATATGGCTCTTGCATCAAAAAATGAAGGGTAAGCCAAAGAAGGACTTGAGCAAAATTAAGTGTTTTAAGCGTGGTGAGATAGGTCCTTTTTAAGTCGAATATCTGTCGAAAACATGAAATAAACGAGAAAGTAGAAGAAGAAAGCAAAACGAGACCTTTGGTGTTGCTTTGCTTCAGCGAAGATGGATAGAGATTGGAAGAAGAATATTTTTCTATGATTACTCATTTCTCACGGTACTATTCGAGAGGATGGATGGTACGTGGACAATGGTGCAACGAAGCACATGACTTGAGTCATAGGAGGTTTGAGACTCTAGATGAATGGGGCTCGAAGTTGCACATGGTGTTGGGCGACAGAGTCGGTTAGAGATCCGAGAAGTTGAGGGTGGTGCCATTCAAGATGGAGACGGGACGTATGATGTGGGTACATGATGTATTGTTTGTACCAAGACTCGAGATATAGTGTGATCTCCTCTCGATGATAGAGAGGAAGAGGGGTTTGATTTATTGTTCCCGGGATGGGAAGGTAAACTCGAGCCTAGAGGCTCTAAGTACGATGGGATTGTGCTTGGATTCGAGAGAGCATGGTCTCTACAAGTTTACGGGAAAGTACGAGCATCATGTGGGAAGAAGCAAGGACAAGTACGGAGTTCCGGAAGGGGCGAGGAGTAGGTGTAGGTGCAAGTGAAAACCGTAGGAGAAGGTACGGGTTCCGAGAAAAAGTTACAATTTCAAGAGAGGTCCGAGGTTCCGAGCTCGAGAGATAGTCAGAATTCTGGGGAGTTTGTAGATTCATAAGGAGACAATTTGCAACCCAAGAAGGTAGATAGTTGGTGGGAGAAATGTTCACCACATGCGGCAAGAAGGAATCATGGAAATATTGGAAAATGATGTTTTGGAGAAGAAAAAAGAAGCGAGGCTTTAGTGATATGTTTTTGAAAAATCATAGTTCATATTACGGGGATTGTTGCAATTGTGAGCAATAGGAATTGGGAAAGTATTGCGAGCGAGAGATGATGAAGATGAAGTACTTCATTGGCATGAGAGTTATCTCCCTCGCTAAGAGGGAGTGTTGATTTGTGTAGCTTGGGAGGTACTCCAAGCCCAAGGGTTCGAGGTTTGGAGGAAAAGCGCCACAAGGGTAGCTGACTGAGGTTGGATCCCAAGTGAGGGTTTGTACCCATGTGATTTGGGCTAGCCATGATAAAGATATGACATGTGTGATAGCGCTCGATGATATGATTCCAACGCATCAAGAATCATGCAGATGCGAGTTGTCGTTTGTAGGAATGAATTTTGAAGTTAATTTGTGTAATTGTTAGTTTTGCCAAGTTAAGTCGACTTGGTGTAAAATAGTACTTATAGAATGGTCTCTGTGTGATTTCATTGGAGCCTTACAAGCTATAAATAGAGGACGTTTTGGAGTCATTTCCTCATCCAATTTTGGGCAACGTTACCTCATTTTTGTGGAGAAAAAGGAGCCACAAAAAGGAGTACATACAATTAAGAATTAGCTCTGTGAAATCAGTAACGGAAGCTTTTTGTTTTGTTGTCGGTACGGTGTGGCGTGAACAAGGTTGGTTGAAAGGCGATTAAGGGTTGATTTGTTGGTCATTTACAAAACAAAGATCATATGAACAAGTCAAGCATGGATAAAGTATGCCTAAACAATGTGGAAAGGAGTTGTAGGTACAATGTAAATCTCGGGCTATTTTTATGAGCTATTTGAGGTACGAGATTTCTTGTTTAAGTGAGGGCGGGTGTGCCAAGGAGTAGACACCAAGTTTGAGTTTAAAGAAGGTTGAACACAATTGTTTAGGGAAGTTTTCTTGGGCCTATTGGGAGATTGAGGCTACAAGTTGTTGAGCTGGGCCGTGAGCCATGACTTAACAACTTGAGGCTATTTCTAGGTTGCTTTGCGGTGTTAAGGCATGAAAATGGGCAATGTAGTGTTGGAAGGGTATCACCTTGGAGGACCGTAGCCCGAGAAGATTGAAGTCTTTGAACTATGTGGAGGTTAAGGGCTGATGGGTGTGCCTAACAAGTGGTACAGCAATCAACATGTGGAAAGCAGGAGTGAAACAATAATGCATTTGGGAGGATTGTTGGTCAAGTGTTGACAGGTATTGGATCATTTGGAGCAACCTATGGAAATACATGTATTGGAGTTGATGTGGGTGTCAAAATACCTTCAATTAGGAGCATATTCTATAAGGATTGGATTGGGTTCCATAGGATTGTTGGAGGGCGGCATGTTGGCTACCCAAAGTAGCCCTAGATGAGCTATTTTGAAGGAAAAAGAGCAGGTTGAAGGTCGGGTGAAGGACGATTCGAAGTGCAACACTGCGATGAATGAGGACTGTTTCTATCTGATGGATTGGAGCTTGTGTATTGGCCAACCTAGGGAGTAGATTGGATCAGCAAGTACACTCTACAAAAGGACGTGTAGCGGTGTAGAGTCTCGATGTGTAGATGGCTTCAGACTAAGGCACTACTAGTGAGCGATGCGAAAGCGAAGGACCGACGGATGAGATACGACATTGTGTTTTCGATGTATCTTGTATACAATAGACTACGTATTATTTAGATTTGGTTTAATATAACTAAGATTGGGGATTGTACATTATTGTGCAATTTTTTTTTAAAGCATGTATATTGTGCATATGTGATTTATTTCTTTATATTTTTTGTTGTGCAAAGTATTTTATGATTTAAATTATTGGTTTGGTAGCATCGATGATTTAAGACTCTAACCTAGACCCAAGGTCATGGAAATTCAACACTATTTTCCTTTATTTTTATAAATAAATGCCAATTAATGCCTCTTGCCTTTTCCAATGCCTTTGTAATTTCCTTAGCCATAAATACGTAGAAAATGATGCCCACTGTAATTTTTTCCCAACATTCGGCATGGAATACATGTCCCATGACCTTGGTCTTATCAAGATCATGAGTCACATAATTATGCTCATGCTCATTTAGTTTCCTTGACTCATAGCATACCACTGCCCCTCCTACATCAGGGCTTTCAACCACGTCCTCTCTTGCAAAAATTTCATACCACGAACTCTTTATCGGGATTTACTGATCTTTAGAACTTCGGGAATTTGTAAGCAAATGCTTCATCTACTCAAACTAGCTGCACATTACTCTGTCCATTAAAATTTCTTTCCTTTCCCCTGCAATGATGTAATAGGATAGGAAATCCATGAGAATTTCTTGATTAACCTCCTGTAATAACTTGCTAGTCCCATGGACAGTCTAACCTCATCCATCTTGGTTTTCCCATTCATGATAGCTGCGATCTTTCCAAGGTCTCACATTATACCTTCCTTAGAAACAACATGTCCCAAGTAATGAACTTTTGTCTAAAATAAACTACGCACTAAGCTTGGCATACAAGCGATACTCTCTCAACAATCTTAACAATGTTACTAGATGTTTTGCATGCTCTTCCTAGATTCTTAGAATATATCAAAATGTCATCAATGAACATTGTTAGGTCCCTATATACTAATGTAGCCCCTTATTATTGTTAGTGTAGCCCCTTTATTGTTATTATTTGTGCCCATGTAGTCCCCATATTGTTATTGTTGTTCCCCATAACAATAACAATAACTATTGTTATTGTTGTGTCCTTGCATTATTATTTTTATGTAGGCTCTAATTATATTGTGACCCCTTAGATTCCTATATATAGAAATGAGGTTTTTTCATTTGAATATCCCAAAGAATTATTTATTTATGTAATGTAAGAGAGTTTCCTCCTTGAAGAGCTAATTTTTAAGTTGTTGATCTGTCTTCTCTTCTCTTTTTGTGAGCTAGTTGCATAACATTTGTTATCAAAACTTGGGATTCTAGGGTTTCTCTTCTTGAACGGTCATCTTGGAATTTTCGCTATAACGTTTATTTCTATGAGGCTTCAGAAGTTGAAATTTTAATAATGTGGGCCAAAATATTGGTGAACTTGTATAAAAATTCCGGATTTTGGTTCTCTATATTTTTAGAGATATGATCCGGGAAAAGTTAGAGTTTGTGCGGGTTCCAAAATTCGGTCTCAAATAGGTGACCTGGGGAAAATTGTCCTTAACTGGAGTTTCGGGCATTGAATTGAATTATGTAAAAAGTGCTTTGAAAGTGCACAGATTGTAGTTTTTCATGTGGCAATTTCGGAAGCCAAAAGGTGAAAACGATGACAAGTGGCACTCCGTATTGGAGATCCAAAATCACAAAGATACAATAGTTTCAATATCAAGCTCCTAAAAAGCTAGAAAAAGATGTGTATTTTTTAATTTTGCATAAAAGTTTGTTTGAAGTGATTTAAAGGGTATATTGAAGCATATATATACGCATTTGGTCCTAAAATGCCTCCCATACAAAAGAATTCTACACCCATTAAGCCCTCAAAAGACCTACTATAGTAACATAGAAGAGAAAAGAAAGTGCAACATGATATATAAAAGATGCAGACCAAGTGCAACAAATTTCGCTCTCACAAAGAGTAACCAAAAATGAAATGAGACTAATATGGATGATTTGAAGCATGGTTTGGAAACCAAACATGGATAGTTTGAAGAATGGTTTAAAATCGGACATAGATGGTTTGAAGAATGACATGGAAGCTAAGATCGATGGTATGAAAGAAAAACATAAAGGCGGCATGGAAGACTTGAACATTGGTCTAAACGGACATGGAAGGTTTGAAGGAAGGTTTGACAAAGTTGCTACGAAATTATTCTAATTGCGAAAATTTAGTAGATGAAACTCATGATGAGAACAAAAGAAATGTTAATCGCGATTTCATAGACTCCAATGTTGGATTGAAGACCACCATATTCCAAGGTGATATGAGAAGTTTGATGGCAAGGATGCGACAACATAGGATACTACGGATGGAGCAATATTTTGATCTCCATAATGTACAAAACACACACGAAAGGTACGCATTGCAATTCTATATTTAGGGCAATCAGTTTGGCCAGCAGTATCAATGGATTTGTTTCTGTAAACTACTTGTCACTTAGTCGATTTTTACGGAGGAAATGATAGCCACATTATGAGGATACAAAAAGCAACACCTTCTTTAGCCAATTCATAAATCTCAAACAAAAAGGTTTAATGGTGGAATACATTGAGGACTTTAAAAAATTGAATATAAGCGTAAATGATATTCCGAGAATGGGATTGATGTATTCATAGGGATTATAAAGGATAACATCCAACATGAGGTTCACCATTGGGAACCTAATTCATTGGAGAAATAATTCGAGTTGGCAAGAAAAAATTGAAAGCAAATTTATGGCAACGAGAAGCCTACCACTCACAACTATAAATATGGAAGTGTTATTTGCTCCTAGCCTCCCATAACCTACAAGTTTGATAGCACAATAATAATTGGAAGAAAAAAGAAAAAGGGATTTGTTATAGTTGTGATAGCAAATACGATGAGAATATAAAGCGTCTTGAAAATAAATTATTTTACATAGATTGTGAAGGAAGAAAAGGAACATGAAACTTCAAAAGAAGAGGAGGATATACACCAAGAACCAACCTTAGAGAAAGAAGAAATGAATCGACCATATGTTATGTAATGCATTGGCAAGAATTATCGCCAAAGGACAATCAAAGAAATGACAAAAGAGTGCGTTCCCGGGAAGTTACCGACGAGGGCCCAGCTAATCATTTGGAAGTCCCTTTGAGGGCTCCTATTAAAACGATCATGCTAGCGATGCGCCTCGGATCTATACACGACCAAGGAGGCCCTGTTTAGGAAATGCACGGAAAGCGAGAGACGGACCTAGAAAATCCACCATGAGTGCACCGGGGAGCACCCATGCCTCGTAAGCGAGCCTCTTGGATTGAGAGGGCGTGGAAGACACCAACATATGGATCATGGACTCGAGAGGGCATTTGGATGTGTGCAAATTCGAGAGTACCCGATCCTCCCATTCTCTACGCACTGCGTCCTAGGCCTCCACGTTGACCTCTTCTAACCGGGAGGAGGCCATAGCGCGCGAGATGCGCTGTCATATCTTGGAGGAGGATCCAAACAAAAAGGATGATATAGAAACACCATGTTGCACGGTCACTCAACTCTTTTTAGTTTTCTATTATTTAGATCTTATCATAGAAATTTTACTTTCTGATGCTACGACACATTTTGTAATTTTATAGAGTGTTATTACCTGAACAGGTTTCCTCCAAGGATGTAGCCCCATCTGCACTACTTTGAAAGCAATGAAGGCTGGGATTGGATAAACGCAACTTGCAACTTAGCCTTTAGCATATGTAATGTTTTATTTCAAATTAATATAGTTTAGCCTAACTTACCCAAAAAAAATGCATTGGCAAGAATTACCACTCCTCAAACTATCAAGATAGAAGGACATATCAAGAAGAAAAAATTAATAATTTTGATTGATTCGAGCGATACACATAATTTTATTCACTATAAGAGAGCTAAGAGATTAGATTTCTTCCTATATCCAACTTATAGGAGTGTCAAGTGATGGTTACCAAATAGAGGAACTATAAATTTCTCTAGAAAAGCCATAATATCAAGCTAACCATGGGGCAATATGTATTGAATAGCTCAATGCTTTCCATTCTGAGTGGTTTTTATTGATGTTGTACTAGGAGTTCAATGGTTACAATCTTTGGGTATGATAAATTTTAATTTTCAATAACTTTTCTGAAATTTTTGGGAAGGAAGAGGAGTGAATTAAGGGGTATACGTAGGGATACCAAGAAATATAACCAGCTCTAATGGCATAATAGAAACTTCTAAATAAAGAATGATGAAGCATAATTACACAATTATGCACACTAGAGTTTCAAACATCAAAATCATCTATTTCTCAGGATCTATATAAAATGACCTTGGACAATCATTCCAAGGTATTTGAGGTCCTAAAGGTCTCCCACCTATTCGTAGTCATGATCATGCTCTTCCATTTGATTCAAAAGTGTTCCTCCAAACATCGGGCCTTACGGATGTCTATGCCCAAAAGAGAAAATTTGAACGTATGATTGCGAAATGCTGAAATTTTGGTATCATTAAACCTAGTCAAATTTATTTCTTTGCTCTAGTAGTATTGATGCACAAGAAGGATGAATCATGGTGCATGTGTACGGATTATAGCGAGCTCAACTTGACTCCTTTATTGAAGATAAATTTCTATTCTGTCATTGATGAATTATAGGGAGCAATTTACTTCACCAAGTTGGATCTCCGTTCAAATATCATCAAATTAGATTGGAGACCAAAGGCATTACGAAAACAACATTTAGAACTCATGAGGGTCATTATGAATTTTTGGTCATACCTTTTGGCCGTACCAATGCACCTTCTACATTTCAAGGGTTGATGAATTCCATTTTCAAACCCTTAAAAAATTATTGTTAGTATTTTTTGATGATATACTAATCTACAACATGTCTTGGAAGGATCATTTTCAACATGTTGACATAGTGCTCAAGATATTGGAGGAGAAATAATTATATGCAAAAACCTCCAAATATTTCTTTGGAGTATATGGGAGGTGGACTATCTTGATGTATTGTATCTCATAAGGGTGTTAAGGTAGACCCTAACAAAATTAAATCCATTAAGGAATGGAAAATCCCACAACCATGGCTTGTCTGAGATTTCTTGGACCAACATGGTATTATCACAATTTTGTTAAGAATTATGGGAAAAATAGAAAGCACCTCTAACAACATTACTAAAAAGATACATTTTCTTGGACTCCAAAAAGCAACTAAGGCCTTTGAACATCTTAAGAGGCAATGTGCCAAGCAGTGTAGCTACGCCCGGACTTCACAAAAACCTTTATTGTTAGATGTTACTCGGGAAATGGAATTGGTGTTGTTTTGTGCAATAGGAAGACCCATTGCTTTTGAAAGTCGTCCAATCAAAGGAAGAGTATTTACAAAAACCTATTTATGAGAAGGAAATGTTGGCAATAATACATGCCTTTGTGACTTCAATGGCAACCTTACCTAATGGGAAGCCACTTCAAGGCAAAAATAGATCATGATAGACTTAAATACTTTTTTTGGAACAAAGATTATCTTCGGAAGAGCAACAAAAATGGGTCACAAAGATGCTGGGTTATGACTTTGAAATCTTCTACAAAAAAGGAAGCTAAATGTTTTTGCGGATAGCTCTCGAAAAGGATGAGGATGTGGAAGAATTGCTTTGTGCACGTTTCTAATATCCAACCAAATTGGATAATTGAAGCAATGGAGGAATGGAAAAAGGAATGACAAAAGAACTATGGACACTCATTCAAAAGGCTGCTGACAAGATTCAATACATCTGATACATTTAGCTAGAAAATGATTCATTATGGTACAAAGATCACTTATATCTTTGTAAGAATTCCCCATAGAAAACAAAAGATTCTTTTGGAATTGAACACCACTCTCCCTTAGGAGGACACTCAAGTTTTCTTTTGGGATGGCCTTAAATCTAATATTCAAAATTTTGTGGCAGAATATTTGGCAGTGCACTTAAACAAAGTAAAGTTGAGACAATTAAGACCCCGGGTCTTCTACAACCCTTTATCCATTCCAGTCAATGTTGGAGGAGGTTTCAATGGATTTTATCATAGTTTTACCCCAAGTCGAAGGAAAGAAGTGCCATCATGGTGGTAGTTGGTAGACTTGCAAGTATGCACACTTTTTGTGCCTTATCTCATCCATTTAAAGTGTCTCTAGGTTGCTACTACATTTTGAAACAATTCAAAAGCTACATGGAAACCCAAGATTATTATGGCAGCAAAGATCCCATTTTCCCCTTTGGAAAAATTTGGATGAAATTATTTTCTTGTCTATATAATCAACTAGCTCATAGCTCATCTTATCATCCTCCAATCGATGGGAAAACAGAGATAGTGAACAAATATTTGGAAGGGTATCTTTGTCACTTTGTATTTGATAAACAAACACAATGGGTCGAGTAGTTACCTCTAGGCCGGAATAATTGATGCTGCCTTCCATCTTGCGGCAAAATTGACCCCATTTATGGCACTTTATGGATATCATCCATCGTCCATCACATCATCTTTAAGAGAAAATTTTAAGGTTCAAGTAGTAGAAGATCACATCGAGCATAAACAATAGGTTATCCAAATCTTAAAGGATAACCTCACTTTGTCACATAATCAAATGAAACAACGGAGTAGATCAACATCACAATGAAAGAAGTTTTGACGTAGGCGACTAGGTAATTTTACGGCTACAACCATACAAACAAATGTCCCTCAAGCAAGCTAAGAAGGATAATAAATTATCGCCAAAGTACTATGGGTCACTTACAAGGTATTGGAAAGATTGGTACTACGGAATACAAATTGGAGCTTCTGCTTCTTCGTGAGAGCATCTAGTTTTCCATGTTTCATGCTTAAAAATTTAGATGACAAGCTCCACTTGATAATATTTCCAAAACTTGATGAGGAAGGAAAAATCATATTGGAACCTAAAGCACTCATGGAAACAAGAACTCAAAAACTACTAAATCCTATCAATTTCAAAGTGTTACACCATTTTTTGGTCATCTAACCTATTGTCATTAGATGGACCAATTTTCATGTAAGACGAATTTTACCCTAAGTAAAATTGCTTTCACTATGTGAAATAACTTAGTAAAACACCTTTTATTAAGTTGTTTATGGTCTAACGGGAAACCCCAAAAGGAAATAATAAGCAAATCTATATTTGTTTATATTTCCTCAAGAAATAATTAGTTGAATATCAATTCAATTATTATTCTTGGTCATATTTAACTTAAAACAAATCAATTAAATAAATCCTTATTTATTTGATTATTTCCTAGGAATAAGTTATTTAATCCTCATTTAAATAATATTCGAGTTAAATTTACGACTAAATCATTTATAAATAATTATTTATTTAATTATATTTCCACCATTTTCCTTAAAAATAATAAATTATTTATTTATTTATTTATGATTTATAAATAAAAGTTTGACCCAAGTCAAAAATCCTTTTCCTCTAATAAATATAATAAAATATTCCTAAAGGTGGTTCTAGAATTTGGTTAATATTTTATTCATACCCGAGTTCTGAGCCCTAATATTTTGTTATAAATAGAAGGGTTTTCCCATTCATTTGTCACCTTTCATTGCCTACTAGATCACTGCGGAATCTATGCTCTTGGTCTTGACTTTGACCCATCATCATTGTCAAATTTTCTACCATTCCACTTTGTGAGCTCCCTTTGAGTTCTATGTTTGTCTGGGTTTTCTACACCAACAAGAGAGAGAATTTTAGATGCGAAGTGTTGAGGACTTTCAAGAACCCATCCCATCGAGGGGGATTGGGAAACACCTTTCTTGTTTTCCTCTCGAGGTGCCCTTTAATATAAAAAATTATTTCAAAAACATTGTTCTTGTCTTGTCTATTGGATGCATGGAGCAAAATTTCATTTCCTTTAGCAATGTCTTTTTATGCATAGATGCGGATTTGTCACCATTTGTGTGATCGACTAGTAACGATTTGAAGATATTGGCAGCCATAATTAATGTTAGGGCTATTTGTTATGTGTAGCTAAAGTGGTATTTTCGAGCAAAAGATTCATACTAACAATTGGTGACTCCATACGGGTTTTATTTTGCAGCATTTGTCGTTGTATCTATTCCTGCATATCCGACTATTTCGAGACCCCGGGGTTTCTCTTCGATTTTTTTTATTTTTCCTATTTTTATGGTGTTTTCACCTCTAAAACCCTCAAACATTAAATTTTTTAACTTTCGTGTATTTACACGGCCCTATTGCGCGAGGTGACGGACACATCGACACTTATTTGAGACAACTTTTTCGAAATCTGCCGTAGAGACCTGGATACACGATCGCACTTATCGGCCCCAAGCACAACGACTTGGCCTAGAAGGCGCACTTTTTGCCCCAAAACTACGACCTGGACTAAAAACGGTCGGAACTGCGAGCACACTTTTACTGCACTTTTCCAACAATTTTTTGGGTTTGTACGAAGCACGTCGGGGTTTTCCACCTCTTGTCTCACTCGTTTGAACCTATTCCTTCTGTTTCACTCAACTAAGTGGGAATCTTGCCCCTTAGGGCCTTAGTACCCTCCACTTTTTGTGGAAGTTTTAATTTGTTTCGGACATCGTTTTAGAGTTTCGGCCTTGTTCTTTTAAGATGCGATACCTCATTTCGGATCCCTTTAGATTCGCTCTTCTCCTTTCAAATCACCTCATATATTTTTGTTTGGGTTTACCTCTAGGGTCACACTCCTTGTCCCTTCTACGCTAGTTGATTTCCCCCTTTGTTGCAGCAACCTTGTCTACTGCCTCTTTGTTGTTTACGCACACTCTTTCGGCCAGTTTCTCCTTTAGATCCTGTCCTCAGGCCTTAGATCTATTGGCCTCTTTTTAGTGTGTTTTTCTTAGATTTTTTCCCTCTTTTGAACTAGTTTTGAGAGACTAGTCTTCTTGGGTTAGATCGATGCATTGTTAGGCTGTTAATTTTCTATTATTTCAGTCTTATACTTTTCTCTGCAGATTTATTTTCGATTCTGTGACACACTTTTTCTTTTTACTCTCAAAACGTCTAGTTTAAATTAAAATTAACACCACGCACACATGCTTGACCTTAAGTGAAGAAGAGCCTGGTTAACACTTGCTTTGGCAAAGACTTTAAAATCCAAACCTTTGCACCTCTCTGCCCTTATTTAAATGACCTCTTGATTTTTTCACCTCCTTTGCCCTTGTCGGTTTTCTTCTTCCCATCATCATTGCACCTCAATGTGTTTATCTCGGGAACTTCTTGGCCTTCACCCTCGGTTTACGGTTGGTCGAATTACTCCTTCCGTCGTCGTCGAGTTAGTCCTCCCCCGAGTACGCACCTCGACTCTTCTTTTGATTCTTCGTTTCTCCCCACTCCTTCAAGTTCTCCCCACTGTTATTCACCATGTCTAGTTCGGGACCTAACGCTAGCGGCAACCCCGATCCTCTTGTTGAGTCACATTTCTAGTGGAACCACCATTGGAACTACCTCGGCCTCCTTTGCTCCCTTATATTCTTGGTCTCAGTCTCTGCGATTTCAATCGGTTGATCACGAATCCTATCCGCCACGATGTTAGTTGGCACCTTTATGCCAACCAAGCTCCCTCCCAGGCATTCCCAAGTTCGAAAGGCCTTACTAGTGAAGATCCCTCCAACCATATCGATCTTTCCACATGTGGTGTTCATCCAATTCCATTGCGGTAGTTCTTCCATCTTGTCTTAGATTGTTCCAACGCATGCTTACCGGTGAAGCTTCTAAATGGTATGTTTATCGAGTAAACTCTTCCCATCTTGCCTTTGAGACCATTTCCCAAGCACCTTATCTGTTCCTAGCTCCTCTCTATACGACAACGATGTAGAACTCTTTATTTATTTCCGTCAATCATCTTCGACTCGCCTTTACCTGCTCCCTTGTCCCGAGAATGGCGAAGAAGAAGGAGCTTATGTCGAGCTCCCACCTTTGAAGATCGGGTCTATATGGATTGGTTCCTTTGCTCTCTCTTACCTTCCATCGACAAAGATGTTGCATCCCGATTCCCTCAAGCTGAAGAAGCGCCCTCCAAATAGCCTTGAAATATGACCTTATCTGCCTCCAATCTGGTATGTTGCCGTCCTTTAACCTCCCCAAACACGGTGGCTAACGCCTGAAGGGGCATCTCACTACTGTAGGCAGGCATCGTGTGAAGGCTGCAACATGTTTGCCCAACCTCTGCTCATGGAACAGCACACATGTGGTGCACAGCCTTTCAACACCTTTCTCGTGTATATCGAGAATACGACAGCCTCCTCCTTTGCCCACCCTCCTGCTTACCTCAATGTTGCCCATCCTAACCCTTATCCATACCCATAGCCTAGTGTCGACTCCTCCAACATTTGGACCTCCAACTCCTTACTTGCCTTATCCACCTACCAGCAGCCATGCTACCCGCGTCGGGGCAGGCACACACAACGAGCGCGACTAATCCTTTTTCAAAGAAAGCGGAAGAAATCAAAAATCAATCTACCTGGTAATCGTGGATCCAATCACTCAGGCGCGTTGATTCTAACAACATTAACCGACCACGGGCTCTCCATTGGCCAAACAGGCCTCTTTGCACCAATAAACCTTGTTCGTGTTGCGACATGGTCATTACACTCACGGTTGTCCCATGTTACACGGATACGTGAGATGTGGGAGTCTCGAGCTACATTGCGAGACATACCTCCCCTCTGTTACCCCCAATCGGCTACTTCTCAACCGGTCGTGTTTACCGATCCTTTCCCTCGCGAGATTTGTGGCTACTCAACCACCTCATGCCACGGTAACCACTCAACCTTCCCTTTTGGTTCCTCACGATTACGATTCTCATGATGACTTCTACCAACCTCTCCCCTGGTAACCTTCCGCTCGGTCTCGTCGATACCCCATGCCTCCCCGCTTAAGTACGCCCCAGAGTCCCCATCTCCAAGTCCTACTCAGCCTCTTTCGACATCCAATGGTCCCTTGTAGATCCCTCAGCAGGCGATTCATACCAAAGGTTCCTAGGCCCGTACGCAAAATATTGTCGAGTCGGCGCTCAGTTTCGTATAGCGTAGTAGGTGATTTACAGCGCGGTCTCCTGCCCTCCCATTAGCACTAGAACTCCTCAGGTCGTGTCCTTCTCAAAGGAAGTATCTACTATCGCAATGGGCGTTGTAGATCCTAGCGATGAACAATTGATTGTCTTGACGCCGTCGATCGGATCATCCTCCCCTTCTGCTTGTCGCTTTCCAAATCCCGGTCAAAATGCAGGCAGCTAATGTGTCTCTATGTATTGTTGATGAGGGGGCATCTACGTGTGATGTACGCCGGTTTTGAAACAACTCGGATCTCTGGTGGCCCCTTCCTGATCACCCTTCGTGCGTGGGATGGCCATGCCTCCCGGCCCATTAGCCTATTCCTTAGCTGTCCCTATCACCCTTGTGGCAAGACCATTTTGCGTTGACGTTGATCATCGACACCCCTCTTGACTATAACATTTTTTAGGGCATAGCTACACCTATGCCATGTACGATACATCCCATACGGTCCACGCAGATGTTTTTCCCTCACAATGGAAAGATAGTCACCATCGACCGATTGAAATATCATGAACCAAAATCTAAGACCTCCCCAAGTCCACCATCTCTTCGCCAGGCGATAATCAAACCGTCGATTCTTTGATCGGTGTCTCCCCCGTGTCTACAAAGACTCCTCGTTGCTTGGAGACCTTCTTTGGCCTTCCTCCTCCTCCTGTCTCTAATCCCGACAGCGAATGTTTGCATGATGCAATCGTCTCTCGGCCCGACCTTAAGCGACCCGCTTTGGCTAGTCGGCAACCTCAACCTCACCCACCACAACCGGCTCCTAGCCCTTCGCCTACTTCTTCGGACTTCTTCCTTTTGAATCTTCTTCTACGGTTAGTCCCCATGCGCCTCTCTTCCCTCTGGGCTCGGTTCCACCCCCGTTCCAACCACCTTGGCACCATTCCTCTTGGTCATTACCCCGGTTGGTGAGATCCCTTTCCTTTTGCTCCCCTCCGGGAGTTTATTCGGTCCCCATCTTGGCCACCCTATCCCTCCCCAACTTGGGTACATTTGGTACACTTAACCCTCCAACCACTATCCCTTGGTCACCCCACCTTACCTTGCTTTGACCTTTGGTTCAGCCGCTCCCCTTAACTTCTGCTGTTTCTCCCCAGGTGCCCCGGCCTGTACGAGAACCCTTCTCTTGTTGTGGTAGCTCAGGAAAAGAAAGGTAAAACTCTCAAGGGCATCCGATGACAAGGCTACTGCAATACGCCTGCCCCTCCTCGGCCACCCAAAGCACACTATCCGGAGTGTGCCTTGTGCGATGTTGTCGGTCATGCCACCCATACATGTCTTTGAGTTATTGAATCTCAAGACCATGGTCAATGAAAACGTTCCGAATACGATATCCCTAAGGTCTATGTTACGTACGATTCAATCCAGAAACTTAAAAACTTGCGCACCAATCACCCTTGTTCTTTGTGCGATTTCCATGGCCATTATACCCACCTACTGCCCCCGCCTTGACGAAGTATTGTTCCTCTTTGGCCGCATACCACCAATTTCAAAGCTACACATGACCATATATAGCCTACTAGCACCGAACGACACATCTCTCAATTAACACTCCCCCTCCCCCGATATGAAATGACAGAGTCTTGACTTACAATTTCTTACACTCTCATCATCATTACGATCTCGGTCGGCCCCTTAGTGCCTCCCCCGATGTTTCGCACGACCACCCATTTTCTTATTCTTCTATCACCCCCATGATGTCGTGCATGTGAGCCTTTCCCCCCACAATCGGGAGTCTGTATTTCCCCTTCATCGAGGTGATCCTCTTCCTCCACTCTTCCCATCTTCCAATCGAGATGAAGACATTATGGAAGCCACGACCGAACCTGATTTTTAGCGGATATGATATGCACCGTCGTGCATACTTCCTTCCACATCAATCCCATGACCAATATGTTGTCGAATCTAAAGACTTCATTCCCGATAAAGTCAATTGGTTTAAAAACCCCATCCTGCTGACGCTTTCGAAAGGTAATATGGCCAATATCTCTCTACCATCGAAATTGACATTTTTGTCTCGATCGGGGAATACGAAGAACATGTACGCCTTGGCGCCCAAAGCCACTCCGGAGGAAATTGCGACCTACACCAAAATCTTCAAGAATTCACGAATGCTTTACTTTACGGTCTACTCGAAGAAATGCCGGTTCGATCCGGCCATTCGAACACCATATCGACATGGCACGATGCCAATCCGGTCCATCACGAGTTGAGACCCATTCATCCTTCCGGACGTGAAGCAATCAAAGCCGTCAATAAGCTCAAGCAAGGCGGTTTCATTATCCTCCAGTCCCCACCCATGGTGTCCAGCCTAGTTCCGTCCTCAACAGGCACCATCGCGTCTGCGGACTTTCGCGATGCGAACAAAGCTGTCCCAAGACCACTTCCCACCATTTATTGACCAAATCATTGATGAATGTGCGGGGCACGAGGTCCTATCCTTTATGGATGGATTCTCGGATACAACCAAATACGTTATCGCCGTCGTGATGATCAACTTAAAACGAAGTGTTCATTAGTCGGTGAGGCACTTTCGCATATCGAGTCATGCCATTTGGCCTTAAAAACGTTGGCATACTTTTCAACAAGCCATGTCTTATTGTTTCCATGACTTAACTCATATTATCCTTTTTGTTTATATGACCTTCTTGCGCATTCTAAACATGGGGGAAGCAACACCTCCCATAAATGCGTACCATTTTTCCTCGATGTCGTAAAGTATATGCTGTCACTTCTTAACCCTTTGAAATGTGTCTTTTGTGTTCTGTCGGTCGTCTCCTAGGCTTCATAGTGTCTAAAGACGGTATAACTCCTAACCCCTTGAAAGTTCAAGCCATTCGTGAACTTCCTATTCCTCGTACCTTACGCCAACTACAAAGTCTCCAAGGTAAAGCTAATTTTCTTCGCCGATTTGTTCCACGATTATGCCACTCACTTTGTAGGTTCCTTAAAGACTTCTTCAATCTAACACCCCATTTATGCAGGATACCTATACTCCAAGATTCTTTTGATGCCCTCAAACATGCTCTCACATCCGCTCCCTTGTCCGTCCTCCGGCTTCGATCGGGGACTTCATCCTGTACATCTGCTTCCACCTTCTTCGGTAGGCGGTGTCATATCCGGGAAGATGATAACGATATCGAACATGTGATCTATTATGTCGGTAAGAACCTTGCCGGTCACTTTGTATCCTACTCTCATGAACAAAAATTAGCGCTAGGCATCATGTTCTCGGTCCAAAAACTACGTCACATTACATCCTCATGTGTTCCCCAGAGTTGTGACTAATTCCAACCCCATGGCTTTCCCTGTTAATTGACGCATCCTCCAATGGGAAGTATGCTCGTTGGGTCGTTGTCCTTCAAGAAGTCGACCTCGAATTTGTCACCCCAAAATTTAAGAAAAGGTTTAGTCCTCCTTCGATACATTTTGACTTACCCTCACCGTGTACGGGATCCTCCAATTAATGAAGCTCTTCTAGATGAACTGCTGTCTTCATCTGCCCAGCTGACCCTTGATGCAGTGACGCATCATACCTACTTGCGAACCCAAAAGTTCGCCCTTCATCTGAAATCATGATGCTCGACGACGTATCCGACACCAAGCCCCTCGCTACCTTCGTTACGTGTGACCTTTAGCAGTCGCGAAGTAGATCTGTCCTTCATCGTTGCCTCACACACGCTGACGAGCAAATCCTCAGTACTTTTGTCATAGCGGTGCTTGTGGCAGCCACCTCTGCGAGGTCTTGCTACCACCTAAATCATGTGCGGCGGGCATTTTGGCCCTTCTCTCTTCGGTGATTGCATTGAAGCAATCAAACACTATTCCAATTGCCAACATTTCGCCCTAAGGCACAAGCTCCTCCCACTCCCTCCATCCCGTTGTCTGGCAGTCCCTTTACGTAAATGGGCCATCGACTTTATGGAGTGTCGACCCCCATCCTCTTTGGTAACCACAAATATATCATTGTGGCGGTTGACTATTCACAAAATGAAGTAGAGTTATGCACCAACATTCAACAATACGGCAACCACCACCGCCCTCTTTTCTTTAACCACACCATTGTTCGATTTGGGGTTCCAAAACAATTGGTCTTTGACCATGGCCGACATTTTGAAGATGAGATATGGCGCGAGCTATCCTCACTATTGGGTTTGAGCACCAATATTCATCATCCTATTACCCCCGAGTAATGGCCAAGTTGAATCGGTCAACAAAATTCTTAAGACCATGCTTCAACGAACGGTGGCTAAACACAAAACCAATTGGCATCTTATGCTTTTCCTGCTTTGTGGGCTTATAGAACTTCTATTAAAAGCGCCACCGGTTTCACTCCTTTCCGCCTTGTTTTTTGGCGAGGCTGATCTTCTCGTCCAAGTGTGAAATTACTTCCCTTGCCAGCCGTCGAACTTCTCCACCGATACCCAACCTCTAGAACAACGACTCATCTCATGCTTGAGCGCGCCTCTGAAGACCGTCGTGTTTCATTACAAACTCTTGAAACTGACCAAAAAAGCGCACCAAAGCTCGGTATGACCGAAAATTCCACCCTTGCCTTTCATGAAGGTGACCTTGTTCCTAGTATATGACCGAACCGCAGTGCCCTCGGTCATGGGAAGTTTGAATCATTATGGCTAGGTCCTTGTTATCGGTAAAGATCTTGGTAATGGAGCATACACTTTTAGAGGACTTCGAAGGCCACCCCTTCTAATCCTCGAAATGCACTCTATCTTAATAAATATTACCCTTAGCATTTCCCTCTTAAAATGCATGTTTTATTTTCTTTTAGATAGCCAACATGTTGTTGTTTTCGTGTCGCTACTTCACCGGGACACATGTTGTCCACAAAGGCTCACTTCACCTCTCATCCAAAATCGGTTCCTCCATGACAACACTTTTCCTTGAGGCACCACTTTGCCTCCATACTTGTCCTTGTTCGTGTCCAATTTAAATAACGAGATACCATCTTGTACTCATGCTTTTATGAGTCCCATACAGGATCTCCCCCCACTTTATCATCATCACTAGTGATGCAGCCAGTCGCTCTACTATTTTCTCTCGTGCCTTAGTTAGGATCATATTGCCTCACATACGGCGGATCTCATGCAATAGGCTTGTCAGCTCATTCCCTCCGAGAAGACAAGTCCCAGAGAGAGCGTTAGCCACCTTAGTTTCCCGGCTACACTTGTTCGGTGCCTCGAATCGGGAAAAGTTTCTCATTACCCTGTGACTAGATTGTTTCTCCACTCCGGCTCCTTTTAGCATGATCGAGATACGCCTTGATGGTCCGGTGATGCGGTACTATTAGTGATTCTGGTGTGTGTGAGATGTCTCAACCCTCATGAAGTGTGCAAGTCGCCCCCACATGCCGGATGACCTCTTCATTGTAGCCTTCGAGGGCTCCATATATTTGATGATGATGGCCTTAGCCGCTTCCAACACCTTTATTATTTTCATGTATCCGTTAGATTTTGCAAAGCCCCTTCCGTTTATAGGGGGCATTTAGGTTGTATTTATCTAATGTACTCGAGATATTCTTTTATAAGTCCTGGCTGTTGTATACGAGGCACAACATGTATGTGGGATTCACCATTCTATCTTTCATACGGCTCGTGTTTATGCCGACGCCTTTATATTAGTTCGGTTCCTTGTTTGCGAATGCACTATTCTTTTGTACTTTGTTTCGGAGGGCACAAATTATGCACTCCCCCACCGCCTTTAGCACGGGTACCATCTCATAAAAAGAGACTTGTTGCACACCGTAGTCTCGTCTCCTCAGGGTCTAGTCCTTTAGCACATTAGACTACCTTACATTTCTCTCTACGACTTCCCTCTTGATGCACGGTGATTGAGTTCTTACAACGTACTTCGGTCATGCGATTTGCTCCCAACTTGCTAAATGCTGACTGGGGGCAATGCGACACACCATTTTTGGTCATCTAACCTATTGTCATTAGATGGACCCAAGTACACCATGTAAGACCAATTTTACCCCTAAGTAAAATTGCTTTCACTATTGAAGCACTTAGTAAAACACCTTTATTAAGTTGTTTATGGTCCCTATGAGGGGAAACCCCAAAAGCAGAAATATTAAACACATCTATATTTGTTTATATTTCCTTAAGAAATAATTAGTTAAACATCAATTCAATTATTATTCCTGGTCATATTTAACCAAAACAAATCAATTAAATAAATCCTTATTTATTTGATTATTTCCTAGGAATAAGTTATTTAATCCTCATTTAAATAATATTCAGTTAGGTGACTAAATCATTTATAAATAATTAAATAAATCATTATTTATTTAATTGAATTTCCACCATTTCCTTAAAATAATAAATAAACTATTTATTTATTTATTATTTATAAATAAAGGATTTGACCCAAGTCAAAAATCATTTTCCCTCAATAAATATAATAAAATATTCTAAAAAGGTGGTTCTAGAATTTGGTTAATAATATTTGTTCCTTTACACAGTTCTAGAATACCCTAATATTTTGTTATAAATAGAGGTTTTCCCATTCATTTGTCACCTTTCATTGCCTACTTGATCACTCTTTGGATCCTATCTTGGTACGACTTTGAGCCATCATCATTGTCAAATTTTTTAATATTCTACTTTGTGAGCTCCTTTGAGTTCTATGTTTGTTGGAGTTTTTTCTACACCAACAAGAGAGAGAGAAATTTTTTAGATGCGAGTACTTTAAGTACTTTCAAAGAACCCATCCCATCGAGGAGGATTAGGAAACACCTTTCTTGTTTTTTCCTCTCGTTCCCTTTAATATAAAAAAATTTCAAAAACATTGTTCTTGTCTTGTCTATTGGATGCATGGAGCAAAATTTCATTTTCTTGCTTAATGTCTTTTTATGCATAGATTTGGATTTGTCTTTGACTTTGTCTTGATCGACTAACTCTGATTTGAAGGTATTGTGACCATAATTAATGTTAGGGCTATTTGTTATCGTCGCTAAAAGTGGTCTTTTCCGACAAAAGATTCATACTAACACAGTATCTTATCAAGTGGAAAGAACTTACCCATTTGAAAATTCCTGCCAGGAGAATGATAATTTTATCTGTGAAGCATCTAAGACTACTCCAGCGTTGAGGAAAACACTTTTTTGAAGGAGAGGGGCATGTTAGGTCCCTATAATACTTGCGTATCCCCCTTATTGTTATTTTTGTACTTACATGTAGTCCCCATATTGTTATTATTGTGCCCCCATAGAAGCCCATTATTGTTATTGTTGTGCCCTTACATTATTGTTATGTAGACTCTGATTATATTGTGATCCTTAGACTCCTATATATAATAATTAGGTTTTGTCATTTTGAATAATCTAGGGAATTGTTCATTTATGTAATTTAAAGGTTTCCTCGAAGAGACTAATTTTAATTTGTTGATCTATCTTTTCTTCTATTTTGTGAGTTGGTTGCATAACAAACCTTTGTCACAAAATTGTCCAAGTAAGGACACAACACACTATTCATCAAACACATGAAAGTATTTGGAGTGTTAATCCAAATAAAAGGAACACAACAAAACTCATAATGCCCTGCTTGGTCCATAATGCAATGTTGTAAATGTCCTCTTTTGTTTCTCCCTTCAACTAATCAAACACATGGGTGATCCTCGACAATGAATACATGTTCTTAATGAATTTACCTTGTTTATTTTTGTAATCAATACACAACTTGAAAGTACCATCATTCTTCTTTACAAACAATACGATTGCACCCTAAGGTGATACTCTTAGCCTTATGTATCTTGTTAAGAATTTCATTAATATAACTTAGGTTCCACTAACTTTGGAATGTTCATCGTATGAGTGCCTTTGATGTTGGTGTTTCTCCTGGCACCAACTCAATGAAAGTTCCACTTCCCTATGAGGTAGTAACTTTGAAATATTTGCGAAATACATCTTGAAGCTGTTGCAAAATTGAATATCTCTTCAAGACTTACGCTTCCTCAACATCTTTACCTTTGTCAACTGAAACATACCTCTAAACTATACACATCCTTTCACGAAGCTGCGTTTTCTGTATAGTTGTAACCATTTTTACCGATGTAGGCTTCTTATTTCCCTACAATATTCTCTTTTTCCATTGTCATCCAATAACTCAATAGTCTTCTCGTAATAGTCTAACTTGGTCTTGTGAAGGTACAACTAATCCATAGTCAACACCATACCTATGATTCCAATGGAAGCACATTTAGATGTGTTGATGTAAACATATCATTAAACTCAAATGCATAATATCTCACCCAATGATGAACTCTTTTCTTAGTACTGTATGCATTTGCACCACCCAATTAGATTCTTCATGCACTTCTTTTGCTAAAACCACACTTATCCACCAAGTCGGTATTAACATAACAATAATTAGATCTGGGGTCAATCGAAATAGAAACAACTTGATCACAAAGCTTACCTTTATCTATCAACTAATGGATGTACGGTGATCAAGGCGCTGTTATTGTTGAATATTGCAACAAAAATAGTGAAAGTGGCATTCGGAAACATCATCCTTGATCCTAGTGAAAAATAAGCACCTACACTAGGTGGGGCCCACACGAGCTATTTTTAAGTGTATGTCTATTTTAGAATGGTGAGCATATTATAAAATTAGCTGGATGTTGATTCTAGATGGTTGAGAAAATTCTATCTTTGGATGAATTTCTATTTTAGAAGATGAGGCGAAGTCTATTTATAGATCGCAAATCTAAAATAGAATGCATGTCGGTTATTATTAACCCTTAATAATAATCGGACAATAAATAGTAACCTATTCTCTTGGAGCACTTGATTTTAGTGAACGGATGTGGTGAATCGATTGAGGTGGAAGAATTACACAATTCCTAGGGTGGTTAGTGGGTCATGCATGGAGGACTTCATGATAACTTATTGTGGCAAGTTATATGAGAGTTGGAAGAGAGGCTAGTTATGTGAGTTGTTATTTAGTTTAACTCAATTCAATGATTTAAACTCGGTTATTGCCTAGTTATGGCCCAGACATACACTAGTGAAAGATAGTGGATAATTATTTAATTAATTCACAAGTAGTGTCTTACTTGCAATAGAAGAAATACATCGAGTTAACTACTTGCATGTCGGATCGGTGGAACCTAGTGGAGAGATAGGTGAAAGGGTGAGATGGACTATTTTTTGTGACTATAGTGATGCATTCAATGCATCTACACAAGCATTTGAGTTGCTAATGAGGATTGCGCGGTGTAAGGAAGAGCAAGATCGAATTCATTTAGGGATCTTCTTCAACGGGGGTTGCACGGTGGAGGCAGAATTTGTCAAAGGGCAAGAAATTGGTGCATAGATATGCAAATTTTTGCATGACGGTATGTCTGATGAATTGTATATTGTATTGAGAGCTCTATGCTATGAGATTTGTATGAGATTGTTACATGTTCCATTGATATATAATATATGATAGTTGGGGTTTTTAGCTTTAAGCTTTCCTGGTAAAACATCTTGTTATGTGTGATTGATTTTTTTTCTTCATGTGTTTGCAATTGGCGATTTAATTTTCGCAAATAATTAAGTAGAAGGATTTCGTATTTAACATAAAATTAAATTGTTAGATCAAGAGAATCGAGTAATATACATGCATATTGTATAATTTCTACATGGTATCGAGTAGTGTTAATCACTGGAGATTGCAATATTGAAGCGGTCTTTGAGTTTTATTTGGTGGACAATTCGAAATTCTTTTATAAGAATTTCTTGGTGCAACGATTGAGCATACATTGAAATAGCTTTCAATGGGTTGTGGTTGGAGAGTATGCACTCGAGGAAGATCAAACTACATAGCCTAGAAGGATAGGATAGGCGGTGCTTGAAGATAATGTCTTGAAGGAATTCATCGAGAGAGATGTTCCTAAGCCACTTCGTAGGATGCTGCAGTGCCAGCCTTGTGGAAAAATAAAGTAGAAAGGGCGATGAGGATTATGTTGAAGGTGTGAGAGATCATATTGTTTCAAGCCTTCATGGGAAAAGCCCGATCCATATGATATGTGGAAGGCTTTGACGGATCTTTTCCAAACGACGGTGACCATAGAAATTGAAGTGCCGGAAGGATAAACTTAGAAAAATCCAAGATGGAGAAGAATGACACTATTCCGGTATACTTGACCTGTTTTTCCAATGCGAGGATGAGCTTGGGAGTGTAGGATTCGGTGTTGTGGTTGATGATTTGGTGAGCTTGGCTCTCCTTGGACTTAGAAGAGTTGGCACAATTATGAAGACTCTACTAATCGATGGACGGGAAAAACTGCCATATTGGGAGTGACTTTGGTCGGATGAGTACGGGGAGGAGATAAGACGAGAACACAAAGATGGCTCTTCATCAAAGCATGACGATGAAGGGTAGTAACGGCTTCAAGGCGTAGAAGAAGAAGGGGAAAGTTATTCTCGTTTGAGGCCGGAGAAGATGACGGAAGCACAACATGTCCAAAGTGAAGTGTTTTCTTGTCACGAGTTTGGACATATTGCCCTGGTGTCCACATAAGAAGAAGAACAAGATGGTTCTATGCTGGAGCCGTAGCCGGTGAGGCTCTTGCCTGCAATTTGAGCTTGACTTCTGTTGACCGCATGCATGGTGTATAGTGCACTAGGATTAGGGTGGTACTTTGATAGTGGTGCTTCCTTTCACATGACGGAGATGAGAAAATTTTCGGTGACTTGGTGGAGAAGATCTCCGGATGCATGTTGAGTTGGGCGACGATGGACGATACGGTGCTGACCGGCATTGGTACCATTGCCTTTCGAGAGGCATCGGGTAAACTCTTTCATTTAAAAGATGTTGTGCATGTTTAGTTTAAAGAAGAATTTAATCTCGGTCGCAATGTTAGAGGATAGAGGCTATGATGTTGTCTTTAGTGAAGGAAAAGTGTTCCTACGACACAAAGCAATAAGGCAATAAGGTTGGGATTGTATTTAAGAACCTCCTGACGTTGGAAGTAGATGGGATTTCTACGGATCTTCCCTCTGTTGGAAGTGTGAGAAATCCATGCAATTGAAGCTTGAGAGGGAGCTAGATTTTCATGCGAGTGAGTGAACCTCGGGATGTGGAGCGGCACAAGATGAGGATCATGGAGTGGGAGCAACCTCATGCGAGAGAAATTTCGTGCCGGATGGACGGAGGAGTCATGCGGCTATACCACCAAGTGAGAGGTGGGGTGACATGCATGATTAATCCTAGAGAAAGAGATTTAGGCGAGTTCAACTGAGATAGTGTGGATCTCATGAATTGAACGGCTACGAAGCGCCCATAAGCCGGCCGATAGCATGATCGGTTGGATTGATGCGAAATGAGATCAAAGTGATAGTGTCGGATATTGGAGCGTGGATCAAAGTTGATAGCAAGTGCGAGTTCAACAACGCGGTGGTTTATGAAGACATGTACGGTAGAAGCGGAGATTGAAAGACTTTGATGATAGTAGGCCCGATTGAGTTGTTTGGAGGCTTTCGGTTTCGGAAGTGTTGCATGTAAAGGTTGCGGGGAAGAATGCATGGAGTTGCATGTCGCTTGCGAGAACGGTCCTTTCTTGTTGAGAGGGAGTGTTGAAGATTGCAACAAGAAATAGTGAAAGTGGCATCGAGAAACATCATCCTTGATCCTAGTGAAAAATAGGCACACCGCATTAGGTGGGGCCCACACGGGCTATTTTTAGGTGTATGTTTATTTTTAGAATGGTGAGCATATTCTAAAATTAGCGAGGATGTTGATTCTAGATGGTTGAGAAATTTCTATCTTTGGATGAATTTCTATTTTTAGAAGATGGTGAAGTCTATTTATAGATCGCAAATCTAAAAATAGAATGCATGTCGATAATTATTAGCCCTTAATAATAATCGAGCAATAAAATAGTAACTTATTCTCTTGGAGCACTTGATTTTAGTGAACGGATGGCGCATCGGTGGGATGAAGAAATTCACAATTCCTAGGGTGGTTGTTGAGTCATGCATGGAGGACTTCGTTATAACCGATTGTGACAAGTTATGTGATTGGTAGAGTAGCTATGTGAGTTGTTATTTAGTTTAACTCGGTTCGGTGAGTTAAACTCGATTTAATAACTAGTTATGGCCCGAACATACTAGTGAAAGATGAGTGAATTAATTATTTAATTAATTCACAAATGATGTCTTACTTGCAATTTGAATAAATACATCAATTAACTACTTGCATGTCGGATCCGGTGGAACCTGGTGGAGAGATAGGTGAAAGGGTGAGATGGACCTCTTACATTGTGACTATAGTGATGCATTCGGTAAATACACAGTGATAGGAGTTGCCAATAGGGATTACTTGTAGGTGCAAGCAAGGCAAGATCAAATTCATTCGATGATCTTCTTTAGTAGGGATTACCCAGGTGGAGGCAAGTTGTGAGGAGGCGAGGTGGTGCATAGATATGCAAATTTGCATGACGATGTGTAATTGTATATTGTGCGAGCTCTATGCTATGAGCTTTATATGAGATTGTTACATGTTCCATTGATATACATAATATATGATAGTTGAGGTTTTAGCTTTAGATTTCATTAAAACATCTTGTCATGTGTGATTGATTTTTCTTCAAGTGTTTGCAATTGACGATTTAATTTCGCAAAGAATTAAGTAGAAGGATTATGTATTTAACATAAGGATTAAATTGTTAGGTCGGGGAGAATTTGGTAATATACATGCATATTGTATAATTTCTACGGTTATCAAATGTTGCATAGATCGAGAGCATTCTGTCCAACATCCCCAAGCTTGTCTGTGCCTCATGCACATTATAGATGCAGGAGTCTGCCACGATACAACGAAGAAAATCCTTCTTGCGATGATATTTGCCACAAATCCAGCAACGCAATTATGCCCTACCATTTCCTCTATTTTTTTGCTCTCCAGACTAGGGTCCATGTCCCTTCTCTACCGCATTAAATTTCTTGTAATGAGCAACATTTTCATTTCTGCATCCTGGTCTTGCTTCGGTGGCCACTTTCCTTTAGCCTTGTCATTCCATTTCCAATCTTGCTTAGACTCAAACTTATGCTTTGATTGCTCATAACAATGCTTCAACTTCCCTATTAGATTACTCAATGAATGAGGCTCATCAATAGCATAATCTAATCCTTGAATGTTAATGGCGGTCCTTAAATCTTGAACCTTCGTCTTCTCATCCTTAAGATATGGCACTTACCTCGACAAATCCATAAATGTAGTTGTGTACTCCTCATCTGTCATAGATCCCATCTTCAACTCATTGAACTCCTTAGCCTTACCATCATAGTACATCTCAAATAATGTTCTTCCTAAAGAGGATTTTGAATTCATATAACTCATCTCTCTGCCCTAATGCCCACTGGCATGTTTCACATCTTCCAACTAGATATCTTCCTTTCCTTTGAGGCTATAAAATGACTATCCTAGCTTTCATATTTTTTGTATAATCATGCAACTTAAAAACTTATTCATTCTAAGAAACCATTTTGCATCTTTTGGTTTCTTGACTCTCTATCAAATGTAGGAGGCTTGGCTTTCTTGAAATCGTATTTGAAAGTACCCTCTCACTCCTCTTGTAAGGATGATAATGATGATGACCATGACACTTATTTGAACCATAACTATAATATAACCCATAACCACTACCTCTCATGTCGAGGTGTATCCAAGAACCCTACCATCTTTGACTATGTCATCCTTGTTCAGCTTTGTGCCTCCATGAGACTTGCTACCATATGCCCCATTAGTCCCCTTGTCCTTCTATCCATAATAGTGCCGCAATTGTCCCCATCTCTACAAATACGATAAGCTCTCAAGGATAAGCGCATTGACCTCGACCACTTTTCCTATGCCTTGACAAGTCTTTCTTATGTGAATGATCATGTCATCATTCACATTGCAACTTCGATTTTGCCTTTAGACTTCTCAAGGTATCTTCTATGTCAAGATAATACATCGGTTGATACATGTCAAAGGAGAAATTGCGTGAATTGTAGTCCACCATTCTTCTTTTTCATCTCGACCCTCTTCTTCTTACAAACATACCATGTCAAATAGCAGAATGTAACACAGTAAAAATACCTCATTAGAAGTTAGGAGGCTATCTCATATGAAAAATTAGTCCAAATTAGCACGATACATGTATATACATAATCATATCAATATATCGACATCATGCATGATAACAATAATTGCATATAATGACCTCATGCATATTAGCAAAACCATGACTATGCATGCATAACAACATGCATCTAGCCATCTAATCCAAGTATTTGAACCAAGCTGCGATACCACCCTATGGTATCATATATCACCAAAAAGAAAGGAACCCACTCGATACCACCATGTAAACACACTCTCCCACATTTACCCACTTTAATTTCACTGTCGGGTAAACGTGAGTTGAAGGCTACTATGACATGACTCGACCTCCAATTTTAGTTAATGAAGTGAGGCCTACAAAGGCGGCATTGTCCTATGAGGACTACATGACACTCAAGGGCCAAGGAGCCACCTAGGTGGCCAATGCAGGCTTCAAGGTCCCTTTTCACTTCCACTGAGCCAATAACCATGACCACAACAAGGCATGCATGTAGTTATAGGCCTCCAATGATCAAGAAATCAAGTGTTATGCTAAAAAATGAAAGTGCTCAAAATAGGTCCGAACTTGAGCGATCGGAAAGGTATCGTCGTTGCGATTTCGACGCGCGAAACGGTTCGAAAAACGATGTCATATGAGGAAGATATCACGTTACATCCCCGTTTTCCCAAACAACAAATTTTTGTTGGATGCCCAGTCGGCATGCGGTACGGTCGACGGTATATACTTGGAATATTCCATGCACCGAAGCCATGAGATCGTGCCACATGCTTAATCTAGGTCGTTGAATGTTTGTGGTATGGAGAAATTTGGACGTTTGATGGGTTTATGATTGACGATGGATGAGCGACACGTGGCCAGCCGGAGGGGGGCCACCACGTGTCCTCGGGAGGTTGGTTAAGAATTGTGTAGTCGGGGGGGTCGACCCGCGACCTCACCGCCGCCCGACAGATCTGTTACTAACTCTACACTCGTGACTTAACTACTGTACGGTCACTTAATTTATGGTTTGTAAAGTTTTGCATTGAGGCTTGGGGCCAGCCCCCTCTGTGTACTTGACTGAGCTGACGGCCTTAAGCAAACCTTAAGCTGTGTTCATCGACGGTCAATACCGTCTCGTTTCACATGAGTTTTATTCGACAATCAATAGTTATATGGCAACAACGTGACATAAAACTCCGGCGGGTTTTATTGATCGCATGGTGGGGGTTAAAGGTTTTAAATGCGATGGTTAACGAACCTTATCACTTCGAGTTCCAAGCCTTTACACGACGAGTTTAAACGGTCAAGTGTGGAGGTTATAGCGAGGTCGGTCTAAACTTTAAATGTTATCTTTAAATGTCTAACTATTTTGGAGCGCACCCCTAAATTTCAGGGCTTTCCATCTCAATTTAACTACGGTTAAGTGTTTGTCTCCACATTTAGTGGAGCTTTTCAAACATCATTGGGAAAAATGCATGAGGGGGTCAATTTTGACCAATTTTGGTGAAACAAGAGTCTACCTAGACTAATTTGAGCATTTGGAGCCATTGGTGCAGAGAAAACAAACATTAGAGGTGTAAACACATGTAATTTACAATTTTGAGCATAATGACAAAGAAAGGGACATGCCATTGGGAGTTGAACCAACGGATGTAGCCTAGGAGGGAATTGGTGATTCATCATCACTACTATGTAAAACTTATGTGTGAATGTTTTTTTCTGTATACACTATTGTTCAATGTTTTTAAGGCTTATTTACATGCTTAACGTTCACCTAATTCATCTAAATTTCATGGGTTAAACTCTCATTCCTTAAGCAAACATATGGAGACAAATTGGACATGTTTATATTGCGAAAGGACACTTAGAACAACATAACTAATACATTCCTTTCGGATCATCCAGCTACATGCATAATGGCCATCCATGTAGTTATAGCCCAATTCCTCCGAGTTTTGAGCATGTGATCCGAATCTGTGCCCACCTTTAAGGCTAGACTCCAAACCATTGCCCAAAACTTCCTGTAACTTTCAAGAATGATAAATGAAATGATGACAAAATCCATTCATACAAAACTTGAACAAGATATTGAACTAACGAGACCTAACCATAATTGTCATTTTGTCAAACACATGGTAAACATATAAGCTACGAGGTCACCGAATGCGTGTCTAATTATAGGAGTTTGAAACTAATATGAGAATCATCAAGAAGGTCTAATGCCCTCTCATAATAACTGCAATAACACTTGTTAACCCATGCATTCATTGGCCATCAAATACTTATCAAATATTGATCAAAGACATAGCTAGAGCACATTGTATACATGCTCATAACCAACAAATAACCAAATTATTAACCATGACGAACAACCATCAAATCATCATAATAAAAAGTACAAGTGTTCATAGTTACCATAGAAAATAACTCTTATTAACATGCAAAATCAACCAAGTCGGAGGCTTCCATGTACCACCCAGGCCATAGGAGTTGGTCTAAACCAAATCTTTCTTTATGTCAATCACCCATGTGCCATATATCCAAGCATGAATGTGGGATCTCAGAACGCAAACAACTAGGAAACTTCCCAAAAGATTAAACCACCTCCACCCTCATCCTACCACGATCTCGCCAAAACCGATCAAGAAGTCGCAAAGCTAAAACAAACTTGGAAGCCTCATAATTTCTTCACAGTACCTTGAGGAACACATGTCACCCACCTATCGAAGCACTAGAATTAAACCACGTCACACAACCATTGGTAATTTTCTTTACTTGAGACCACCTAACTCCGGTTCCAAAACCTTTAACAATCCAAATCTCAACCAAAAAAATCGGTCCGGATTTATGCGAGAGCATAACGGAATAAAAATATAAACATAAGAAACGAGAGATGCGGCGGAAATAACACTTCATTTCATTAATATCAAAAGAGCGAAATTTTCTTACGGACGAGGAGATACTGGAAATAAAAAACAAGCTAGGCGGCGGTAGCTATCTGCGAGGAAAGTGTGGCTATAGGCCTGCTACGAGCGTATTTACCAATGAGGCTCGAGGGCCTGTTGTCATTTAGAAACAATGGGAAATCCTAAGCAATGAAAACCCTAACCCTAGGAGATGAAGCGCCAAAACTATGGGCTTGCGTTTGGGTAAATTGGTGTTTCAACACCGAACGCTTTGACATCTTACGATCTCTGGTTTGGCCCGGCATGCCATACCCTCGTTGAAGAATCTGTCAGGGACTACAAATTTGGAACGGGCAACATTCATCCATGGACCCAT
The DNA here is from genome assembly GCA_034641835.2 of Pinus albicaulis. Taxonomy (NCBI): domain Eukaryota; kingdom Viridiplantae; phylum Streptophyta; class Pinopsida; order Pinales; family Pinaceae; genus Pinus; species Pinus albicaulis. Next base: position 1,315,937,327 of record CM076574.1, on the reverse strand, counting down.
GTTGCCTCCGTTTTCCCAAAAAACGTCGTTTGGGGCCTCAAAACGGCTCGGAAGTTTGAGACCGAAAAGCTGTAAAAAATAGTAAAGCGTATATGAGCGAAAAGCCAAAAATAGACAATGGTGGAGCCCCAAGTGGAATAGGCGGGTGACCACCAATATCTGGATCATTCCTCCCCCTTGAAGCAATGGTCCCATTGCGTTAAGTTCCTCCATGAGATGAGAAATTCTCGCCGAACTTGGTCCCTGGTGAACCACTTTCCTTGGTGCGGGGAGTTGACGACTTTGACAACCAAGTATAGTTGGAATGTAGCACAGCGAGTGTTCTTGATTTGCATGTCCATGATGCAATACGCGGTGGCATTCCATGCGGTCTGGATTTAACTCGATTGGTGTGAGTTGTTCGATATCGAGGTGTCGATGGGGGTGGGAAGTAAGGACGAAAGGCGATCCCATTGAAAGGCGGGTGCGGACCGAGATAATTGGAATCACCGAGCTCGAATGCATTGTTCCCTACGTGGCGATGGTGTACGGCCCGTGTCGGAGCGAGGGCGAAGCTTGCGGTGGGGTCCGGTGAGGCGCTCCTTCTCAGAAATACTAGCCATACTTTGTCACCCACTGAAGTTGTGTGGCACCGGTGTTGATCATGGCATTGCTTGTACTTGGCATTGGCTCTATCCAATATATCATGAACTTTGTTGGCGAGGATGTGTTGAATGCGCTCGATGAAGCTACTAGCTTTGTCAACTTCGAATGGACATGAGGGCGAATTGGCACTGACGATGCAAATGGCATGGCTACGTCAATGGGGGCATAGTGGTGGAATCCCAAGCCCACACAAGGGAGCTATGGCCGATTGAACTATGGAAGCTCGATTATAACTATGTTGTACATAAGGGAGGCTCTCGTCCCATGTGCGAGGATGCTTTGAATTGTACATGCGCGGAATGTGTACAATCATTCTGTGACGACCTCGTCGGCCATGTTTGTTTGGGGATGAAGAGTTTGTGGACTTGGTGAGCTTGGTATCAACATCGACCGAGTTGGACCAAAATGTCTTCAGGAACTACACTATCCCGATCTGATATGATAGGCTGTGGGATCCCAAAGTGCACCCACACTCGTTCAAAGAATATTTCTTGAACAACCTGTTGTGATATTCTTCTTGCGGTCGCCATAATGGCCATCTTCGAAATCTCTTGATGGTCGGTTTGGCAATGGCACAAACGGTCACGAGGATGCGATGTGCTTCTCGACATCCTTTCGAAGGTTCGGCCAATAGAAATACTTCTGCCCGGGATTGCTACGTTTTCTCGACCCGTGCCCGGCGACTCGGTAGCCAGTGTGCTTCCCATATCATCCAGCACGCTCGCTTGAAGGAACACAAAGGTGTCCCATGTGACAACAAGTGCGTCTTGGAGGTGAGAATTTGGACTTGCGTACCCCCAAGAGTGCCTTGTAAGTTTGGCCGGGTCTGAGTCCCCTTCTCATAGAGAAGCGGCCAATCGGAGAGTCTCGTGCCCACAAGAGTTGAGCACGATGGTGAGCGCCACGATCGGTGGTCGGTGGCGATCGCTGTGATTGGTGCTACCCTTCTTATACTTTATGTTCAAATGAAGCCCCATTGCGAATGTAGACCATGATGGCGATCGATGCAACTTCCCTTGTGCTTATGTGAAGCGAAGGGGCTTTGTGGTACGTGGATGGTTGTTTCCTTCCCCAAAATGTAATGCTTCCATTGTCGACAAGCTTTGATAGGTACATTTCTTTGTCATATGTGGGGTACTTATGACTGTGTCGGACAATGTCTCCTTGTGGCAATGCCTTGGATGTCCACCGCGAGTAGGCTTGCCCCAATAGCATGGTCGGAGGCATCTGTCTCGATCTCAAATGGGCATTGCAAGTCGGTAAAGTGAGCAGGGCGAACGAGAGGCGGTTTTCAGTGCAGCAGACGCCTTGTTGAGGTTCGACCAAAAATTTTGCTCTCGCTCCTCCCTTGGTGACTTGACTCCAAGGGCCAAGTGATATGAGAGAATCCCAACACGAACCTCTAGATAGAAATTAGCAAGACCCGGAAAGGCTGAATCTACTGTTATAGTGGTTGGGTGGCCAATCACGATGACTTGGATCTTGGGCTGGATCCACATGCACCCCCCTTTCATCAATAATGTATCCCAGATATTGAACACAGGTCATGCCAAAGTGCACTTCTCCAAATTGGCACACAACTTTTGTTGCCGCGGTGTTTGGAGGACTTGTCGGATGTGGTGAAAGGTGCTCTTCCCAAGGCGGGCGAAGATCGAATATCATCCAAGTACACCACTACAAATGAGTTGGTGAATAGCAGATGTCATCCATCATCCTCATGAAGGTGGCGGGAGCATTCGTCAACCCGAAGGCATGACCGGCCATTCGAAAAGGCCTTCCTTGGCTTTGGGCGATCTTCCTACTTCGGAGGAGTTCAATTGGTACACAGTGATACCCGGACTTCGGAGTCGATCTTCTTGAAATATTTTGCACCTTTGAGTTGGTCCGAGAGGTCATCCAATCGGGTAGGTTAGTGCACATTCGGTCGATCGATCTTGTTCGACAGCAGATAGTCAATACGGAGTCTCCCGCGTCCCATCCTTCTTACGTACCAACACGATCGGGCTCACGAAGCCGATGAACTTGGTACGATGTGACCTTTTACGCGGCTCTGAGCGGCTCTTGATTTCATCATTCTCCGAACGAGCGCGATAGATGCGGTCCATTAAATCAGCGGCAAGTCGAATCAATCGGGTGCTTGACACGACGGGTGCGGAGGAACCCCGCTGTGGGTGAGGTGAATATGTCCCAGTACTCCTCCACAACCTTATCCATTTGTTGTTGTTGTGCGGAAGACCTATGCCGGAGGTCGTGGCCCCACCGATCTTCTTCTTGCCACGGGGCGGATCATCGGGGAAAACGAATTTCTGGTTTGGGAAATGAGCTTACTACATTGTTTTACAGAGTAACCAAAGAGATAGCGGCGGGAGGTGGTACTCGGTATCCACCCAGCCAACTTATTTCCCAAAGTAACAATAACGACACGAGGCGGGGCTCATACACGGCCTTGACGCTTCACAAGTATGGTTGTCCTAATACATCGGCAACATCAATAGGAGCAACGTCACATAATACCTCATCGTCGAGGGCTTGATGCTATAGGGAAGCGACCGGTGACGGCGGAGATCTCGTCCTTGGTGAAGCCACCGCGATGGTGTGGATGTGGGTAGTACAGCGAGTGGCTTAAGCCCAACACAGCTTCACGGCGTACGCGAAATGAGGTTCTTTTGACTCCCATTGTCGACAATGGTACTCCAAGGAGCCCTTTACCCACATCTGGGAGGAGTGGAAGAGACGTTCCTCCTCTCTGGATCTTCGGGTTCCTCCTTTTGGATCTTTGCGGTCGCAGCAGTGGCGTTGGGCTCCGCATCAATAATATGTTCCCTTTTTCATTCGCCTTTTCGGAGTTACGATTCGAAGATCGAGCATGCATACGACTCGAAGCCCTCATCTCGGCCACTGCTTGTTGCTTGGCCAGGCACTCACTTGTGTTGTGGTGGAGCTCTTATGAAACTCACCACTTTCGTGTCTTCTTTGGCTTTTGCGGTCTTGTTCTTTTCTTGTGGCTTCGATGATTGTCTTTAACCGCCATGCCAGCTCGGTCCTTTTGTTAACGGTTTGGAAGCACCTTTCCCCTTGCTTTTGATTCGCGGATCAAAGTCTCGCTTCTTCTGCTTGAATTTCGCTCAATCTTGACGACATACCGGTGTCTGGGTACCAAGCGGAGATGTCGAACTCCATTCCCTCTGAATGTATTTGTGGGGCAAGCTGCCGATGCTGGCACGGATGTTTCTGCGGATCTTTGATGCCCAACTTTGTGCGCGGGGGTATGGAACGAGATTCGTCGGCTCATCACATCTTGATCCCTTTGTTGTCGCGACGTGGTCCATTGTATGTACTTGTCCTCATACAGCTCCCCACGGGATATCTTGTTCTTTGACGGCGTCTCGGAAAAGAATTCAAGTTATTTGAGCCGAGAAACAGAGAGAAGATTCTGTCTCTGGTCCTTGTTCTCACGGTAGGTTTCCCACCGGTCCTTAACATGCGGGGTAGCTTTGAGGTACCAAAAATAATATTTTTCCGGTGCGAAAAGTCATCGACACGAAAATATCATCTAACGATTCAGCCATATACGGCATCTTGCGTCTATTTGACCCTCAAATATGGGAATGTCAAAATTTACTTGTACCTTGAAGAAAGTCGCGCCTCCCGAGTGGGCTGGCGGATGCGGATGCGCCGCCGGTGGGTAGCCGTTGAAGGATACGAGCAAAGTTATCCATCATCACGTTCCTTTGTCTTTCGAAGACTCCTCGAGCAATATTTTGATAGGATCTCTGCTCCCTCATCTTTCTTTAGGTATGAGCGTCCGTCGAGTTTGCGAGGGCGATCTGCAAGGCTGCAGGACAGACCTGTTCTTCTTTTCCCCGACCTCGTTGGGGACATGCAAAGAAGGATCGAGAAAAAACGGAACCGCTTTGATACCAACGATCGGTTTGTGCGGGGGAACGCAACGAGGTAAACATATAAACATAAAGGCAGAGATGCGGCGGAAATAACACTTCATTTCATTAATATCAAAGAGCGAAATTTGCTTACGGACGGTGGAAATAAAACTAGCTAGGGCGCTCGTAGCTATCTCGAGAAGAGATGTGGCGGCTACGGGAGCCTCTGAGCGTGAGTACAATGAGGCTCGAGGGCCTATTTATCATTTAGAAGCAATGGAAATCCTAATGACCAGGCCTAACCCTAGGAGATGAAGCGCCAAAACTATGGGCCCCGTTTGGGTAAATTGGTGTTTCAACTTCCCGAGCGTAACTTTCGGCATACGATCTCAGATTTAGCGCGTACCATACCTGGGTCAGAAAGATCTGCTCAGGGACTAAAGAGTGGGCAGGCAACATCGGTCCATGGACCCATGTTGCCCTCCGTTCCCAAAAAACGTCGTTTGGGGCCTCAAACGGCTCAGGAAGTTTAGGACCGAAAAGCGCTAAAAATGATAAACCGTGCCGAGCGAAAAGCCCAGGAAATAGACAATGGTGGAGCCCCAAGTGGAATGGGCGGGTGACCACCAATATCCTGGATCATTCCCTCCCCCTTAGGAAGCAATGGTCCCCATTGCGTTAAGTTCCTCCCATGAGATGAGGGAATTTCTGTTTGAACTTGGTCCTGGTGAACCACTTTCCTTGGTGCGGGGAGTTGACGACACATTGTGATATAATTGGATCTTCTGTGCAGCGAGTGTTCTTCGATTTGCATGTCCATGATGCAATACGTAGTCGCTGTTCCATGCGGTCTGGATTTAACTCGGTTAGTCGCGGGTTACTGCCGATGTGTACGAGGTGTCCGATGGGGTGGGAAGTAAGGACGAGCGATCCACATTGAAGGCCCAGGTGCGGACCAAGGAATGGTCGATGCGAGCTCGATGCATTGTTCCCTACGGCCTTGGTGATGGTGTACGGCCCGTGTCGGAGCGGGCGAAGCTTGCGGTGGGGTCCGGTGGCGCTCCTTACGCAAATGTAGCCATACTTTGTCACACTTTTTTGCAAGTTGTGTGGCACCGGTGTTGATCATGGCGTTGCTTGTACTTGGCATTGGCTCTATCCAATATATCACTTCGAACTTTGTTGGCGGATGTGTTGAATGCGCTCGATGAAGCCCCTGCGGCTTTGTCAGCCGGACGGACATGAAATTTGAATTGGCTGACATTTTGCAAGTAGCATGGCTACGTCAATGGGGCATAGTGGGTACCGGAATCCCAAGCCCACAGAAAGGGAGCTATGGCCGATTGAACTATGGAGAGCTCGATTATAACTATGTTGTACATAAAGGAGCTCTCGTCCCATGTGCGAGGATGCTTTGAATTGTACATGCGCGAATGTGTACAATCGATACATTGTCGACCTACGTACGGCCATCGTTGTTTGGGGATGGAAAAGTTGTGGACTTGGTGAGCTTGGTATCCAACATCGACGAGGTTGGACCAAAATGTCTTCGAGGAACTGCTATCCGTCCCGATATGATGAAGTTTGTGGGATCCCAAAGTGCACCCACACTGGATAAAAATTTCGCAGTGGCTTCGCGTGATATTCTTCTTGCGGGCCGCCATAATGGCCATCTTCGAGAATCTCTTGATGGTCGGTTTAGCGATAGCACAACGATGCGGGATCGATGTGCTTCTCGACATCCTTTCGAAGGTTCGGCCAATAGAAATAACGGGATTGCTACGTTTCTCGGCCAAAATATGACTATTTGTAGTGTGCTTCCCATATCATCTTAGCACGCTCGCTTGAAGGAACACAAAGGTGTCACATGTGACATAAAAAGTGCGTCTTGGAGGTGAAAATTTGGAGCACGTACCCCCCCAAGAGTGCCTTGTAAGTTTGGCCGGGTACGGGTCACTCTCATAGAGAAGCGGCCAATCGAAGTCTCGTGCCCACAAGAGTTGAGCACGGTGGTGAGCGCCACGATCGGTGGTCGAAATTTGAGCGATGCGCAACATGATTGGTGCTACCCTTCTTATACTTTATGTTCAAATAAAGTTGTTGCGAGATATGTAGACCACTTACGATGGCGATCATTGCACGCTTCCCTTGTGTCTGTATGGTAAGAAGGGGCTGTGGTCTGTGTGGATAGTTGTTTCCTTCCCCAAAATGCAATGCTTCCATTGTCGACAAGCTTGCACGATGGAGTACATTTCTTTGTCATATGTGGGGTACTTGCGGCTTGTCGGTGTGATGTCTCCTTTGTGAAATGCCTTTGAATGTCCTGATGAGTATTTGCCCCAATAGCATAGTCGGAGGCATACGTCTCGATCTCAAATAGGCTGGTACAGAGTACGGTAAAGTGAGCAACTGGCGAACGGACATTTCAATTACGTGGAAACCGCCTTGACGGGGTTACGACCAAAAAAATTTTCGCTCTGCTCCTCCCTTGGTGACTTGACTCAAGGGCCAAGTGATATGAGAGAATCCCAACACGAAGACATACGATAGAAATTAGCAAGACCCGGAAAGGCTGCGAATCTGCATTGTAGTGGTTGGGGTGGCCAGTCCGGGTGGCTGGATCTTGGTGGATCCACATACACCCCCTTTCATCGATAATGTATCCCGGATATTGAACCTGGGTCATGCCAAGGAGTGCACTTCTCAAATTGGCACACAACCTTGTTGACGGGTGTTTGGAGGACTTGTCGGATGTGGTGAAGGTGCTCTTCCAAGGCGGGCGAAAATCGAAATATCATCCGTACACCACTACAAATGAGTTGGTGAATGGCCGCAAGATGTCATCCATCATCCTCATGAAGGTGGCGAGGCATTCGTCAACCGAAAGGCATGACCGGCCATTCGAAAAGGCCTTCCTTGGCTTTGAAGGCGATCTTCCACACATCGGAGGTTCAATTGGTACAGTGATACCAGACTTCGAGTCGATCTTAGAAATATTTTTGCACCTTTGAGTTGGTCCCGAGAAGGTCATCCAATCCGTGGGATTATGCATTCGGACGATGATCTTGTTCAGCGCCCGATAGTCAATACGAAGTCTCCATTCATCCTTCTTGTACCAACACGATCGGGCTCCCACGGGGCGATGAACTTGATGCAGTGTGACCTTTTACGCGGCTCACCGAATACGTATAACGATTTCATCATTCTCCGGAAACCGAGCGCCGATAGATCGGTCCATTGAAGTGGCAGCGCGGAGGTCGAATCCGTCGAATTGCTTGACTGACGGTGCGGAGGAACCTGTGGGTGAGGGTGAATATGTCCACAAGTACTCCTCCACAACCTTATCCATTTGTTGTTGTGCGGAGGGGCCTGTCTGGAGGTCGTGGCCACGATCTTCTTCTTGCCGGGGGCGGATCATCGGGAAAAACGAATTTCACTGGTTTGAAATGAGCTTACTACATTGTTTGATAGCAAAAGATAAGCGGTGGTACCTGCGGTATCTGTACAACTTATTTCCCAAAGTAACAATAACATCACGAGGCCGGGAACTCATACACGGCATGACGCTTCCACAGGGTATGGTTGTCCTAATAATACATCGACAACATCAATAGGAGCAACGTCTGTACCTCATCGTGAAGGGCTTGATGCTATAGGGAAGGCGACAACTGTAGGGTGACGCGAGAATCCGTCCTTGGTGAAGCCACCGATGGTGTATGGATGTGGGTGAGGGGCGCTGGTCGGCAAGCCCAACCGCTTCCGGCGTACGCACTGAAATATGAGGTTCTTTTGGCTCCATTGTCGACAAGCAGAAGCTGTCTTGAGGCCCTTTACCCATGCAGGAGTGGAAGAACGTTCCTCCTCCTGCGGATCTTCTGGTTCCTCCTTTTGGATCTTTAGGTGGCAACGGTGGCGTTGGGCTCCGCATCAATAATATGTTTCCTTGCATTCGCCTTTTCGAGGTTCGATTCGGAGTCGAGCATGCATCGACTCGAAGCCCTCATCTCGGCCACTAGCCGGCGCAGCGACACTCACTTGTGTTGTGGTGGAGCTCTTATGGAACTCACCCACTTTCCGTGTCCTTCTTTGGCTTTGCGGTCTTGTTCTTTTCTTGTGGCTTCGATGAGTTGTCTTTAGCCGCCATGCCTTGAAAACTCCGGTCCTTTGTTCTGCGGTTTGGGCACCTTTCCTTGCTTTTGATTCGCGAGATCCAAAGTCTGCTTCTTCGCCGAATTTACCCTTCAATGCGCGGCATACCGGTATCTTGCGTACCAAGCGAGAGGGTGTCAGGGAACTCCATTTCCTCCTGAATGTATTTGTGCGGACAAGCTGATACTTTAGCACCCGAGATGTTTCTGCGAATCTTTGATACCCAACTTTGTGCGGGGTATGGAACGGATTCGTCGGCTCATGCACATCTTGATCACTTTGTTGTCTCGCAGAAACGTGGTCCATTGTATGTACTTGTCCTCATAGCTCCCCACGGGATAATCTTGTTCCTTGACGGCGTCTGCGGAAAGAATTCCAAGCCAATGCAGTAGAAAACAGAGGGTTAACATGCGGTCCTTGTTCTCCACCAGTGGGTTTCCTGATCCTTAACATGCGGGGTAGCTTTGAGGTGCAAAATATATTTTCCCGGTACGAAAAGTCATGAACCGAGAAATATCCTTCTAACGATTCAACCATCTATCTACGGCATCTCGTCTGTTTGACCCTCAAATATGGGAATGTCAAAATTTACTTGTACCTTGAAAGATCGCGCCTCCCGAGTGGGTACAACACAGATGCGGTGCGCCGGCGGTGGGTAGCCGTTGAAGGATGCGAGCAAAGTTATCCATCATCACGTTCCTTTGTCTTTCGAGGGGCCTCCTCGAGCAATATTTTGATAGGATCTCCTGTCCCTCATCTTTCTTTTCGTCCCCCATGGGCGTCCCGTCGAGGTTTGCGAGGCCCCGATCTTGCAAAGGTTCCACCGGATAGAGCCCTAGCTCCTTATACCCCGACCTCGTTGGGGACATGCAAAGGATCGAGAAAAAAGCGGACGGCTGCGATGCCAGCAGTCCGGATTTATGCGAGGGAACGCAACGGAATAAACATATAAACATAAACGGGGGGAGTACGTGGGAAATAACACTTCATTTCATTAATATCAAAGAGCGAAGTGCAACTAGGACGAGAATGGAAATAAAGCTGGCTAGGGCGGCTGGTAGCTATCTGCGAGAAGAGATGTGGCGGCTACGAGGAGCCTGCGAGCTGTGTTACAATGAGGCTCGAGGGCCTGTTGTCATTTAGAAACAATGGGAAATCCTAAACATCAAAACCTAACCCTAGGAGATAGAGCGCCAAACTATGGGCCCCGTTTGGGTAAATTGGTGGCTTCCCCGGGGCGTAACTTTTGGCATACGATCTCCGTTTGGCGCGTGCCATACCTCGTTTAAGTATCTGTCAGGGACTAAAAATTTGGAACGGGCAACATCGGTCCATGGACCCATGTTACTCCCGTTTTCCCAAAAAATGTGCGTTTAGGGCCTCAAAACGGCTCCGGAAGTTTAGGACTAGAAAAAGCCCTTTAAAAATAATGCGTGTGCGGCGAAAAAGGCGAAATAGACAATGGTGGAGCCCCAAGTGGAATAGGCGGGTGACCACCAATATCCCTGGATCATTCCTCCCCCTTAAGACAATGGTCCCAATGCGTTAAGTTCCTCCATGAGATGAGGAAATTTATATTTGAACTTGGTCCACAGTGTGAACCACTTTTCCTTGGTGCGAGTTGACGCTTTGACAACTTGGAAATATAGTTGGATCTTCTGTGGCGAGTGTTGATTTGCATGTCCATGATTTGTCTGTGGTGGCTTTATTCCATGCGATGCGGATTTAACTCGATTGGTGTGAGTTGTTGCAATGTAGGGTGTCCGGTAGAGGTGGGAAGTAAGGACGAGCGATCCACATTGAGGGCGGGGTGCGAGACCAAGGAATGGTGGAATGCGAGCTCGAAATGCATTGTTCCCTACGGCCTTGGTGATGGTGTACGGCCCGTATCGGAGCGGGCGAAGCTTGCGGTGGGGTCCAGTGAGGCGCTCCTTCTGCAAATGTAGCCATACTTTGTCGCCCACCTGGAAGTTGTGTGGCACCCGGTGTTGATCATGGCGTTGCTTGTACTTGGCATAGGCTCTGTCCAATATATCATGAACCTGTTGGCGGATGTGTTGAATGCGCTCGATGAAGCTACTGGCTTTGTCAACTTCAGACTGGACATGAGCTGAATTGGCCTGAGCAGCTGCAAATGGCATGGCTACGTCAATGGGGCATAGTGGCTGGAATCCCAAGCCCACATGAAAGGGGCTATGGCCGATTGAACTGTGGAGAGCCCGATTATAACTATGTTGTACATAAGGGAGGCTCTCGTCCCATGTGCGTGGATGCTTTGAATTGTACATGCGCAGAATATGTACAATCATTCTGTTGACGACCTCTGTCTGGCCATCTGTTTGGGGATGGAAAGCTGTGGACTTGGTGAGCTTGGTATCCAACATCGACCAGAGGCTGGACCAAAATGTGCTGAGGAACCTGCTATCCCGATCTGATATGATAGACTCTGGGATCCCAAAGTGCACCCACACTCGTTCAAAGAAGAGTTTAGCAGTGGCTTCTGCTGTGATATTCTTCTTGCAAGCCGCCATAATGGCCATCTTCGAGAATCTGTCGACGACCACAAAAACACAGTCATTTCCCTGCTTAGTAGAAGGCAGGCCCGACATGTAATCCATGGAGATGGATTCCCAAGGTCGACTAGGGGTAGGTAGAGGAGTATATAGGCCTTGCTTCTTGATGGTCGGTTTGGCAATGGCACAAGCAGTGCAGGATCTGATGTGCTTCTCGACATCTTTTCGAAGGTTCGGCCAATAGAAATACTTCTGTAGTATTGCTACTGTTTTCTCGACCCCGAAATGCCCAGCGACTCGACTGTAGTGTGCTTCCCATATCATCTTGGCACGCTCGCTTGAAGGAACAAAAAGGTGTCCCATGTGACATAAAAGTGCATCTTGGAGGTGAAAATTTGGAACTTGCGTACCCCCCAAGAGTGCCTTGTAAGTTTGGTCGAATTCTGGGTCACTCTCATAGAGAAGCGGCCAATCAGAAGTCTCGTGCCCACAAGAGTTGAGCACAGTGGTGAGCGCCACGATCGGTGGTTGGCTGAGGCAGTCTGCAACATTATTGGTGCTACCCTTCTTGTACTTGATGTTCAAATGAAACTGTTGCAGATATGTGGACCACTTCTGATGGCGATCATTTTGCAACTTCCCTTGTGTCTGTATGAACTGCAGGGGCCGGTGGTCTGTGTGGATGATTGTTTCCTTCCCAAAAATGTAATGCTTCCATTGTCGACAGGCTTGCACAATGGAATACATTTCTTTGTCATAGGTGGGATACTTGCGAACTGTCTCAGACAATGTCTCACTGTGATATGCCACTGGATGTCCCTGTTGAGTAAGAACCGCCCCAATAGCATAGTCAGAGGCATCTGTCTCGATCTCAAATGGCTGCTGCAAGTCTGGTAAGGTGAGCACTGGGGCAGAACAGAGGCGATTTTTCAATTCTTTGAACGCCTTCTGTTGAGGTTCCGACCAAAATAATTTTGCTCTCACTCCTCCTTTGGTGACTTGACTCAAGGGCCAAGTGATATGAGAGAATCCCAACACGAATCTACGGTAGAAATTAGCAAGACCCAGAAAGTTGCGAAGCTCTGTTATAGTAGTCGGGGCTGGCCAATCCCGAATGACTTGGATCTTGGCTGGATCCACATGCACCCCCCTTTCATCAATAATGTATCCCAGATATTGAACCTGGGTCATGCCAAAAGTGCACTTCTCCAAATTGGCACACAACTTGTGTTGCCGCAGTGTTTGGAGGACTTTTCGGATGTGGTGAAGGTGCTCTTCCCAAGTCTGGCTGAAGATCAGAATGTCATCCAAGTACACCACTACAAATGAGTTGGTGAATGGCCGCAAGATGTCATCCATCATCCTCATGAAGGTGGCGGGAGCATTCGTCAACCCGAAAGGCATGAACAGCCATTCGAAAAGGCCTTCCTTGGCTTTGAAGGCAGTCTTCCACACATCGGAGGGTTCAATTGGTACCTGGTGATACCCAGACTTCAGGTCGATCTTGCTGAAATATTTTACACCTTTGAGTTGGTCCAGAAGGTCATCAATCCGTGGGATTGGGTACCTATTCCGGACAGTGATCTTGTTCAGCGCCCGATAGTCAATACAGAGTCTCCACGTCCCATCCTTCTTCTGTACCAACACGATCGGGCTCCCAAAGGGCGATGAACTTGGTCTGATGTGACCTTTCTGCAACAGCTCCTGAATCTGCCTCTTGATTTCATCATTCTCCAGAACAGAGCGCTGATAGATCGGTCCATTAGGTAGCGGCGCACCGGGGGTCAGATCAATTGGGTGCTTGACCTGACAGTGCAGAGGAACCCCTGTGGGTGAGGTGAATATGTCCCCGTACTCCTCCACAACCTTATCCATTTGTTGTTGTTGTGAAGAGGATCCCTGTCTGGAGGTCGTGGCCACAATCTTTATTCTTGCCCTGGGGGCGGATCATCAGGAAAATGAATTTCCTTGTTTGGGAAATGAGCTTACTGCATTGTTTTGCAGTAACCAAAGAGATAGCGGCAGGAGGTGGTACCTCTGGTATCCTGTACAACTTATTTCCCAAAGTAACAATGACCGAGGCGAGACTCATACACGGCATAACACTTCCAAAACAAGTATGGCTGTCCTAATAATACATCAGAAACATCAATAGGAGCAACGTCACATAATACCTCATCCGTGAAGGGCTTGATGCTATAGGGAAGGCGACACTGCCGGCTGACGCGGAGATCTCATCCTTGGTGAAGCCACCCGATGGTGTATGGTTGTGGGTGAGCTGTGGTTGGCAAGCCAAACCGCTTCACGGCGTCTGCTGAAATGAGGTTCTTTTGGCTCCCATTGTCGACAATGAACTGTACCGGGGAGCCCTTTACCCACATCTGGGAGTGGAAGAGACGTTCCTCCTCCTCTGGATCTTCCGGTTCCTCCTTTTGGATCTTTGTAGTGGCAACAGTGGCATTGGGCTCCGCATCAATAATCTGTTTCCTTTTTTCATTCGCCTTTTCAGGTTCTGATTCGGAGTCAGAGCATGCATCTGACTCAGAAGCCCTCATCTCGGCCACTAGCGACTGCTTGGCCCGACACTCACTTGTCCTTCTTTGGCTTTGCGGTGCTGTTCTTTTCTTGTGGCTTCGATGAGTTGTCTTTAGCCGCCATGCCTTGGCTCGGTCCTTTGTTCTGCAGTTTGGAAGCACCTTTCCCTTGCTTTTGATTCGCAGATCCAAAGTCTCGCTTCTTCTGCTTGAATTTCTGCTCAATCTTGGCAGCATACCGCTATGCCGTACCAAGCGAGGAGATGTCAAGGAACTCCATTTCCTCCTGAATGTATTTGTGCAGACAGCTGCGATACTTTAGCACCAGATGTTTCTCTGAATCTTTGATACCCAACTTTGTGCGCAGGGTATGGAACAGATTCGTCAGCTCATGCACATCTTGATCTCTTTGTTGTCGCAGCGTGGTCCATTGTATGTACTTGTCCTCATAGCTCCCCACGGGATAGTACTGTTCCTTGACGGCGTCTCGGAAAGAATTCCAAGTTGGTACGGCCGAGAACAGAGAGGGTTCTGTCTGGTCCTTGTTCTCACGGTAGGTTTCCCACCAGTCCTTAACATGCGGGGTAGCTTTGAGGAGTGCAAAAATAATCTTTTCCCGGTCTGAAAAGTCATGAACCGAGAAATATCCTTCTAACAGATTCAACCATCTATCTACGGCATCTGCGTCTATTTGAACCTCAAATATGGGAATGTCAAAATTTACTTGTACCTTAAAAGGAGTCGCGCCTCCAGAGTGGCTGCTGGATGCAGATGCGCCGCCGGTGGGTAGCCGTTGAAGGATCTGAGCAAAGTTATCCATCATCACGTTCCTTTGTCTTTCGAGGCCTCCTCGAGCAATATTTTGATAGGATCTCCTGCTCCCTCATCTTTCTTTTCGTCCCCCATGGGCGTCTGTCGAGGTTTGCGAGGCTGATCTTGCAAAGGTTCCACCAGATCGAGCCCTAGCTCCTTATACCCCGACCTCGTTGGGGACATGAAAAGAAGGATCGAGAAAAAGCAGACCGCTCTGATACCACTGATCCGGATTTATGCAGGAACGCAACAGAATAAACACATAACCATAAATACAGAGATGCAGCGGAAATAACACTTCATTTCATTATTATCAAAGAACTGAAATTTGCTTACAGACAGAATGGAAATAAAACTAGCTAGGGCGCTGGTAGCTATCTCCGAGAAGAGATGTGGCGGCTACAGGCCTCTGAACTGAGTTACAATGAGGCTCGAGGGCCTATTTATTATTTAGAAACAATGGGAAATCCTAAACAGCCAAAACCCTAACCCTAGGAGATGAAGCGCCAAAACTATGGGCCCCGTTTGAGTAAATTGGTGTTTCAACTTCCCAGGGGCGTAACTTTGGCATACGATCTCCGTTTGACGCGTACCATACCTCGTTAGAAAGATCTATCCGAGGACTACAAATTTGGAACAAGCAACATTGGTCCATGGACCCATGTTTCTCTCCGTTTTCCCAAAAAACGTCGTTTAGGGCCTCAAAACGGCTCCGGAAGTTTAGGACCCGAAAAACTGCTAAAAATAGTAAACTGTGCTGAAACTGAAAAACTGAAATAGAAAATGGTGGAGCCCCAAGTGGAATAGGCGGGTGACCACCAATATCCACCTGGATCATTCCTCCCCCCTTAGGAAGCAATGGTCCCCATTGCGTTAAGTTCCTCCATGAGATGAGGAAATTCCTGCTGAACTTGGTCCCTGGTGAACCACTTTCCTTGGTGCAGGAGTTGGCCAGCTTTGACAACCCGATATAGTTGGATCTTAATTTGGCAAGTGTTCTTCCAGTTGCATGTCCATGATGCAATGCAATGGTGGCACATTCCATGCAGTATGGATTTAACTTGGTTGGTGTGAGTTGTTTTGCAATGTCCGAGGTGTCCAGTAGAGGTGGGAAGTAAGGACGAAGGCGATCCACATTGAAGACTGGGTGCAGACCAAGGAATGGTGGAATACTGAGCTCGAATGCATTGTTCCCTACAAACTTGGTGATGGTGTACACCCCGTATCGGAGCGGGCGAAGATTGCGGTGGGGTCCAGTGAGGCGCTTCTTCTGCAAATGTAGCCATACTTTGTCACCCACCTGGAAGTTGTGTGGCACCCGGTGTTGATCATGGCGTTGCTTGTACTTGGAATTGGCTCTGTCCAATATATCATGAACCTGTTGGTGGATGTGTTGAATGCGCTCGATGAAGCTACTGGCTTTGTCAACTTCAGACTAGACATGAGCTGAATTGGCCTGAGCAGCTGCAAATGGCATGGCTACGTCAATGGGACATAGTGGCTGGAATCCCAAACACACCTGAAAGGGGCTATTGCTGATTGAACTGTGGAGAGCCCGATTATAACTATGTTGTACATAAGGTAGGCTCTCGTCCCATGTGCGTGGATGCTTTGAATCGTACATGCGCAGAATGTGTACAATCATTCTGTTGACGACCTCTGTCTGGCCATCTGTTTGGGGATGGAAAGCTGTGGACTTGGTGAGCTTGGTATCCAACATCGACCAGAGGCTGGACCAAAATGTGCTGAGGAACCTGCTATCCCGATCTGATATGATAGACTGTGGGATCCCAAAGTGCACCCACACTCATTCAAAGAAGAGTTTAGCAGTGGCTTCTGCTGTGATATTCTTCTTATAGGCCGCCATAATGGCCATCTTCGAGTATCTGTCGACGACCACAAAAACACAGTCATTTCCCTGCTTAGTAGAAGGCAGGCCCGACATGTAATCCATGGAGATGGATTCCCAAGGTCGACTAGGGGTAGGTAGAGGAGTATATAGGCCTTGCTTCTTGATGGTCGGTTTGGCAATGACACAAGTAGTGCAAGATCTGATGTGCTTCTCGACATCCTTTCGAAGGTTCGGCCAATAGAAATACTTCTGCAGGATTGCTACTGTTTTCTCGACCCCGAAATGCCCAGCGACTCGACTGTAGTGTGCTTCCCATATCATCTTGGCACGTTCGCTTGAAGGAACACAAAGGTGTCCCATGTGACATAAAAGTGCATCTTGGAGGTGAAAATTTGGAACTTGCGTACCCCCCAAGAGTGCCTTGTAAGTTTGGCCGAATTCTGGGTCACTCTCATAGAGAAGCGGCCAATCGGAAGTCTCGTGCCCACAAGAGTTGAGCACAGTGGTGAGCGCCACGATCGGTGGTCGGCTGAGGCAGTCTGCAACATGATTGGTGCTACCCTTCTTATATTTGATGTTCAAATGAAACTGTTGCAGATATGTAGACCACTTCTGATGGCGATCATTCTACAACTTCCCTTGTGTCTGTATGAACTGCAGGGGCCTGTGGTCTGTGTGGATGATTGTTTCCTTCCCCAAAATGTAATGCTTCCATTGTCGACAAGCTTGCACAATGGAGTACATTTCTTTGTCTTATGTGGGGTACTTGCGAACTGTGTCAGACAATGTCTCACTGTGAAATGCCACTGGATGTCCCTGTTGAGTAAGAACTGCCCCAATAGCATAGTCAGAGGCATCTGTCTCGATCTCGAATGGCTGTTGCAAGTCTGGTAAAGTGAGCACTGGGGCAGAACAGAGGCGGTTTTTCAGTTCTGCGAACGCCTTCTGTTGAGGTTCCGACCAAAAAAAAATTTCTCTCGCTCCTCCCTTGGTGACTTGACTCAAGGGCCAAGTGATATGAGAGAATCCCAACACGAACCTCTGATAGAAATTAGCAAGACCCAGAAAGCTACGAATCTCTGTTATAGTGGTTGGGGCTGGCCAATCCCGAATGACTTGGATCTTGGCTGGATCCACATGCACCCCCCTTTCATCAATAATGTATCCCAGATATTGAACCTGGGTCATGCCAAAAGTGCACTTCTCAAAATTGGCACACAACTTGTGTTGCCGTAGTGTTTGGAGGACTTGTCGGATGTGGTGAAGGTGCTCTTCCCAAATCTGGCTGAAGATCAGAATATCATCCAAGTACACCACTACAAATGAGTTGGTGAATGGCCGCAAGATGTCATCCATCATCCTCATGAAGGTGGCGGGAGCATTCGTCAACCCGAAAGGCATGACCAGCCATTCGAAAAGGCCTTCCTTGGCTTTGAAGGCAATCTTCCACACATCGGAGGGTTCAATCGGTACCTGGTGATACCCAGACTTCAGGTCGATCTTGCTGAAATATTTTGCACCTTTGAGTTGGTCCAGAAGGTCATCAATCCGTGGGATTGGGTACCTATTCCGGACAGTGATCTTGTTCAGCGCCCGATAGTCAATACAAAGTCTCCACTTCCCATCCTTCTTCTGTACCAACACAATCGGGCTCCCACAGGGCGATGAACTTGGTCTGATGTGACCTTTCTGCAACAGCTTCTGAATCTGCCTCTTGATTTCATCATTCTCCAGAACAGAGCGCCGATAGATCGGTCAATTAGGTAGCAGCGCACCGGGGGTCAGATCAATTGGGTGCTTGACCTGACAGTGCAGAGGAACCCCTGTGGGTGAGGTGAATATGTTCCCGTACTCCTCCACAACCTTATCCATTTGTTGTTGTTGTGAAGAGGAGCCCTGTCTGGAGGTCGTGGCCACAATCTTCTTCTTGCCCTCGGGGCGGATCATCAGGAAAACGAATTTCCTGGTTTGGGAAATGAGCTTACTGCATTGTTTTGCAGTAACCAAAGAGATAGCGGCAGGAGGTGGTACCTCTGGTATCCTGTACAACTTATTTCCCAAAGTAACAATAACAGCACGAGGCCGAGACTCATACACAGCATGATGCTTCCACAAGTATGGTTGTCCTAATAATACATCAGAAACATCAATAGGAGCAACGTCACATAATACCTCATCCGTGAAGGGCTTGATGCTATAGGGAAGGCGGCACTGTTGGCTGACCCGGAGATCTCGTCCTTGGTGAAGCCACCCGATGGTGTATGGATGTGGGTGAGCTGTGGTCAGCAAGCCCAACCGCTTCACGGCGTCTGCTGAAATGAGGTTCTTTTGGCTCCCATTATCGACAATGAACTGTACCGGGGAGCCCTTTACCCACATCTGGGAGTGGAAGAGACATTCCTCCTCCTCTAGATCTTCCGGTTCCTCCTTTTGGATCTTTGCAGTGGCAACAGTGGCGTTGGGCTCCGCATCAATAATCTGTTTCCCTTTTTCATTCGCCTTTTCAGGTTCTGATTCGGAGTCAGAGCATGCATCTGACTCAGAAGCCCTCATCTCGGCCACTAGCGACTGCTTGGCCCGACAGTCACTTGTGTTGTGAGTGGAGCTCTTATGGAACTCACACCACTTTCCCGTGTCCTTCTTTGGCTTTGCGGTGCTGTTCTTTTCTTGTGGCTTCGATGAGTTGTCTTTAGCCGCCATGGCTTGGCTCTGTCCTTTGTTCTGCGGTTTGGAAGCACCTTTCCCTTACTTTTGATTCGCAGATCCAAAGTCTCGCTTCTTCTGCTTGAATTTCTGCTCAATCTTGGCAGCATATCGGTATGCCGTACCAAGCGAGGAGATGTCGAGGAACTCCATTTCCTCCTGAATGTATCTGTGCAGACAGCTGCGATACTTTAGCACCAAATGTTTATCTGAATCTTTGATACCCAACTTTGTGCGCAGGGTATGGAACAGATTCGTCAGCTCGTGCACATCTTGATCCCTTTGTTGTCGCAGCGTGGTCCATTGTATGTACTTTTCCTCATAGCTCCCCACGGGATAGTACTGTTCCTTGACGGTGTCTCGGAAAGAATTCCAAGTTGGTACGGCCGAGAACAGAGAGGGTTCTGTCTGGTCCTTGTTCTCACAGTAGGTTTCCCACCAGTCCTTAAAATGGGGGGTAGCTTTGAGGAGTGCAAAAATAATCTTCTCCCGGTCTGAAAAGTCATGAACCGAGAAATATCCTTCTAACAGATTCAACCATCTATCTACGGCATCTGCGTCTATTTGACCCTCAAATATGGGAATATCAAAATTTACTTGTACCTTAAAAGGAGTTGCGCCTCCAGAGTGGCTGCTGGATGCAGATGCGCCGTCGGTGGGTAGCCGTTGAAGGATCTGAGCAAAGTTATCCATCATCACGTTCCTTTGCCTTTCGAGGGCCTCCTCGAGCAATATTTTGATAGGATCTCTCGCTCCCTCATCTTTCTTTTCGTCCCCCATGGGCGTCCGTCGAGGTTTGCGAGGCTGATCTTGCAAAGGTTCCACTAGATCGAGCCCTAGCTCCTTATACCCCGACCTCGTTGGGGACATGCAAAGAAGGATCGAGAAAAAGCAGACCGCTCTGATACCACTGATCCAGATTTATGTAGGAACGCAACAAAATAAACATATAAACATAAATACAGAGATGCAGCGGAAATAACACTTCATTTCATTAATATCAAAGAACTGAAATTTGCTTACAGACAGAATGGAAATAAAACTAGCTAGGGCGCTGGTAGCTATCTCTGAGAAGAGATGTGGCAGCTACATGCCTCTGAACTGTGTTACAATGAGGCTCGGGGGCCTATTTATCATTTAGAAACAATGGGAAATCCTAAACAGCCAAAACCCTAACCCTAGGAGATGAAGCGCCAAAACTATGGGCCCCGTTTGGGTAAATTGGTGTTTCAACTTCCCAGGGGCGTAACTTTGGCATACGATCTCCGTTTGACGCGTACCATACCTCGTTAGAAATATCTATCCGAGGACTACAAATTTGGAATGAGCAACATCGGTCCATGGACCCATGTTGCTCTCCGTTTTCCCAAAAAACGTCGTTTAGGGCCTTAAAACGGCTCCGGAAGTTTAGGACCCGAAAAACTGCTAAAAATAGTAAACTGTGCCGAAACTGAAAAACTGAAATAGACAATGGTGGAGCCCGAAGTGGAATAGGCGGGTGACCACCAATATCCACCTGGATCATTCCTCCCCCCTTAGGAAGCAATGGTCCCCATTGCGTTAAGTTCCTCCATGAGATGAGGAAATTTCTGCTGGACTTGGTCCCTGGTGAACCACTTTCCTTGGTGCAGGAGTTGGCCAGCTTTGACAACCCGATATAGTTGGATCTTCTGCTGGCGAGTGTTCTTGATTTGCATGTCCATGATGCAATCTGTGGTGGCCTGTTTCATGCAGTCTGGATTTAACTCAGTTGGTGTGAGTTGTTCTGCAATGTCCGAGGTGTCCAGTAGAGGTGGGAAGTAAGGACGAAGGCGATCCACATTGAAGACTGGGTGCAGACCAAGGAATGGTGGAATACTGAGCTCGAATACATTGTTCCCTACAGCCTTGGTGATGGTGTACGGCCCGTATCGGAGCGGGCGAAGCTTGCGGTGGGGTCCAGTGAGGCGCTCCTTCTGCAAATGTAGCCATACTTTGTCACCCACCTGGAAGTTGTGTGGCACCCGGTGGTGATCATGGCGTTGCTTGTACTTGGCATTGGCTCTGTCCAATATATCATGAACCTGTTGGCGGATGTGTTGAATGCGCTCGATGAAGCTACTGGCTTTGTCAACTTCAGACTGGACATGAGCTGAATTGGCCTGAGCAGTTGCAAATGGCATGGCTACGTCAATGGGACATAGTGGCTGGAATCCCAAGCCCACCTGAAAGGGGCTATGGCCGATTGAACTGTGGAGAGCCCGATTATAACTATGTTGTACATAAGGGAGGCTCTCGTCCCATGTGCGTGGATGCTTTGAATTGTACATGCGCAGAATGTGTACAATCATTCTGTTGACGACCTCTGTCCGGCCATCTGTTTGGGGATGGAAAGCTGTGGACTTGGTGAGCTTGGTATCCAACATCGACCAGAGGCTGGACCAAAATGTGCTGAGGAACCTGCTATCCCGATCTGATATGATAGACTGTGGGATCCCAAAGTGCACCCACACTCG
The DNA here is from genome assembly GCA_034641835.2 of Pinus albicaulis. Taxonomy (NCBI): domain Eukaryota; kingdom Viridiplantae; phylum Streptophyta; class Pinopsida; order Pinales; family Pinaceae; genus Pinus; species Pinus albicaulis. Next base: position 1,315,915,742 of record CM076574.1, on the reverse strand, counting down.
TTCAAAGAAGAGTTTAGCGGTGGCTTCTGCTGTGATATTCTTCTTACAGGCCGCCATGATGGCCATCTTCGAGAATCTGTCAACGACCACGAAAACACAGTCATTTCCATTCTTAGTAGAAGGCGGGCCCGACATGTAATCCATGGAGATGGATTCCCACGGTCGACTAGGGGTAGGTAGTGGAGTATATAGGCCTTGCTTCTTGATGGTCGGTTTGGCAATGGCACAAGCAGTGCAGGATCTGATGTGCTTCTCGACATCCTTTCGAAGGTTCGGCCAATAGAAATACTTGTGTAGTATTGCTACTGTTTTCTCGACCCCGAAATGCCCAGCGACTCGACTGTAGTGTGCTTCCCATATCATCTTGGCACGCTCGCTTGAAGGAACACAAAGGTGTCCCAGGTGACACAAAAGTGCATCTTGGAGGTGAAAATTTGGAACTTGTGTGCCCCCTAAGAGTGCCTTGTAAGTGTGGCCGAATTCTGGGTCACTCTCATAGAGAAGCGGCCAATCAGAAGTCTCGTGCCCATAAGAGTTGAGCACGGTGGTGAGCGCCACGATCGGTGGTCGGCTGAGGCAGTCTGCAACATTATTGGTGCTACCCTTCTTGTACTTGATGTTCAAATGAAGCTGTTGCAGATATGTGGACCACTTCTGATGGCGATCATTCTGCAACTTCCCTTGTGTCTGTATGAACTGCAGGGGCCGGTGGTCTGTGTGGATGATTGTTTCCTTCCCCAAAATGTAATGCTTCCATTATCGACAAGCTTGCACAATGGAATACATTTCTTTGTCATAAGTGGGATACTTGCGAACTGTGTCAGACAATGTCTCACTGTGATATGCCACTGGATGTCCCTGTTGAGTAAGAAATGCCCCAATAGCATAGTCAGAGGCATCTGTCTCGATCTCAAATGGCTGTTGCAAGTCTGGTAAAGTGAGCACTGGGGCAGAACAGAGGCGATTTTTCAATTCTGTGAATGCCTTCTGTTGAGGTTCCGACCAAAAATTTTTTTCTCTCGCTCCTCCCTTGGTGACTTGACTCAAGGGCCAAGTGATATGAGAGAATCCCAACACGAACCTCCGATAGAAATTAGCAAGACCCAGAAAGCTGCGAAGCTCTGTTATAGTGGTTGGGGCTGGCCATTCCCGAATGACTTGGATCTTGGCTGGATCCACATGCACCCCCCTTTCATCAATAATGTATCCCAGATATTGAACCTGGGTCATGCCAAACGTGCACTTCTCCAAATTGGCACACAACTTGTGTTGCCGCAATGTTTGGAGGACTTGTCGGATGTGATGAAGGTGCTCTTCCCAAGTCTTGCTGAAGATCAGAATGTCATCCAAGTACACCACTACAAATGAGTTGGTGAATGACCGCAAGATGTCGTCCATCATCCTCATGAAGGTTGCGGGAGCATTCGTCAACCCGAAAGGCATGACCAGCCATTCAAAAAGGCCTTCCTTAGCTTTGAAGGCGGTCTTCCACACATCAGAGGGTTCAATTGGTACCTGGTGATACCCAGACTTCAGGTCGATCTTACTGAAATATTTTGCACCTTGGAGTTGGTCCAGAAGGTCATCAATCCGTGGGATTGGGTACCTATTCCGGACAGTGATCTTGTTCAGCGCCCGATAGTCAATACAAAGTCTCCACGTCCCATCCTTCTTCTGTACCAACACGATCGGGCTCCCACGGGGCGATGAACTTGGTCTGATGTGACCTTTCTGCAACAGCTCCTGAATCTGCCTCTTGATTTCATCATTCTCCATAACAGAGCGCCGATAGATCGGTCCATTAGGTAGCGGCGCACCTAGGGTCAGATAAATCGGGTGCTTGACCTGACAGTGCAGAGGAACCCCTGTGGGTGAGGTGAATATGTCCCCGTACTCCTCCACAACCTTATCCATTTGTTGTTGTTGTGCAGAGGAGCCCTGTCTGGAGGTCGTGGCCACAGTCTTCTTCTTGTCCTGGGGGCGGATCATCAGGAAAACAAATTTCCTGGTTTGGGAAATGAGCTTACTACATTGTTTTGCAGTAACCAAAGAGATAGCGGCAGGAGGTGGTACCTCTGGTATCCTGTACAACTTATTTCCCAAAGTAACAATAACGGCACGAGGCCGAGACTCATACACAGCATGACGCTTCCACAAGTATGGTTGTCCTAATAATACATCAGAAACATCAATAGGAGCAACGTCACATAATACCTCATCTGTGAAGGGCTTGATGCTATAGGGAAGGCGACACTGCCGGCTGACACGGAGATCTCGTCCTTGGTGAAGCCACCCGATGGTGTATGGATGTGGGTGAGCTGTGGTCGGCAAGCCCAACCGCTTCACGGCGTCTGCTGAAATGAGGTTCTTTTGGCTCCCATTGTCGACAATGAACTGTACCGGGGAGCCCTTTACCCACATCCGGGAGTGGAAGAGACGTTCCTCCTCCTCTGGATCTTCCGGTTCCTCCTTTTGGATCTTTGCAGTGGCAACAGTGGCGTTGGGCTCCGCATCAATAATCTGTTTCCCTTTTTCATTCGCCTTTTCAGGTTCTGATTCGGAGTCAGAGCATGCATCTGACTCAGAAGCCCTCATCTCGGCCACTAGCGGCTGCTTGGCCCGACACTCACTTGTGTTGTGAGTGGAGCTCTTATGGAACTCACACCACTTTCCCGTGTCCTTCTTTGGCTTTGCGGTGCTGTTCTTTTCTTGTGGCTTCGATGAGTTGTCTTTAACCGCCATGCCTTGGCTCGGTCCTTTGTTCTGCGGTTTGGAAGCACCTTTCCCTTGCTTTTGATTCGCAGATCCAAAGTCTCGCTTCTTCTGCTTGAATTTCTTCTCAATCTTGGCAGCATACCGGTATGCCGTACCAAGCGAGGAGATGTCAAGGAACTCCATTTCCTCCTGAATGTATTTGTGCAGACAGCTGCGATACTTTAGCACCAGATGTTTTTCTGAATCTTTGATACCCAACTTTGTGCGCAGGGTATGGAACAGATTCGTCAGCTCATGCACATCTTGATCCCTTTGTTGTCGCAGCGTGGTCCATTGTATGTACTTGTCCTCATAGCTCCCCACGGGATAGTACTGTTCCTTGACGGCGTCTTGGAAAGAATTCCAAGTTGGTACGGCCGAGAACAAAGAGGGTTATGTTTGGTCCTTGTTCTCACAGTAGGTTTCCCACCAGTCCTTAACATGGGGGGTAGCTTTGAGGAGTGCAAAAATAATCTTCTCCCAGTCTGAAAAGTCATGAACCGAGAAATATCCTTCTAACAGATTCAACCATCTATCTACGGAATCTGCGTCTATTTGACCCTCAAATATGGGAATGTCAAAATTTACTTGTACCTTAAAAGGAGTCGCGCCTCCAGAGTGGCTGCTGGATGCAGATGCGCCGCCGGTGGGTAGCCGTTGAAGGATCTGAGCAAAGTTATCCATCATCACGTTCATTTGTCTTTCGAGGGCCTCCTCGAGCAATATTTTGATAGGATCTCCTGCTCCCTCATCTTTCTTTTCGTCCCCCATGGGCGTCCGTCGAGGTTTGCGAGGCCGATCTTGCAAAGGTTCCACCAGATCAAGCCCTAGCTCCTTATACCCCGACCTCGTTGGGGACATGCAAAGAAGGATCGAGAAAAAGCAGACCGCTCTGATACCACTGATCCAGATTTATGCAGGAACGCAACATAATAAACATATAACCATAAATACAGAGATGTAGCGGAAATAACACTTCATTTCATTAATATCAAAGAACTGAAATTTGCTTACAGACAGAATGGAAATAAAACTAGCTAGGGCACTGGTAGCTATCTCTAAGAAGAGATGTGGTGGCCCTCGGGCCCCATACGACGAGTTACAATGAGGGCTCAAGGGCCCTGGCATTCTCATTTAGAAACAATGGGAAATCTTAAACAACCAAAACCCTAACCCTAGGAGATGAAGCGCCAAAACTATGGGCCCCATTTGGGTAAATTAGGTCTTTCTTCCTAGAGGCGTAAGCACTGACATACGATCTCCGTTTGACGCGTACCATACCTCGTTAGAAAGATCTATCCGAGGACTACAAATTTGGAACAAGCAACATTAGTCTATGGACCCATGTTGCTCTCAGTTTTCCCAAAAAACGTCGTTTAGGGCCTCAAAACGGCTCCGGAAGTTTAGGACCCGAAAAACTGCTAAAAATAGTAAACTGTGCCGAAACTGAAAAACTGAAATAGACAATGGTGGGGCCCCAAGTGGAATAGGCGGTGACCACCAATATCCACCTGGATCATTCCTCCCCCCTTAGGAAGCAATGGTCCCCATTGCGTTAAGTTCCTCCATGAGATGAGGAAATTTCTGCTGAACTTGGTCCCTGGTGAACCACTTTCCTTGGTGCAGGAGTTGGCCAGCTTTGACAACCCGATATAGTTGGATCTTCTGCTGGCAAGTGTTCTTGATTTTCATTTCCATGATGCAATCTATGGTGGCCTGTTCCATGCAGTTTGGATTTAACTTGGTTGGTGTGAGTTGTTTTGCAATGTCCGAGGTGTCCAGTAGAGGTGGGAAGTAAGGACGAAGGCGATCCACATTGAAGACTGGGTGCAGACCAAGGAATGGTGGAATACTGAGATCGAATGCATTGTTCCCTACGGCCTTGGTGATGGTGTACGGCTCGTATCGGAGCGGGCGAAGCTTGCGGTGGGGTCCAGTGAGGCGCTCCTTCTGCAAATGTAGCCATACTTTGTCACCCACAAGTTGTGTATCCACCAGGGTGTTGATCATGGCGTTGCTTGTACTGGCATTGGCTCTACCATGCAATATATCATGAACTTTGTTGGTGGATGTGTTGAATGCGCTCGATGAAGCTGCTGGCTTTGTCAACTTCAGACTGGACATGAGCTGAATTGGCCTGAGCAGCTGCAAATGGCATGGCTACGTCAATGGGACCTAGTGGCTGGAATCCCAAGCCCACCTGAAAGGGGCTATGGCCGATTGAACTGTGGAGAGCCCGATTATAACTATGTTGTACATAAGGGAGGCTCTCGTCCCATGTGCGTGGATGCTTTGAATTGTACATGCGGAGAATGTGTACAATCATTCTGTTGACGACCTCTGTCTGGCCATCTGTTTGGGGATGGAAAGCTGTGGACTTGGTGAGCTTGGTATCCAACATCGACCAGAAGCTGGACCAAAATGTGCTGAGGAACCTGCTATCCCGATCTGATATGATAGACTGTGGGATCCCAAAGTGCATCCACACTCGTTCAAAGAAGAGTTTAGCAGTGGCTTCTGCTGTGATATTCTTCTTGCAGGCCGCCATAATGGCCATCTTCGAGAATCTGTCGACGACCACAAAAACACAGTCATTTCCCTGCTTAGTAGAAGGTAGGCCCGACATGTAATCCATGGGGATGGATTCCCAAGGTCGACTAGGGGTAGGTAGAGGAGTATATAGGCCTTGCTTCTTGATGGTCGGTTTGGCAATGACACAAGCAGTGCAGGATCTGATGTGCTTCTCGACATCCTTTCGAAGGTTCGGCCAATAGAAATACTTCTGCAGGATTGCTACTGTTTTCTCGACCCCGAAATGCCCAGCAACTCGACTGTAGTGTGCTTCCCATATCATCTTAGCACGCTCGCTTGAAGGAACACAAAGGTGTCCATGTGACATAAAAGTGCATCTTGGAGGTGAAAATTTGGAACTTGCGTACCCCCCAAGAGTGCCTTGTAAGTTTGGCCGAATTCTGGGTCACTCTCATAGAGAAGCGGCAAATCAGAAGTCTCGTGCCCACAAGAGTTGAGCACAGTGGTGAGCGCCACGATCGGTGGTCGGCTGAGGCAGTCTGCAACATGATTGGTGCTACCATTCTTATACTTGATGTTCAAATGAAACTGTTGCAGATATGTAGACCACTTCTGATGGCGATCATTCTGCAACTTCCCTTGTGTCTGTATGAACTGCAGGGGCCTGTGGTCTGTATGGATGAATGTTTCCTTCCCCAAAATGTAATGCTTCCATTGTCGACAAGCTTGCACAATGGAGTACATTTCTTTGTCATATGTGGGGTACTTGCGAACTGTGTCAGACAATGTCTCATTGTGAAATGCCACTGGATGTCCCTGTTGAGTAAGAACTGCCCCAATAGCATAGTCAGAGGCATCTGTCTCGATCTCAAATGGCTGTTGCAAGTCTGGTAAAGTGAGCACTGGGGCAGAACAGAGGCGATTTTTCAATTCGGTGAACGTCTTTTGTTGAGGTTCTGACCAAATTTTTTTTTCTCTCGCTCCTCCCTTCGTGACTTGACTCAAGGGCCAAGTGATATGAGAGAATCCCAACACGAACCTCCGGTAGAAATTAGCAAGACCCAGAAAGCTGCGAAGCTCTGTTATAGTGGTTGGGGCTGGCCAATCCCGAATGACTTGGATTTTGGCTGGATCCACATGCACCCCCTTTCATCAATAATGTATCCCAGATATTGAACCTGGGTCATGCCAAAAGTGCACTTCTCCAAATTGGCACACAACTTGTGTTGCCGCGGTGTTTGGAGGACTTGTCGGATGTGGTGAAGGTGCTCTTCCCAAGTCTGGCTGAAGATCAGAATTTCATCCAAGTACACCAGTACAAATGAGTTGGTGAATGGCCGCAAGATGTCATCCATCATCCTCATGAAGGTGGCGGGAGCATTCGTCAACCCGAAAGGCATGACCAGCCATTCGAAAAGGCCTTCCTTGGCTTTGAAGGCAGTCTTCCACACATCGGAGGGTTAAATTGGTACCTGGTGATACCCAGACTTCAGGTCGATCTTGCTGAAATATTTTGCACCTTTGAGTTGGTCCAGAAGGTCATCAATCCGTGGGATTGGGTACCTATTCTGGACAGTGATCTTGTTCAGCGCCCAATAGTCAATACAAAGTCTCCACGTCCCATCCTTCTTCTGTACCAACACAATCGGGCTCCCACAGGGCGATGAACTTGGTTTGATGTGACCTTTCTGCAACAGCTTCTGAATCTGCCTCTTGATTTCATCATTCTGCAGAACAGAGCGCCGATAGATCGGTCCATTAGGTAGCGGCGCACCGGGGGTCAGATCAATTGGGTGCTTGACCTGACAGTTCAGAGGAACCCCTGTGGGTGAGGTGAATATGTCCCCGTACTCCTCCACAACCTTATCCATTTGTTATTGTTGTGAAGAGGAGCCCTGTCTGGAGGTCGTGGCCACAATCTTCTTCTTGCCCTGGGGGCGGATCATCAGGAAAACGAATTTCTTGGTTTGGGAAATGAGCTTACTGCATTGTTTTGCAGTAACCAAAGAGATAGCGGCAGGAGGTACCTACGGTATGCAGTACAACTTATTTCCCAAAGTAACAATAGACACGAGCCGAGACTCATACCTGGCCCTTAGCGCTTCCACAAGTATGGTTGTCCTAATAATACATCGAAACATCAGCCATGAACAACGTCTTCATACCTCATCCATGAGGCTTGATCTTTATCTTAAGGTGACTTTGCCAGTGAAACGCGGAGATCCGTCCTTGGTGAAGCCACTCGATGGTGTATGGATGTGGGTGAGCTGTGGTCGGCAAGCCCAACTGCTTCACGGCGTCTGCTGAAATGAGGTTCTTTTGGCTCCCATTGTCGACAATGAATTGTACCGGGGAGCCCTTTACCCACATCTGGGAGTGGAAGAGACGTTCCTCCTCCTCTAGATCTTCCAGTTCCTCCTTTTGGATCTTTGTAGTGGCAACAGTGGCGTTGGGCTCCGCATCAATAATCTGTTTCCCTTTTTCATTCGCCTTTTCGGGTTCTGATTCGGAGTCAGAACATGCATCTGACTCAGAAGCCCTCATCTCGGCCACTAGCGACTGCTTGGCCCGACACTCACTTGTGTTGTGAGTGGAGCTCTTATGAACTCACACCACTTTCCCATGTCCTTTTTTGGCTTTGCGGTGCTGTTCTTTTCTTGTGGCTTTGATGAGTTGTCTTTAGCTGCCATGCCTTGGCTCTATCCTTTGTTCTGCGGTTTGGAAGCACCTTTCCCTTGCTTTTGATTCGCAGATCCAAAGTCTCGCTTCTTCTGCTTGAATTTCTGCTCAATCTTGGTGACGCACGGTGTACCGTACCGAGGAGATGTGGGGAACTCCATTTCCTCTGAATGTATACGTACGGGCAATTGCGATGTAGCACCAACTGTTTCTCTGAATCTTTGATACCCAACTTTGTGCGCAAGGTATGGAACAGATTCATCAGCTCATGCACATCTTGATCCCTTTGTTGTCGAAGCGTGGTCCATTATATGTACTTGTCCTCATAGCTCCCCACGGGATAGTACTATTCCTTGACGGCGTCTCGAAAATAATTCCAAGTTGGTACGGTCGAGAATAGAGAGGGTTATGTCTGGTCCTTGTTCTCACAGTAGGTTTCCCACCAGTCCTTAACATGGGGGTAGCTTTGAGGAGTGCAAAAGTAATCTTATCCCAGTCTGAAAAGTCATGAACAAAGAAATATCCTTCTAATAGATTCAACCATCTATCTACAGCATCTGCATCTATTTGACTTGTTCTGCGGTTTGGAAGCACCTTTCCCTTGCTTTTGATTCGCAGATCCAAAGTCTCGCTTTTTCTGCTTGAATTTCTGCTCAATCTTGGCAGCATACCGGTATGCCGTACCAAGCGAGGAGATGTCAAGGAACTCCATTTCCTCCTGAATGTATTTGTGCAGACAGCTGCGATACTTTAGCACCAGATGTTTCTCTCAATCTTTGATACCCAACTTTGTGCGCAGGGTATGGAACAGATTCGTCAGCTCATGCACATCTTGATCCCTTTGTTGTCGCAGCGTGGTCCATTGTATGTACTTGTCCTCATAGCTCCCCACGGGATAGTACTGTTCCTTGACGGCGTCTCAGAAAGAATTCCAAGTTGGTACGGCCGAGAACAAAGAGGGTTCTGTCTGGTCCTTGTTCTCACAGTAGGTTTCCCACCAGTCCTTAACATGGGGGGTAGCTTTGAGGAGTGCAAAAATAATCTTCCCACGGCCTGAAAAGTCATGAACCGAGAAATATCCTTCTAACAGATTCAACCATCTATCTACAGCATCTGCATCTATTTGACCCTCAAATATGGGAATGTCAAAATTTACTTGTACCTTAAAAGGAGTCATGCCTCCAGAGTGGCTACTGGATGCAGATGCACCGCCGGTGGGTAGCCGTTGAAGGATCCGAGCAAAGTTATCCATCATCGCATTCCTTTGTTTTTCGAGGGCCTCCTCGAGCAATATTTTGATAGGATCTCCTGCTCCCTCATCTTTCTTTTCGTCCCCCATGGGCGTCCGTCGAGGTTTGCAAGGTTGATCTTGCAAAGGTTCCACCAGATCGAGCCCTAGCTCCTTATACCCCGACCTCGTTGGGGACATGCAAAGAAGGATCGAGAAAAAGCAGACCGCTCTGATACCACTGATCCGGATTTATGCAGGAACGCAACAGAATAAACACATAACCATAAATACAGAGATGCAGCGGAAATAACACTTCATTTCATTAATATCAAAGAACTGAAATTTGCTTACAGACAGAATGGGAATAAAACTAGCTAGGGCACTGGTAGCTATCTCTGAGAAGAGATGTGGCGGCTACAGGCCTCTGAACTGAGTTACAATGAGGCTCGAGGGCCTATTTATCATTTAGAAACAATGGGAAATCTTAAACAGCCAAAACCCTAACCCTAGGAGATGAAGCGCCAAAACTATGGGCCCCGTTTGGGTAAATTGGTGTTTCAACTTCCCAGGGGCGTAACTTTGGCATACGATCTCCGTTTGACGCGTACCATACTTCGTTAGAAAGATCTATCCGAGGACTACAAATTTGGAATGAGAAACATCAGTCCATGGACCCATGTTGCTCTCCTTTTTCCCAAAAAACGTCGTTTAGGGCCTCAAAACGGCTCCGGAAGTTTAGGACCCGAAAAACTGCTAAAAATAGTAAACTGTGCCGAAACTGAAAAACTGAAATAGACAATGGTGGAGCCCCAAGTGAAATAGGCGAGTGACCACCAATATCCACCTGGATCATTCCTCCCCCCTTAGGAAGCAATGGTCCCCATTGCGTTAAGTTCCTCCATGAGATGAGGAAATTTCTGCTGAACTTGGTCCCTGGTGAACCACTTTCCTTGGTGCAGGAGTTGGCCAGCTTTGACAACCCGATATAGTTGGATCTTCTGCTGGCAAGTGTTCTTGATTTTCATTTCCATGATGCAATCTATGGTGGCCTGTTCCATGCAGTTTGGATTTAACTTGGTTGGTGTGAGTTGTTTTGCAATGTCCGAGGTGTCCAGTAGAGGTGGGAAGTAAGGACGAAGGCGATCCACATTGAAGACTGGGTGCAGACCAAGGAATGGTGGAATACTGAGATCGAATGCATTGTTCCCTACGGCCTTGGTGATGGTGTACGGCTCGTATCGGAGCGGGCGAAGCTTGCGGTGGGGTCCAGTGAGGCGCTCCTTCTGCAAATGTAGCCATACTTTGTCACCCACCTGGAAGTTGTGTGGCACCCGGTGTTGATCATGGCGTTGCTCGTACTTGGCATTGGCTCTGTCCAATATATCATGAACCTGTTGGCGGATGTGTTGAATGCGCTCGATGAAGCTACTGGCTTTGTCAACTTCAGACTGGACATGAGCTGAATTGGCCTGAGCAGCTGCAAATGGCATGGCTACGTCAATGGGGCATAGTGGCTGGAATCCCAAGCCCACCTGAAATGGGCTATGGCCGATTGAACTGTGGAGAGCCCGATTATAACTATGTTGTACATAAGGGAGGCTCTCGTCCCATGTGCGTGGATGCTTTGAATTTTACATGCGCAGAATGTGTACAATCATTCTGTTGACGACCTCCGTCTGGCCATCTGTTTGGGGATGGAAAGCTGTGGACTTGGTGAGCTTGGTATCCAACATCGACCAGAGGCTGGACCAAAATGTGCTGAGGAACCTGCTATCCCGATCCGATATGATAGACTGTGGGATCCCAAAGTGCACCCACACTCGTTCAAAGAAGAGTTTAGCAGTGGCTTCTGCTGTGATATTCTTCTTGCAGGCTGCCATAATGGCCATCTTCGAGAATCTGTCGACGACCACAAAAACACAGTCATTTCCCTGCTTAGTAGAAGGCAGGCCCGACATGTAATCCATGGAGATGGATTCCCAAGGCCGACTAGGGGTAGGTAGAGGAGTATATAGGCCTTGCTTCTTGATGGTCGGTTTGGCAATGGCACAAGCAGTGCAGGATCTGATGTGCTTCTCGACATCCTTTCGAAGGTTCGGCCAATAGAAATACTTCGGTAGTATTGCTACTGTTTTCTCGACCCCGAAATGCCCAGCGACTCGACTGTAGTGTGCTTCCCATATCATCTTGGCACGCTCGCTTGAAGGAACACAAAGGTGTCCCAGGTGACATAAAAGTGCATCTTGGAGGTGAAAATTTGGAACTTGCGTGACCCCCAAGAGTGCCTTGTAAGTGTGGCCGAATTCTGGGTCACTCTCATAGAGAAGCGGCCAATCAGAAGTCTCGTGCCCACAAGAGTTGAGCACGGTGGTGAGCGCCACGATCGGTGGTCGGCTGAGGCAGTCTACAACATGATTGGTGCTACCCTTCTTATACTTGATGTTCAAATGAAACTGTTGCAGATATGTGGACCATTTCTCGATGGCGATCATTCTCGCAACTTCCTCGTGTCTCGTATGAACCTGCTAGGGCCCTGTGGTCCGTGTGGATGATTGTTTCCTTCCCCTGTACGTGTAATGCTTCCATTGTCGACAAGCTTCGCACAATGGAGTACATTTCTTGTCATATGTGGGGTACTTGCGAACCGTGTCGACAATGTCTCACCGTGTGGAAATGCCACCGGATGTTCCCCGTTGAGTAAGAACTCCGCCCAATAGCATACGAGGCATCCGTTCCCGATCTCATGGCCGTTGCAAGTCTGGTAAAGTGAGCACTGGGGCAGAACAGAGGCGGTTTTTCAGTTCTGTGAACGCCTTCTGTTGAGGTTCCGACCAAAAAAAATTTTCTCTCGCTCCTCCCTTGGTGACTTGACTCAAGGGCCAAGTGATATGAGAGAATCCCAACACGAACCTCCGATAGAAATTAGCAAGACCCAGAAAGTTGCGAAGCTCTGTTATAGTGGTTGGGGCTGGCCAATCCCGAATGACTTGGATCTTGGCTGGATCCACATGCATCCCCCTTTCATCAATAATGTATCCCAGATATTGAACCTGGGTCATGCCAAACGTGCACTTCTCCAAATTGGCACACAACTTGTGTTGCCGCAGTGTTTGGAGGACTTGTCGGATGTGGTGAAGGTGCTCTTTCCAAGTCTTGCTGAAGATCAGAATGTCATCCAAGTACACCACTACAAATGAGTTGGTGAATGGCCGCAAGATGTCATCCATCATCCTCATGAAGGTTGCGAGAGCATTCGTCAACCCGAAAGGCATGACCAGCCATTCGAAAAGGCCTTCCTTGGCTTTGAAGGCAGTCTTCCACACATCGGAGGGTTCAATCGGTACTTGGTGATACCCAGACTTCAGGTCGATCTTGCTGAAATATTTTGCACCTTTGAGTTGGTCCAGAAGGTCATCAATCCGTGGGATTGGGTACCTATTCTGGACAGTGATCTTGTTCAGCGCCCAATAGTCAATACAAAGTCTCCACGTCCCATCCTTCTTCTGTACCAACACAATCGGGCTCCCACAGGGCGATGAACTTGGTTTGATGTGACCTTTCTGCAACAGCTTCTGAATCTGCCTCTTGATTTCATCATTCTGCAGAACAGAGCGCCGATAGATCGGTCCATTAGGTAGCGGCGCACCGGGGGTCAGATCAATTGGGTGCTTGACCTGACAGTTCAGAGGAACCCCTGTGGGTGAGGTGAATATGTCCCCGTACTCCTCCACAACCTTATCCATTTGTTATTGTTGTGAAGAGGAGCCCTGTCTGGAGGTCGTGGCCACAATCTTCTTCTTGCCCTGGGGGCGGATCATCAGGAAAACGAATTTCTTGGTTTGGGAAATGAGCTTACTGCATTGTTTTGCAGTAACCAAAGAGATAGCGGCAGGAGGTGGTACTTCTGGTATCCCGTACAACTTATTTCCCAAAGTAACAATAACAGCACGAGGTCGAGAATCATACACAGCATGATGCTTCCAAGGGTATGGTTGTCCTAATAATACATCAGAAACATCAATAGGAGCAACGTCACATAATACCTCATCCGTGAAGGGCTTGATGCTATGGGGAAGGCGGCACTGCTGGCTGACGCAGAGATCTCGTCCTTGGTGAAGCCACCCGATGGTGTATGGATGTGGGTGAGCTGTGGTCGGCAAGCCCAACCGCTTCACGGCGTCTGCTGAAATGAGGTTCTTTTGGCTCCCATTGTCGACAATGAACTGTACCGGGGAGCCCTTTACCCACATCTCGGAGTGGAAGAGACGTTCCTCCTCCTCTGGATCTTCCGGTTCCTCCTTTTGGATCTTTGTAGTGGCAACAATGGTGTTGGGCTCCGCATCAATAATCTGTTTCCCTTTTTCATTCGCCTTTTCAGGTTCTGATTCGGAGTCAGAGCATGCATCTGACTCAGAAGCCCTCATCTCGGCCACTAGCGACCGCTTGGCCCGACACTCACTTGTGTTGTGAGTGGAGCTCTTATGGAACTCACACCACTTTCCCGTGTCCTTCTTTGGCTTTACGGTGTTGTTCTTTTCTTGTGGCTTTGACGGGTTGTCTTTAGCCGCCATGCCTTGGCTCTGCCCTTTGTTCTGCGGTTTGGAAGCACCTTTTCCTTGCTTTTGATTCGCAGATCCAAAGTCTCGCTTATTCTGTTTGAATTTCTGCTCAATCTTGGCAGCATACCGGTATGCCGTACCAAGCGAGGAGATGTCGAGGAACTCCATTTCCTCCTGAATGTATCTGTGCAGACAGCTGCGATACTTTAGCACCAAATGTTTCTCTAAATCTTTGATACCCAACTTTGTGCGCAGGGTATGGAACAGATTCGTCAGCTCATGCACATCTTGATCCCTTTGTTGTCGCAGCGTGGTCCATTGTATGTACTTGTCCTCATAGCTCCCCACGGGATAGTACTGTTCCTTGACGGCGTCTTGGAAAGAATTCCAAGTTGGCACGGCCGAGAACAGAGAGGGTTCTGTCTGGTCCTTGTTCTCACAGTAGGTTTCCCACCAGTCCTTAACATGGGGGGTAGCTTTGAGGAGTGCAAAAATAATCTTCTCCCGGTCTGAAAAGTCATGAACAGAGAAATATCCTTCTAAAAGATTCAACCATCTATCTACGGCATCTGCGTCTATTTGACCCTCAAATATGGGAATGTCAAAATTTACTTGTACCTTAAAGGGAGTCGCAACTCCAGAGTGGCTACTGGATGCAGATGCGCCGCCAGTGGGCAGCCGTTGAAGGATCTGAACAAAGTTATCCATCATCGCATTCCTTTGTTTTTCGAGGGCCTCTCGAGCAATATTTTGATAGGATCTCCTGCTCCCTCATCTTTCTTTTCGTCCCCCATGGGCGTCCGTCGAGGTTTGCGAGGCTGATCTTGCAAAGGTTCCACCAGATCAAGCCCTAGCTCCTTATACCCCGACCTCGTTGGGGACATGCAAAGAAGTATCGAGAAAAAGCAGACCGCTCTGATACCACTGATCCGGATTTATGCAGGAACGCAACAGAATAAACACATAACCATAAATACAGAGATGCAGCGGAAATAACACTTCATTTCATTAATATCAAAGAACTGAAATTTGCTTATAGACAGAATGGGAATAAAACTAGCTAGGGCACTGGTAGCTATCTCTGAGAAGAGATGTGGCGGCTACAGGCCTCTGAACTGAGTTACAATGAGGCTTGAGGGCTTATTTATCATTTAGAAACAATGGGAAATCCTAAACAGCCAAAACCCTAACCCTAGGAGATGAAACACCAAAAGTATGGGCCCCGTTTGGGTAAATTGGTGTTTCAACTTCCCAGGGGCGTAACTTTGGCATACGATCTCCGTTTGACGCGTACCATACCTCGTTAGAAAGATCTATCCGAGGAATACAAATTTGGAACAAGAAACATCGGTCCATGGACCCATGTTGCTCTCCGTTTTCCCAAAAAAATGTCGTTTAGGGCCTCAAAACGGCTCCGGAAGTTTAGGACCCGAAAAACTGCTAAAAATAGTAAACTGTGCCGAAACTGAAAAGACAATGGTGGAGCCCCAAGTGGAATAGGCGGGTGACCACCAATATCCACCTGGATCAAATGTTATACATATATAGTATATATGCACATATACAAAAGATATGTGCATGTATATATATGCAAAAATTTCATATATACACATATCTTCAGTATATGCACATATCTTCCGTATATATACAACTTCTATATATGTGCATATATTCTGTATATGCACTTCTTTGGTATATGTGCATATCTTTTGTATATGTGCATATACGACAGATATGTGCATATACGGCGGATATGTGTATATACGGTGAATATGCACATATATGGAAGATATACACATATATGGAAGTTATGAGTTGCATATGCACATATTTTGTATATGTGCATGTCTTCTATATATGCACAATTTCCATATAATATGTGCATGTCTTCCATATATGTGTTTTTTATTTATATGTGCATATCTTCCGTATAGGTGCATATGCAAAAGATATACATATATACAGAAGTTGTGCATATGTGGAAGTTATGCGATACAAAATATGCACATATATAAAATTTGTGCGACTTCAGTATATACACATCTTTCATACATGCACAACTTTTTGTATATGAGCATATATTCCGTATATTCGCAACTTTTGTATATGTACATATCTTCGGTAAATGCGCATATCTTTTGTATATGCACATATCTTTCGTATATGTGCAACTTTCGCATATGCGTGTATATTTTATATATGCACATATCTTCCGTAAATGTGCATATCTTCTGCATATGCACATATATTTCGTATATGTGCAACTTATGAATGTGTATATATTTTGTATATGCAAAAATTTAGTATATTCACATATCTTCTATACATGCACATACCCATGCACAACTTTAAACTCCGTATATACACAACTTTGATATATGTGCATATCTTCCATATGTGCACAATTTCTGTATATACAAATATACAGAAATTGCACATATAGAGAATGTATGTTCATATACAAAATCTACGCATATACAAAAGATATGAACATATACGGAAGTTGTGCATATACGGAATATATGCGCATATATGAACATTGTGGATATACACAAGATATGCACATATACAGAAGCTGTGCATAAATCCAACTTCTATATGTGTGCATGTATTCCATATATGCACACAACTTCTGTATATGCTCAACTTCTGTATATGTGCATATACGGAAGTTGCACATATACAAACGATATGTGCATATACAGAAGATATGCACAAATTCCATATATACGCAACTTCTATATATGTGCATATACAAAAGCTGTGCACAACTTCAAACTCCATATATTCTCAGCCTCGTTAGGTATATAACATGTCAATTTCAAGCTTATTGATTTTTTTGAACCTCATAGAGGTTACTTGTCACCTAAACAAAATTTTCATATTAAAATTCAGCTTGTAAAAGCTCAAAATCACAATTGTTTTATACATTTGAGTTAAGGTAAAGTGATATTGAATTTTCAGTTTTTTTATACATTAAGAAAGAGGCTCAATATTTCAATTGTTACCACACTTACCATGCATGTTTCTTCCTTTTACTAGTGTACATTTTCTTTGGCGCACCCTCACTATGCATATTTCTTATCTGTATTCTAACCATACTAAACCTCATATTTTTCTTCCTTAGAAAAAGCATTCCTAGGAATTTTTGGAGGCTTTCTCATTTAATTATTTTAAAATTTAAATGAAACATAATACAATACTATTTAACTCGCATGTGTAGCATCCACAAAATACAATCCAAGGACGGAGTAAGCTACATTATTACAACACAAGGTTGCAATAGGCTGGAAGAAAAAATCTATCTCTTGGTATAATGAGCCATATAAGAATGAACTGTTATTTAATATTTTAATTTGTAAGGATACATAGTTTAACCTAAAAATTTCATTTATATAGATTTATGCCAACACGAATATCCATGTGATGGGTCCAACAATTTTTCTCGTCTAGCACGTGGATTTGTCGGAAAATTTTACGACATCAGGTTTTTTTTTTATATTTGCAAAACTGCATTAATGTTAAGACTAGCAATTGCACCGGGAGGTGCAAAGGAACGCTGAAAGGAAACCTCCCAATGATGCAAGGGGGGAAAAGAAGGCAGATGTTGAGTTAATTCTTCTCCAACTCCTCCTAGGAGAACAGAGGGAGAAGAATAAATGGCTTCAAGGGACTGAAATCAACCGAATTCACTATCATGCCGTCTCTAGTAACATAGCAATGGAATGTAGGCTTTCGGGAGGGCGTATACTTGTTATTGCGTGGGGTTATGGTCTAAGATGTTCGAACATCAAAATATAATGAGAGGATATTGCCTTTTAATACAGTTTACAAGGGGAGGATTTTTATTAATATTCAAGCACTTTATAAAAGAGAGAGATAGCCTCTGTGCATTATTCAAAGGAATTTCAATTGTTTTTTATTATTATCGAATAAATTAAATGTTAAAAGTAATTAAATAATAATTAAAGTTTGAATTTATATATTTATTTTATTTTTAATAATTACATGCTATGATAAGAAAAGATTTCAAAACCAATAAAAAAAGAAGAAAAATAAAAGTAAAAATTAAATAAATAGAAATAAAATAAAATAAAGATATAATTAAAATTAAAAATAAAATAGATAAAAATAAATAAATAAATAAAATAAAATAAAATAAAATAAAAATTAAATTCTTAATTACAAAAACAAGAATATAATAAATAAATAAATAGAAATAAAATAAAAAAAGGATTAATAAATAAATAAATAAACAAACAAATAAATAAAATGAAATAAAAATAAAATTACATAAATAACAAATGAATAATATTAAAATTAAAAATAAATATTTTTATTAAAATAAATATAAATATTTAAAATTCAAAATATAAAGTTTGATTATGTGGTTTACTTTTCCCTGGCATTGTGTGATCAAAATGGAAGGCATATCTTACTGGATTTAACAAGCGCACCTCAAATCTCATGCATAATTCATGAATTTTACAAAGACAATGGCTCCATGAACCAATATGGACCAATGAATGCACTCCTTTCAATCCGAGAAAAACAGGGAAGGTGGGCGTCAGTCCGTGCCCCAGGGAGAGAGTTGGTGTGTGCCCGGTCACGTAACTCTCTATGCAATCAAGGCTGGTGCAAATGGCGCAAGGTGGAAGAACCAGCAGCAACTGAAACCAACTGAATTCACTAGCATGCCGTCTCTGGTAACATAGCAATGGAATGTAGGCTTTCGGGAGGGCATATACTTGTTATTGCTTGGGGTTATGGTCTAAGAAGTTCAAACATCAAAATATAATGAGAGGATATTGCCTTTTAATACAGTTAACAAGGGGAGGATTTCTATTAATATTCAAGCACTTTATAAAAGAGAGAGATAGCCTATGTGCATTATTCAAAGGATATTCAATTGTTTTTATTATTATCGAATAAATTAAATGTTAAAAGTAATTAAATAATATTTAAAGTTTGAATTTATATATTTATTTTATTTTTAATAATTACATGCTATGATAAGAAAAGATTTCAAAACCAATAAAAAAAAAAGAAAAATAGCATAAAATCAACATTAATTCCATACTAATGTGATAATATTTAACTAAATATTTGAACTTTGTGTTTTGTCTTCCTGTTTGAATGCGAGAAAAGGATTTATCGACAAACTTATTTCATTCTTTCATTGCCCAACATTAAATGCATTGTATGTGTTTTATGTTGACTTATGCTAAAATATACCTCATTTGAATAAATATGGGACTTGTACATAATCATGATCACAAAGAACTCAATTGTGTTGTCCTCGAATTTAAACTGCAAATCTATATGAGATCAACATCATCGAACTTTAACACATGTAAAGTCTTACACCAATTATCACATCAACTAAAAGACTATATTTTCATAATTAGAGGATATGGTTTCTCGATATTTTCAATGAAAAGCACCCTAATGGGTTAAGCGCTCATATGTGAGCGTTCAAACGTTCGAAAAACAATTATTATTTTTTTATTTTTTTTTATTAAATGTATTATTTATTTCCCATCATTTTTTTCGTTGACAACCCTATCACATGGGCATCACGGGGAACATCTTATTTTTCTATTATAGCCCCTACTCTCTAGCGTAGGTGTGACAGGTGTGTATTTGCGTTTGATGTACAACATTTATGTTGAAATATTACCTTTACCTTTACTTGGCGACAATGACTCAGACAAATAGATGAGAAGATAAGAAAGACGGATTTGTGGGCGGCCATCCTATTGTAGACCTTAATTCCCAAAGTATTATAGAATTATTAAAATTTGGGTGACAGAAATTATTCTTTCATTTTCTTTTTTCCACAAATTCCGGTATTAAGAATTTTGCTAAAATCTACAATGGACTAGTCAGATTTTAGATTTATATGGGCGGTTCATAAATCCGTTGACAGACGAGAATGGAAAGAGCGTTCGATTTTATGGAGGGCGGTCTCATGGTGGCCATTGCAGGGATCACACTGGTCGCATTACTGCACTATACTAAATTCCTATTATTCCCCAAGGGGGAGCATACTCTGTGCACGCCTCCCTGCATACAGAAGCAAAAGCTTAATCTGTTGAGGAACAGAGGATACACACATTTATATATTTTGGAGAATTTTGGGAAAAAAATTTGTGTAAATGATTTTTAATCCTTACAATCTAATATATGTCCAACTTTTTTGGAGGACACTCACTCATCATCAAGAACAAGAAAAGAGTGTCTGCCCAAAACATTGGAAGGACAGGTGAAGTGTCTACCTCAAAACAGAGTGTCCACTCTTTGCAGGGATTAGAAATCTTTTATACAAATTTTCAGAAGATTCTCCACAACATGAACAACTGTGAAAATCTATACTACTACCTTATATATACATTCATCCATAAGAGTTCATGATGCAGTAAAGTACTCACGTGCATACACCCGGATTGATGATAATAACAACGCGGAGCAAGTTGATGAGGGGCAAGGCATTGACTGCTTTCTGCACAGACGTGTAATCCCCCACACCTGGTTTCTTGTCGACTGCGACATAGAATGTGGGAAGAAACTTGTTCGTGGCTGTCCTGAATGTGGAATGTTTCAGGCTGCCCATTTGCCTCACCCATTTCATGAATGCCTGCTCGATCATACGGGATTTTGTGGCATCCATGGCAAATGGCATTGGAGGGCTAATCTTCCTGGTATGATGTCCATGCCCATGACCCTCAACCATGTCCATAACATTCATCATCCCTGCGATCGCCACTAGAATGCAAAAAGTCTGCATTGTGATCAATGTCAAGGTGCAGTTCATAAAGGTAAGTTATCATAAATTAAAGCGATTAGATGAAAGCTCAAAAACTCCCCAGGCTATGAACAGAGTAACATCCATGCGAAATTTTAAAACGCAGACAAAAACAATAAAAGAGAAACTGCAAATCCCTGTGTCATCACTGCAGAGACCTCCGATCTCCATGTAGCAATGTGGACAAATGACTGCATAAAAACGATGGCACAGCTACATTCTCGTGAAGAGACAAAGTTGGCACAAAGCTCGTATTATATATCTATCATGCCACAGTTCCTACGAATTGCCTTTTCACACAGAGAAGGGCGCCGGGTTGAGGGCGGGAGTCGTGGACCATTATTGGACACCTCCATTTGCTGGACGCCAAGCGACCTCTTCATCAGACGCTTTACCACCTGGCCCAGACCTATGGCCGCATCATGCTCCTCAAATTCGGCTCTCACAAGGTTCTGGTAGTGACCTCATGGGAGCTAGCCAGGGAGTGTCTCACCACGCACGACATGAACTTCGCCTCCAGGCCACGATCTGAGGGAGCCGAGCATATGGGTTACAATTGTAAGCTCCTTGGGATCGACGCATATGACCGGCGGACTCAGAAACTGCGCAAGATGTGCACGTTGCAGTTTCTATCTCCTTCCAGAGTGGAGGCGTCCATGAATATTCGAACAGAGGAGATGTCAAAGTTGGTGCGTCGCCTGTTCGAGAGATGCACGAAGATGGGAATTAAAGAACGCGAGGCTTCGGCTGTTGTGAACGTCAGAGAGATTGTGGTGGAGCATAGGCGGAGGGATGAGTTTTTGCAGAGAGTGATAGATAACAGTCGCCTGCGACTTGACAGCATCACGGCCCAGTTTGTGGCTGCGTGGCAAATAGCCTGACGGCAACTGTCAAATTTTGAGTGGCGGTAAGAACGATGAGAACCCGCTCTCATTGGCTGAGCGAAAAAACGCATTCGGAAAGCCCATAAAGGGAACGCTTTCAGTGTAATTATAATAATAAATAAAAACTAAATAAATATTAAAAATAAAAATAAAAATAAAAACTATTAATGGGAGTTAGAAGCCTGGTAAAAACAACCCCTGTCTGAAAGGCAAAAAACAACCGGAAGAAGGCTCTCCTAAATTTCAATAAGTCGTTTTACGACGTATCCAATTTAGCGGGAAGAATAAGAGCCATTAACAGTAAGGGTTGAACCTCCTCTCATTATGCATGCTTCATGTGAAAAACATATAACTATAACATTCAAAGAAACATGTTTCAATACGATGACTTGCAATTATCATATAAAGAATATAATCTATAGGTAATAATCTGCAGCTTGAGATCTTCAAGGATACAAATCCCAATTTAATATTTAGCGGCGTGAATGTTGATCTCCAATTTTTATGCCCTCCTTTTATATGAACGGTTATCTCGCAAGAAACAAATCAAATTATATGCTCAAAGTATTTTCGTTGTAGTTGCACTTCTCATCTCACATATATGTTTACAACATTCAGCAAAGTCGTATGTATCACGCCATTATGATGTAAATAAATCAGAGACCTTAAATACCTAAACAATCCCACTTCGAATTTTGTATTCTCTATATGCAATTATATGTAATTCAGTAATCTAAAATATAAAATTGTCAAGGATTGAAGATGTGGAAAACAAAAGGAATTAGAAATGTAGCTGATTCACCCCTCACATTACTCAGTATCGCCAGTTAAATAAATGAGACAAGTAGTAATAAATGAAAGAGTTTAACTGAACTGGGATTTAATTAATTGAACTGAAGTAAAAACTTGCCGCTATTTTTTCTAACAAATTTTTTATTTTATTTTATTTTTAAACAAGGCTATAAGTAGCGACTATCCACCCCTTAATGTAAATATAGAAATGTTAGAATTTGAGTTTGAGTATGTTTATGAGTAATTGTTTTCAGTGCATTGTTAATTCACTTAGTAAGAACATATGGATAACATTTTAAAAATAAAAAAATAAAAATACTAAATCATTTTAATTTTAAATAAAAATAAATATATGTAAAGTTTGAGAAATTATGATTAATATAAATATGAAGAAAAAATTAAAAGCTAGCATTAATAATAATAATAAATTATATAAATTGTTTAGAAAACTCATGGATTAATGTTTAGTTGCAAATTTCGTATTTGATTGTATCATCAGAAGTAAAAAAATTAAAATTAAAAATTAAATTCTTTTTTAATAATAATTTTAATCTAAATGGTAAAGCATAAAAAAAAATAATAATAAAATAATATATATATAATGAAAATAAGTTAAAATATATTTTTAAAATATCAATTTATTTTCACAATTATCATAGAATATTTCTTTTAACCCTTTACTAAACTTTAATAAATATAATAATAATATACATCTATTTTGGAAACTGCCATTAACATTGTGAGCTATTCCAGTCTTGACTCTCAAGTGAGAAATGTTCATATGTGCCCTCGAAATGGCTAAGTGTAGCCTGTGGGATGGTGTACGTTTTGAGCAATAAAATACGTGTGCTATCACGATTCTTTAGCGGGTGCTATCTTGACTGCTCAAGAACTCCCTCGAATGTTGTGTATATCGGTTGGTTCCTGTAATGATTACCTCGAGTCTGTTGAAAAACTTTTGCAGTGAACAGTACCAACTCATGCCAGTGGAGCTTGTTCGTATATTTTAAAAATTATTAAAACTGCCCTCTGCCGTGCTGCTGTCAAGTCGCGTTGCATGTGTTAGGACGGCAATTGCTATTACATCCGATAAACCAGTTTGTGGCTGCGTGGCAAATAGCCTGACGACAACTGTCAAATTTTGAGTGGCGGTAAGAACGATGAGAACCCGCTCTCATTGGCTGAGCGAAAAATCGCATTCGGAAAGCCCATAAAGGGAACGCTTTCAGCGTAAAAATGAACAGGATACCCCAACCCTTATGGCACCATTACCAAATTCACCGCGTTTTTCTTTGAAAAGATCATGCAGAAGTAGCTCACAATGTCCTGCTTTGCCCTTTTAAAGTTGTGATTAAAGTTCCACAATAGGAATTGAGACTTCATGGGTCCAACTCCAGGTTGTGAGTCGAGGCCTATCATCACGATTCACTGTGAATTGAATCCAAGGCTCGACCTCTAGATAGTCGAGGTCGGGTTCATCACCTTCTAAAATAACCATCTTAGCTTCTCCCTTGGAACTGACTCGTCGACTAGCTTCCAAATGATCAAATAGATGCAGAATCGCAGTTTGAAATTTGAAAGTTTTTCTTCCTGATTTTTATCTGTTTACTTGGCGCTAATTGTGTATATGACTAGGACCCAATAAGACTATTTCTGCAATGTTATGAGAGCATGGATAATTGCTTCTCTTATCTAGTCAATAATGAATAGATGGGATTATTTCAATAAAATATATAAGGTTTACAACAGCTAGAGGCTTATCACGATATATATCTGTCTGAATGTGAAAACAAAGGTTGCCCCCAA
Organism: Pinus albicaulis; assembly: GCA_034641835.2. Lineage (NCBI taxonomy): Eukaryota > Viridiplantae > Streptophyta > Pinopsida > Pinales > Pinaceae > Pinus > Pinus albicaulis. The sequence continues at coordinate 1,315,891,700 of CM076574.1, read as the reverse complement.
ATTCCATACAGTTAAATGATATTTTGTTGCCCTAACCACTCAATGTAATTTCTAAGTTGTAAAGTACCTAGTACGAGCTAAACCTGTGGCTAGAAAGAGTGTGATTTCCTCCAAATAATCTGGTATTTCTTCAACTACCTATTCCATGAATTGGACATGTGATATTGTATATGGGCATATGAAACCCTATTTATTAGGAAGGAATTCACGCCACTATCAATCCAATTTATATAAATGGTATGGTTGATTGGCTCGGGCCAAGCAGTACATATATGTTATTTCTATATAGAGGCCTAGCTCACCAGGCTCTCAGCCAACTACACACTGTACTCTTCAATATTAAAATCGATATGTAAAGAATAACTAGAAAAAATAATTTAATTTCATAATAAGAATCACATCATACAATCTTCAGAGTTGGTAGTAGATTGGTGACAATTATGAGTTCACCCAAAACCGTAGGTACTCAAATGCAGTGAGTTATTATTCTTTACATCCTGATAAATATCTTCACAATGTTTTTTCAAAGCTAATTAAATCACCTCATTGGAAATATATCATTAAAAAATCCATTGATTTAATTGTATTTATCAGGTAAGAAGTGCCACTCCCCTTCTCAAGGTTTGAGGGGAACACATGATTCTGCTTCCCAGGAGACAAGGCATTCTCCCTTCAAATCTTATAGAACTTGGAAAAAGAGGTGCTCAACGCCTATTTTTCACTACAAAAAGGATGGGTGGAGGTACACAACTCTCCCCCACCAGCACCATGGGAGTAAGAGAAAAATAAATCATATAGGGTGGTAGTGGTGATGTATAAAATGGAATGGGTAAGGCAGCTTGTGGGCACAAAGTAAAAGTAATAAAAAAATGGGTGGGAATGAAGCAACTATAACAAACCGATTCAAACTTACCACAAGACTTCCTTCCAAGGAGGATTTTTAATTCCGCTGTCGGGGATCCATTCAATCATCTGAAATTCCTTTTCTTTTACCTATAACTTACCGCATACACTCTGGAACTTCAATCACACCATCAATTTCATTCCCCTATCGCTTATAATCCAAGTCTTGAAATACAACAGATTTTCACATGTATCGCTAATTATGCTCTGAGCCATCAACTGCACAATTTATTTCCCTTCCATATAGATTACACTCCAAACATTTCACTGCACTGTCAAATTTCCTACCTTCACACTTAAAATTCGTTCCGTTGATTGCACCATAATTTTTCCTCTGCTGCTGCTTAGACTTTGCACCTTTAGCTGCGTCATTAATTTCTTCAAATATGAGTGCTTTTGCATAAATTGTTGCTATTTTTTCTAGTATGAGCCTATCATCCAATGGAGTAATCGAAGAAGAAAACATGTACAATCGCAATTGCAACAATTGTTGTCTAAACATTGACATTATCTTTTCCATCTCCAAACTGATCAAAACCAAAATCATCGTCATTCACAACTTGGAAAGTCTCAAATTGAATCTATACAAAAACGTATTTGACTAGGCGTATGTTGGTGAAGTCGAGTAAATATCGGTCTGTGTGTGTAAGGTGGAGATTCAAGGGGGACAAACCGACCTCCGGCCTCAAGTGGTTCATATTAGTGTTATGGTTAATGTAGTTGGGTTCCACACATATTCAGAGTATGTGAAGTGGAAGACACTGGAGGAAAAGTTCGATCTCTGACATCATATTTGGAGCCAACCTACGATTTGTTTCTAGGTGAGTTCGAGAATGATGACTCCAAGGTAAATCTTAGCAAGTAAATAAATAATTAATTCTATAACGTACTATAAAACATTGGAATGTACAACACTTCTTGCAATATTTATTGGCAACTGTATAGTATGATGCTTATTCTCAAAATCAGTAGCCGAGCATGTGGTAGCGCGCTGATGTCACCACTCATAAAAAAATCAAAAGATATAGTTAACTTAGGAAATAAGAAAAAATTTCATAGTTGAACTAGATTAATAGGTTGGAGGCGATCATAGATGCCATTACGTAAGAAGTGGCATAAAAATATGAATTAAGTGATGATTGATAACATGTTTTTGAATGTTATGTCTCGACAACTCGTGCTTAATGAAACTATGTTTCATATTATTCAATTAAGGGAACGTTTAGGTTAAAAATAAGTCTCTTAAGAAATATAAAAATATGAATTAAGGGCTTAATAAAACAATACTTCATATTTTCCAGTTAAGGAATTTTTAAGGTTAAAAATAAGTTTTTTAAGAAATATATTAAATAAATATGAATTAAGTATTTTAAAATATGGTTTATGTGACATTTTACCTTTTACACTATATTTTATATACAATTAAAACAGTTATAATGGATTTATATTAAAAACTAATTATAAATAAAATTAATAAAAATACTCAATTTATTTATAAAAAAATTGTTGATGTTGATGGGATCAGAGTTAAAATTTTAAAATGAAGCAATTTCCTGAATTAGAAAATTTTAATTTTTCTGTTACTTATTATGCAATTTTCAACAAAAAATAATATATTTTTTCAATGAAACAAATGTGAAGATTTATATTAAAAAAAATATATGGGATCTGACTTAGAATTTTTACATTTCTTCAACACTATCAATATCTCTTGTGGATTTGAAATTGAGCATGATGACTCAATACAAACCCGCAAGCAAGAACTCCATATCCCAAAACATTTACTCCCTTTCAAGCTAATTTTTTTTCCAAAATACTCCCAAAATCCAGATACATTTATGTTCCATTTCTCACTGCTTTTTGGTTTGATTTTGACCAACTTCTTGTTTTTCTTGGCGCGATATTTTTTTCCTTTTCATCAACTTGGATCGAACCCATATTTTCCGTTAAATTTGAGACGTCACTCATCTGAGAGTGATATTTGTTGCCTTTGTCTTCTTCTGTGCCTACCTGATTTGCCCAAGATGTTTCTTTTCCTACCTTATTCCTTGAGAATTCAGAGGAAGTACCAACATTCACAAGGGAATGTTGGATATAAGCATTCTCTGCCACCAGGCCTGAAAAATCCTCCTTAGCATGCACTTTTTCCCGACTAATTTTTGTTTTCTTCATTGAATCTTTTTGGACAATAACTTCTTCCTGGTTGTTTTTTACCTTTTCCTTATTCTGGGTATCTTATTCCTTGTATACCCTATAATTTTCACTCTGAGCTCCTTCCCACCATTCGAGCCTTCGACTAATTTTCTTGGCTCTATTATTTTTCAATCGGTTGGGGAAATTTTTGATTACATTTCCTATTTCATTACATACTTGACATAAAAATGAAACATTGTCATAATCAAGATTCTGAACCCATACATAGTCCGTTTCCATTAGATTTATCTCAACAGTGAAACCCTTATTAAAACCCATGTCCACACATATTCAAGCATAAGTGGTCTTAAGAAAATACTCAGTTTCTAAACTACAACAACAAAATTTTCCTATTTCATTTCTAGTAGAAGTTAAAGTTGGAAGATTCCAAAGATGTAGGGGAAGATTTAGAAGCCTTACCCAAGCTAGAGTCGTAGAGATTGATGCCATAACTGGGTCAAAAGTAGGAGTCCAGGGCTGCATTTGGAGAATAAAACTACCCCAAAACTAAGGCCCAAAATCACAAATAAGCTTCTTATCCTCAAGAGAATAAAAAACAACAACAAAAAAAAACCTTGAGCCATTGAGTAGATATTCAGTTCTTGAGACAGTAAGGGTTTACAAGTTTCATAGGTCCACTTATGTATGTCAATCAAATATCACCAAAAACCATTAAATCTACAAACTAGATCAAACTTATTTTTTTCGCAGCAAAAGGCTTCATCCTCCAGCTGGGGGACGTTGCAGGGAGGAGATTCTTGAAGAATAAAAGAAATAGATATAGATTTCAACATGGCACTTTAAGAAACTTTGGCTTGATATTCCTAAGAAATAGGATTCACTACACCAACAACCACTCCTTCAAGAGAGACAATCCTCACTGCTGAAACTTGGGCATTCGACATTAATCAGAAGGTTAGTGGGAGCCACACAACAAGGGGCAGCTGGCTAGGGTGAAATCCTAGCTGCCACGAGAGTTTGCAGAGCAAAACAAATATTTATACTACTACTAATCAATTTTGTTCATATTTAACAAGAAAAATACCATATTATAAACAATTTGCACATACATTCAATTCTTAAATATAATTAAAAATACATTTACATTATATAAATAATAATTATTATTCTCAATCAATTCATACACTTATACCTTTAAAATGTACATTAAATTTCAAAATCTTATTGTTTATTAATTAAATAATATATTATCATTTAAGTTTCCTTATTCATAGTTTTCCATACCACCTGATATTTAATATATTATAAATTATATTTAAAATAGTTTGAAATATTTATTAATATTTGATATGTTATAAGTCACCATCTAATATTTAATATATTATAAATTATATTTAAAATAGTTCGAGATGTATATTAATATTAGATATGTTATACATTATATTTCAAAATAATTTGAGATATATATTATTAAGGAAATGGAATATGGTTGTTAACCAATGTTAAATAGTTTTTTTACAGTAGTATTTGTTTTGATATATTTTAGAATAATAAAAGAATAATAAAAATTCCAACCCTTAGTATGATAATGATTATAAAATTGCTAGGAAAGCGACTAGAGATTCTCTCAACAAAAATGAAAAACTTGAAAAAATAAATATGTACAAAACTCTTATCAAAAGGAAGAAAAAAAACTATACAAATAGGAGGTAAAAACATATCCTTCACCTTTATATAGTTGAGCCTATAAATTTTTGGAGGAAAATTCTTGTTCGTAAAATGAAACAAAATAATTTGATCCCTGCAAATAATTGTGATATATATCTTAAGAAACCTTATGATTCCCTTGATGCCATGGGCACCATCTTGAACAATCCTATAGAGGGGGATATATTTTCTTTGGAAGATGTTGAGTTTAGGATTACACAACTTGCTAATGGGGAAGCTAGGGACATTGAAGGCTAAAAAGCTAAAATATTCAAAATGGGAAGGTATGTCCTAATCCCTCATATACACAAACTCTTCAATTTGGTAGTGAAACAAGGATTCCCTCATCCTTGGACGCAAAGCCTTATTGTGCCTATCTTTAAAAGTGGGAATAAAAACATTCCCTCTCACTTCAGGACCATTACAATTACCCACATTTTAGCCAAGTTGTATGGAATAATTTTAGAAAAGAAGATTAAACTTTGGCTAGAAAACCATGGTAAACAAGCTAAAGTGAAATTTGGACTTAGTATACATCATTCAATGATATACCATCTTGTTACTCTTAGGATCATTACAAAGGAATGTCATAAGATTAAAACTGATCTCTTCTATTGTTTTTTTGACTTTAGAAATTTTTTTGACATAATTCCTCAGGATAAGCTATGAAAGAGGCTAGAAAATATAATGGTTCCTCTCGAGTTGAGTTATGTCATGACTAGGATATAAAATAATGTTGTTTCCAAGCTTAATACCACCAAGGGTTGTTAAGAAGAAATTAAATCTAATATTTGAGTTAAGTAAGGATGTGCCTTATCTCCTACCATTTTTGACATTTACATTGATAAGATGGAAGAGTGTTTGGAAGCTATAGGATGTGATGGCCCTAGTATCACTGATATGGTCATTACTCTTCTCCTTTTTGTCAATGATATCATTCTTTTATGTAGAAGCCATAATGATATCGACAATAAACCTACAATCCTCCAATATTAATGCTCCAAGATGAGTATGACTATTAATACCAACAAGGCTAAAGTCCTGATAATTAAATACAAAAAATAAATTATGATAATCTCATTTATGATAACTACTTGAAGAAAGTTTCTTTATACAAATATCTAGGAACTAACATTCTTCATCTTCTCAACTGGATTTATAACATTTAAAAAGAAATATTTGGAGTTTGGAAAGCTTATTATGGGCTCGAAAACAATAGTAAGTTAAAAGATCTTTGGGTATGGAGTAAAAAATGTCCCTCTTTGAGACTCTCGTCACCTGTGTTATTTTATATGTGTAGAAATTTAATACAAAATGCATGTATATCCTGGATTTTCCTGATCTAAAAATATGCTACTGTTAAATACATAATCTCTTCTACAAATATTTGTGGAATTTAAAACACAATCGCCAATCACATATCATGAAGAAATATCCATCACACATAACACAGATAATTTTACCGGGGAAAGCTTATAGCTAAAAACCCCACTATCTTCTATTATGTATTATAGCATGGATCATGAAACAATTACATACAAATCTTTAATACAAGAGCTCTCAATATATGAGCTAACTGTCTCACACTGTCATACAAAAATTGAAAGGTTCCTTAGCCAATTTACTGTCTCCAGACAACCTGCCTCCACTGCACAATCCCAGTTGATAGAAATCCTTGAATGAGTGCAATCCCGCTTGCCTTGACTGCACAATCCTCATGGTCCCATCCAATGTGTGTGTGGTTTCATGTGTGCAACCGGATAATGTCACAATTGATAGTTTACTTCCCTTTCACCTAGAACTCAACTGGGTCTCCACTGGATTTTACATGCATGCAGTTAATAATAGTAAATCTTTAGTTTCATGTGAGACCACTGATTTTGAATTAATTAATAATTAATTCACTTCATCTCTCACTAGTGTATCTTCAGTTACAACTAGCACAACTGAGTTTAACTCACTTAATTGAGTTAAACTACTTTACAACTTGCATAACTACACTTCCAACTATGTTATAACTTTGAATCAATCAGTTACAACTAAGTCAACCTGCATGGCCTACCAACCAACCTCTTAACTCGAAATTTCTTTATCTAACTGATTTTCCACTTTAGCTAACTATTTCTAAGTGCTCACTGAGAATAGATTATAGTTTATTGTCCAAATAATATTAAGGGATAAGAATAGTCGACATGCATCTATAAATAGAAATGCAATCTATAAATAGAATTTGCACATACATCTATAAATAGACATGTGTCTATAAATAGATTTTTCTCATGCATCTATAAATAGACATCCACCTAAATATAGCTTGAGGCTCCATCCTAGTGTAGGTGCTTAATTTTCACTAGGATCTTCTTGTTGAATATCATCACTCCCTCTGAACAACAAAGGGATTATCCTTCACCCTGATCCTGTCTCTATGGTATTCGAATTTTCTCCTGGTGAGTGCCTTCATCAGAATATATGCATCCTGATCTTCCGTAGGAATGTACTGAAGAAACATGATTCTCCTCTGCACACAATATTTGAGATGACGATACTGAATATCTATATGCTTAGATCTATCGTGAAACACAAGATTAATCGAGAGTTTAATGCAACTATCATTATCACAATGAATCACTTTAAGATATAAATGAGAACAAAAAAAACCAACCAATATATTTCTCATCCAGATAGCCTCACATTCAACTTGACTCACTGCCATGTATTCCGCTTTCGCTGAACTGAGCGCCACAGATCTCTGCTTCCTGCTGTACCAAGAAACAATTGTAGACCCGATACTAAAGATCCTCCCTGATGTGCTCTTTCTGTCTGTTGGACTTCCAACCCAATCTGCACTCATGAAGCCAGGAAAATTAATTCAATCCATCTGTCTGTACCATAAACCATACTCTGATGTGCCCCTCAAGTATCTCAAGACATTCTTACCTGCCTTCCAAAAGATCTTGGTAGGCTTAACCATAGTTTGACTCAGTTGGGTAACCGCATAGCAAATGTCCAGTCTCGTGTTCACTAGATACATTAGCGAGCCCACTGACTGTCGATAGACAATAGCATCCACTACCTCTCCAGAAGTAGCATCCTCTTTCCTCCAGTTTCCTAGAAGAGAAGTATCCATGGGTTTGCAGCCCTCCATGTGAAACTTACCCAGTATCTCCCTTGCATACTTACCTTGAGACACAAAAGGTTCACCGTCTCGCTGCCATATTTCCAATCCAAGGAAATAATGAAGGACGCACATATCCTTCATCTCGAACTCCTTTGCAAGATCCTTCTTGCATGAGTGTATTAGCTGCTCATCACCAGTCAATATTAAATCATCAACATAAAGAACAATGATTAAAAGCTTACCCTCCACCACAATTTGGTATAGGTTTGCATATGTTTCACTTTTGGTGAAGCCCAGTTCGGTGAAATAATTGTCTATCCGAGTGTACCAAGCATGAGGTGCTTACTTCAGCCCATAAAATGCTCTTTTGAGTCAGCACACATGCGACTCGCAGTTGAAGATCTCGAAACATTCAGGTTGCTCTATGTACACCTCTTCCTCAATGATCCCATTGATAAACACCGTTTTCACATCCATCTAATGAATGCACCATCCCATCTGTTTTAATAGAGCAAGGATGGTCCTTATGAAAGAATACCTTGCGACATGTGCAAAGGTCTCTTCATAATCTATCCCCTCGATCTGTGAGAATCCCCGAGCCAAAAATCTAGCCTAGTATTTCTCAACACTCCCTTCAGTAGCTTGATTTACCTTGTAGATCCATCTCAAAACTACCACTGATTTATCAACCGACCTTGGAAAAATTTCCCAAGCACTGTTTTTGAAAATGGAGTCATACACCTCCACCATTTCATCTACCCATGTGGGTTCCTGCACTATTTCCTGAAAGGAAGATGGTTCAGTCACAATACATTTTCTCATTAGAGCCATGTATCCAGTAAATCAGTCAGGAGATTGTCTTTGTCTGCATTGTGAAGTAGGGGCTCCTACATTCTGTGCAGCATCAAGTCTCAACCTATGAGCTTCTGTGGTACTCCTTCTATCAGTTCTGATTGTTGGATCTGTGTGAGTGGAATCCTCTACTCCATGAACCTCCTCCGATGGTTGATCCACATCTAGAGACTCATCTTTGGGAACCAACAGTTCCTCCTCTACATGCAAGTCCAACTCCCTCTCAAGTGACAACCACATGGATTTCCCCTCATTGAATTTTATATCCCGTCACACAAGAGTCATTTGACTGTTTAGAAAATACACACGATAATTATGGGGTGTTTCTGTTTACCCCACAAAAATCCCAACTTCAACAGTTGGCTCCAGCTTCTTCTTGGCGTCCTTGGTCACATGCACATAAATAGATGAGCCAAAAATCTTAAAGTGTGAAACATCCGGTTTCTTACCAGTGAAAGCTTCTTCTGGTGTACTTATGCCAAGTACTCTATGAGGACAATGGTTTTGCACATCAACCGTAGTGTTGCATGCTTTCGACCAAAAATGCACTGGCAGGCCCTGATCATGCAACATCGCTCGTATTGCACCCACGATCATTCTGTTCTTCCTCTCCACGACCCCATTTTGCTGTGGGTTACGAGGCACTATGAGTTATCTTTGAATTCATTCTTTGCTGCAGAAGTTCTTGAATTCTTTAGAGATGTATTCTCCACCATTATCACTCGTAAGAGCCTTCACTTTATTCCTCGACTCTTTCTCCACCAAAGCCTTAAACTCACAGAATTTTGCGATTGTTTGATCCTTCTTCTACATGAATAATATCCAACATTTATGAGAAAATTCATCAACAAAAATAACATAGTACTTATGTTTTGTTGTTGAAGCAACCGAGAACGGTCCACACACGTCTATGTGAACTCTCTCAAGGATCCTCGAAGCACGATTCTCCTTCTCATGAAAGGTGGACTTTACATACTTCCCCATGGTGCAACCCTTGCACTGATCTAATTGAGAAAGTGTTTCCATTGGAAGTCCAGTAGATATTTGTTGCATGACTTTCAAGGTTCCATAATGAATATGGCCCAATCGCCTGTGCCATAATTCGCCCTCATCCTAGCTCACCAACTTTAACGTCTTGCCCATCATGGCAGCACAACCATCTACCTCCATATTTTAGAGATTCTTAACTCGAATCCCTATCCTCTTGGCTTGAACAATTTTTTTATGTCGCATGAAAGCTTTTCCATCGCTTAAAAAAACGTCATAGCCTCTGTCATCCAACATTGCGACTGAGACCAAATTTTTCTTCAGACTTGGAACATGCATAACATATTTCAATTGAAATAGTTTACTTGACTCCCTCTGAAAGGTAATGGTACCAATCTAGGTAGCACTGTACCATATATCGTCGCCATCTCTATATGCATATGGAGATATTTCTAATCCAAGTCACTGAAAATTTCCTTATTTCCTGTCATGTGAAAGGAAGTGCCACTATCCAAATACCACACTGATCCCAATGCACTTGAAACCATGCATGCGATCAAAGAGAAGTCAAGCTCAAATTTCAAGGCAAGGGCCTCACCAGTTGTAACTCCAACATCCTTCTTGTTCTTCTTCTTTTGTGGATAGTTAGTAGCAAGATGCCCATGTCCGTGAGAGTGAAAACACTTCACCTTGGATATATCCAACTTATTGCCTTTGGACTCAGATTTAGAATGGAATTTATTCCCCTTCCCCTTCTTCACCTTGGCATACAAAGCACAATCCTCTTCATCACCATGCTTTGATGAAAATCCATCTCTGGTGTTCCGCCTGAACTCCTCCTGCACCAGATCCAACCACAATCGTTCCTAATCCGGTAATTTTTCCCATCCATTGACAGAGTCTTCATAATTGTGCAAGATCTTAGGAAGTCCCAAGAGAGCCAAGCTCACCAAGTCATCATCAGCAATAGTTGTTACCACACTCCCCAGTTCATCCCGACATTAGAAAAAAATTGTGAGATACTTTGGAATGTTGTCGCCATTTTCCATCTTGATCTTCCTAAGTTTATCTTTGCGCGCCAATTTACTATGGTCGCTGCTACTTTGGAATAGATTCGTCAAAGCCTTCCACATAGCATATGGTGTGGCTTTCCCATGGAGGATTGAGACAATGTGGTCTCGTACTCCCTCCAATAGAATCCTCCTCACCTTTTCCACTTTCTTTTACCATGCATCAAGATTGGCAACATCTGACGAAGTAGGCTTAGGAACATCATTGTCAATGAATTCCTTCAAGCCATTGTCTTCGAGTACTTCTTCCATCCTGTCCTCAAAGCAATGTAGTTCGAGCTACCGTCGAGCGCATACTCTAGCCTCAAGCCATTGAAAGCCATTTCGATCTTGAATCAACTGTAGCACCAAGAAAGTATTTATGCAAATTTGAATTCTTTCGACCATCAAAATCAGCTCCCGCATCACTACTGCAATCTTCTGTGCTCCGATACCATGTAGAATTTTAATACAAAATGCATGTATATCCTGGATTCTCCTGATCTAACAATATGCTACTGTTAAATATAGAATCACTTCTACAAATATTTGAGGAATTTAAAACACCATCGCCAATCACAATATCATGAAGAAAGATCAATCACACATAACACAGTTAATTTTATTGGGAAAAGCTTATATCTAAAAACCCCACTATCTTCTATTATGTATTATATCATGGATCATTAAACAATTACATACAAATTTCTAATCCAAGAGTTCTCAGTACATGAGCTAACTGTCTCACACTGTCATACAAAAATTGGCAAGTTCCTTAGTCAATTTAATGTCTCTAGACAACCTGCCTCCACTGCGTAATCCCAACTGATAGCAATCCCTGAATGAGTGCAATCTTGCCTGCCATGACTGCGAAATCCTCATGGGCCCATCCAATGTGTGTGTGGTTGCATGTGTGCAACCAGATAATGTCACAACTGATAGTTTACTTCCCTTTCACCTAGAACTCAACTGGGTCTCCACTGGATCTAACATGCATGCAGTTAATAATAGTAAACCTTCAGTTGCATGTGAGACCATTGATTGTGAATTAATTAATAATTAATTCACTTGATCTATCACTAGTGTATCTTCAGTTACAACTAGCACAATTGAGTTTAACTCACTTAACTAAGTTAAACTACTTTACAACTTGCATAACTACACTTCCAACTCCATTACAACTTTGAATCAAATGAAGTTACCCAACTGGCCCAACTGGCATGTCCTGCCCAACTAACTCCTAAACTAGGTACTTATCACTTCATTTTGCTATGGAATATCTAGTTTCAAGTGCTCTGAAAATAGAGATTATATAAGCTAATTGTCCAACTTGCTATGGTACACGTCAACATACTCCAATTGTAGACATGCAATCTATAAATAGAATTTGCACATACATCTATAAATAGACATGTATATATAAATAGAATTTTCTCATGCAACTGTAAATATACATCCACCTAAAAATAGCTCGAGGCTCCATCCTAGTGTAGGTGCTTAATTTTCAGTAGGATCTTCTTGTTGAATCTCAACAAAATGGATGTGAGGTTTGGGGTTGTAGTATAGATAGAGAATCATGGAGGAAGAATCAAAAATAATTTATAACTTATAACCTTAAAATTAAAGGAAATACTCCCTACCTCTCCTCTTGATTGAAGCTAGCCTTTCCCTTATTGAAAGCATGGCTATGACTACATATCTCATGTATAAGAAGAATCTATACAATATGGAAGCCCAAAATTTCCCTAAAGATACTTCTAACTCTAGCAAAAACCCCAATATTTGACTCAAACGAGGTTGGCATAAGGATGACCAATATGCATGTTTTATGTTACATAAGATTTATCTAATTATTCCAAGTTTTGGAGTTTTTAGCTTGAATTTGGAGAAATACTTTTTAGTTAGATCATGCTTTTTTATTTTTTAAAATTTTCTATGTTATTTTTTAAAATTTGTTTTTAAATACATAAATAGATTCAACACCCACAACAATCAAGACACTCAACTTGTCATAGTGCATAATTCGTAAATCAAACTTGTAATTCCAACAAATTCTTACTTAATTTTGAATAAATTTGACTAAAATATTAACTATTTTTTTAAACATAATATTAAACTATAATTATTATAAATTATATCATATTTAAAATATAAAGAAATTAAACTACCATGATTATAAATCCTATGATATTTAATAAATCATTTCAATTCTTATAATTCCTATGAAATCTATGATATTTAATAAATCATATTACATTTAATAGCTAACACATCACAAAACATATGATATGCACCTTTTTTATCAAATTAGGGACATAGTCATTGAGATGTATACTACAAAGGACAAAGGACAAAACGTGAAGAAAAACGCATGCTTATAACACATATCACAAAACATATGATATTAAATAAGATACACGTTTTTTTTAAATGAGGACATAGGCATTTAGATGTATACTTCAAAGGACAAAACGCGAAGAAAAAATGCATGCTTGTAAGACAATACGTGAAAAGTAGTCATATGTTTTGAAAAACAATAAAATAAATCAAAATAAACCATGCAATGTTAACAATACACAAAAGTAATTATATGTTTATAAAAGTAATAAAATTAAGTAATTACAGGTTTATAAAAGTAATAAAATTAAGTAATTATATGTTTCTAAAAGTAATAATTTTTTATGTTACTTTATTTTATAAAGTAATAAAAAGTAATAATGTTTATGTTTGGTTTAATATTATTTATTTATTTATTATATTTATTTATTTTATTTTAATTTCTATGGTTTTTAAATTTTTGTAGTTGTTGTTAATTGCAAAATTCAGGGTATCTACAGTATCATAAAATAATGGTTGATGTTTAGAATAGGGATCCATCTCCAGGATAATAAGAAGAATACAAGAAAGTTGCACCAGTCAAAGCTAAAACAGTAAAGAATGATGAGAAGAATGGACATAAACATATTTTATTAATTTATTTAATCTAAAATTATTTATTTTATTTTTTAAGTTTTTTTTTTTTAATATTTTAATTTAGTTTTAATAAATTAATTTTAATTTTAATACTTTATAATACTTATAATAGTATATAACGTCCCCTATTATTAATATTAATATTTAAATTTTTTCTAATATAATATTACTTATTGATTTTATAATTCAATTTATTTATTTATTTATTTTTTTTTTTTTTTTTAATATATTATAAATCTTTAAGTGCTACTCAATTCTAATAATTTATAATATAATATCACTTAATTTAATTTATTTTTTTATATTTAATTTCATAATTTGTTATTTATTTATTTATTTTTAACATTTTTTAATGCAATATTAATTTTTTTTACTATTATAAATAAACCTTAAGTACTACTAAAATTTTTAAAAATATTACCTAAAAAAATTAACCTAAAATAGTTTAATCAAATTAATAATCTAAGAGTTAATTAGTTGAAGAATATATATATTTTTTTGCAAGTGATTGATTTATTGATTTATTTTAATATAAATCTTTTGGGAAATCACATAAGAATTTTTGGAACTGACGCGTTTCGAACTACCAACTATAATGAAAATTCGCTGATCTTGACATACACTTTTATACCAAGAGGAGAGAAGCAATGGTCAAAACCCAACAGTCAAAAATAAGAAAAATATAAAAACCAAAAATAAAATTAACCCCAACATTAAAATTACAAAAGTTAAACCGTCAACAAAAAAAATCTATAAAAATATAAAAAGTTAAACCGTCCACTAAAAAAGCTATATATCAAAATATAAAAAGAAAGAACCAAAAACCTAACTACCCCCACCTTAAAATCAATTATTGATTTATTGTTGCATCTTTACTATATTTATTCTCGCATTATAACTTGACGTTAAAACAACGACATGTATAAATCATGAATAACAAAACCTTGTATTAAATTATGAAGAAATATTTTGGTAATAATCACATTACAATGAACAATGTCGACGCATTTCAAACCAACCAGTGTGGTTCATCGTGAGGACTAGGATTTCTTCATAATTTAACGATGAATCACATAAGCCAAAAATCTATAAAAACCTTGTATGTTAAGTAATAAAAAAAAATATGATATAAAGTAAAATATATGGTAATTTGATTTGATTTTTAATCAATTATTCTAAAATTTTAATTATGTGAAAAAATAATTGGATTATATTTTTATAATAATTTTGAAATATTTATATATTAAATTGAATAATTTTAATTTATGTAATTTCGAGAAAAGATTATGCATTTGAACCACTGACTTAACATCTAGGGGTGCCTTAACAAGGCACCGGATAACCGTCTATCCAAGACCCAATAGACTTTGATTTGTAATTTATTGATAAAAATAAAAAATATATTAAAATTAGGAAATTTTTTTACATAACTAATCATATAAATACTATACTAATGAATTTCATAAATGAAAAGAAATGAATATAATCAACTTGAAATTTTTTCTATAAAACTATTAATGCTTCTGTTGTTGTTGTGCTTATGCTTGATTAAGAATTTGGTTAAGAAAACATGTTAACAACCCAAGGACCAAAAACATATAGAAGGAATGAAAGCTTTCCCCTTATGAGCTACGACCAATATATATATATATATATATATATATTAATGCTCTTAAATACAAGAACAGTCCATCCCAGGCATCAATGCATCCCGACTTCCATCCATCCCATCCGTCATGGATTTGGGCATACCATGGGCACCCCTCTACATCTATCCCCATTCCTCTTCATTTCGTACTCGGGACGTACAAATATTGCCCAGATTTAGATAAGTGGAATAAACTGACTTGTTCGCTTTGTGGTCAGCTTGGCCATACTTCTAATAAAACTTCTAGTTGATGAAGAGTCTAGAAAAAATAAGGGCAAAAAATCTCAAGAATCTTCAAAAAAGAAGAAGAGTGTAAAGATTGAAAGCCAAATCATGTGCTATAAATGTGGATCAAAAACTCGTAGATTTGAAAATTGCCCAAATTTTACTATTAGAGAATAGATCCAGCAACAACAGTTAAGTGAAAACTCTTCAGACTCTTCTAACAGTTCTTCCTCTGAATCCTCTAATGAAGAAATTCATGTACATATGAAAAATTGTGATTGTTCTGATGACTGCCAATGTTTTCCTAGCTCTACTAATGAAATCTCTTCTGATTCAGAAGAAAGTGATACTGAGCAAAATTTCAAAGAAAAAATCTGCATGGCTCAGACTATAGGTGATAGTGAATAAAAAATGCTTTCTCAAATCCATGCATTAGAAGAAGGAGAAATGAAAGAGAATTTACTGGAAGCTTTCTTGAAAACTATGCATAAATCTCCATTTAATAGTTCTTCTTCCTCTAAGCCTGAGCACAAACCTCTGTTTGTTGATGCTTCATTTGAGAGAAAGACCAAGGCCTTTCAGAGAAACTAGCAGCAAGATAAAGCCAGATCATTGACTTTGGGAGAAGTATGCAAAGAGATACATTCTATCAAGCAAGAATTATCCTCTCTCAAACACACAGTTTCTCAAATAGAAAAAGGTAAGTTGCCTACACAAGAAGAAAAATCTTCCCCCAAAACTTCAAATGTTCAAATCTTTGAAGGAAGAAGAGATGAATCCCATGGATTCTGAGATATGCGACTTTTAACAATTCAGTATCAACAACACCATATGATGCTTGATATCTATATTCAAGGCCAGATGTTCTCTCTCAAGACTCTAATTGATTTTGGTGCAGATGTTAATGTTCTGCACTCAAAGATTATTCCAGCCAGTATTGGGTTAAATCCTTTAGACAGGCTGTTGGGCTAGGAAATAAATATTTACATTATGAAGTTCCACAAGCTTCTATTTTCTTGGATGAAAATTGCATAAAGTTGAACTTTGCAGTAGCAGATATTCCCATTGATTGTATTTTGGGAAATGTTTTTCTTGCAGTAGTGGAACCACATGGTTAAACTAGACTCAAAGGTAATAAAGCAGGTTACTTCATTACAGTACCTAGTTCAAATGGGAATTTAAAAACCATCAAAATGCCATATATATCTACTCCCAGGATTTCTACTATGGTACAGACTATGGAACAGATTGAAAAGGCCAATAATAAACTAGTTGAACTAAAAGATTTGAAAGCCACTATGAAAATAGGAGACTACCTTCGAACTCCTATGATTAAAAAAAAGATCTTTGCTTTAATAGAGCAAATTGAAAAACATTGTTGTGCTGAAGAGCCAAATGCTTTTTGGCATAGAAAGCAACATTGCATTGAGCTTCCCTACAGGAATGACTATGAAGGCAGACCCTGTAAAAGTAGGGCTATACCAATGAATAAAGAATACATAGATATTTTTCAAAAGGAAATTGCTAGTTTATTGGATAGACAGCTCATCAGAGAATCCAACAGTCCCTGGAACTATTATGGATTCTATGTAAATAAGCACTCAGAATAAATCAGAGGAGTTCCGAGACTTGTGATAAATTACATACCTCTGAACTATGTTATGTCAGATGACACCTATCCAATCCCTCACAAAGTAGATCTATTAGCAAGAATTGCAGGTGCCAAAATATTTTCTAAATTTGATAGTCAGGGTTTTGTCAGGTAGTAATAAGAGAAGAAGATAAATTCAAAACAAATTTCAATGTGCCTGCTGGGCACTACGAGTGGAATGTCATGCCTTTTGGACTTAAACATGCCCCATCCAAATTTCAGAAGGTCATGGACACTATTTTCAAACCGTTTTTTGACTGGATGCTTGTATATATTGATGATATTCTTATGTTTTCCAAAAATGTTCATGAACATTTTAAGCATGTACAGAACTTTTTCCAGATTGTTAAAAATAATGGTCTTGTGTTGAGTAAAAAGAAGATAGAATTGTTCCAAACTTCTATCAAATTCCTTGGGCATACTATCAACAATGGTCAAATCTCCTTACAAAAACATGCTCTCGAGTTTGTTGACAAATTTCTCGATGTCATTTCTGACAAGACGATGCTCTAGAGATTTTTGGGTTGTTTAAACTATGTTAGTAGTTTTTACAAAGATTGTGAAAAAGATAGAAGCTTGTTAAATCAAAGATTACAGAAAAATCTTCGGCACACACTGATGTAGTCAAATGCATCAAGAGCAAGGTAAATACCCTTCCCATTCTGTTTGTAGCTGATGAAAATTCCCCAAAATTGTTGAAATAGATGCCAATGACATCGGTTGGGGAGGAATATTGAAGCAGAAAAAGGATGAACAAGAGCAAACTGTCTAGTTTGTATCTGGTACTTGGAGTCCTTCTGAAAAGAACTACTCCACCATTGAAAAAGAGGTAAAGGCAACATGGAATTGTAAAGATAAGTTTGAATTACATCTTGTACATAAAATATTTTTGTTGAGAACTGATGCCTCTGCCTTAAAGAAAGTTCTCAGTAAAGATATCAAAAAGCCTGGTGAAGCCAAGTTTGCCAGATGGCAAGCATTGTTTGCTAATTTTTATTTTGATGTTGAACACATCAAGGGGAAAAATAATTGCCTACCAAATTTCCTTAGTAAAGAATATCTTCAAAAAGATCACATCATGGTAATTGTTATTGAATGGGAGCCAAATCAGCAGAAAGAGATTCTTAGGTCCATCCCTGAAAATAAAAATTGGCAAGAATATTGCTCTAGATGGAAGCCAACTTGGCAACTGAGAAACACTAAGGTGTTGGATGCAAACTTGCAACCTCATACAGATATTCAACACCTTGTACCTAAAAGTAAGTGGATCTATGATATGATGTATTCTAGGAGTATGCTATCTGCACACTTGGCAGAAGAGGTGCTAAGTAAAGATTTTAAAGATATCACCATGATCTGGACTGAAGGAAGTAATAGAAGGCATGTCTATCACAAATACTTCAGTATAAACCGAACCAGAGATCCAAGATGGAGTGATATGTTTGCTATGTGGCCAAGAGGTGATCCGTCCCTCATTTTTCCTGACACCATATAAAATTATACAGGATACAAAAAACTATGGTGGGATATTCTAAATGTAGATGGGAAAGATGAAACACACTATACAAAGATAAAATTTGGACCAACATGGATCACACAAAGAAATAGACAAAATGAATGGCTCCAAGAATGGTGGAACAATTTTGGTGTCAACAAAACAACCATGGATCCCTTATACTTTGAAACTCTATATCAAAGGGACTGTAATGCCTGCTTTACTATTGAGTGTTTTCATTCTCCTTGCAAAACTGTTGGAGAACTCAATAATTTCCCATATTATGAAATTTTGGAACAATACGTGACCATGCATTATGAATGGTTAGTAATGACCAAAATTAAGCACCAAATTGTTGTACATAAACCAATGATTGTACGCAGAATATATACTAAAGCGCGGGATGAAGCTTTGTATAAAAGATTTTGTTTTCCTGGAATTCTACCTCTTGAAGAATCAACATAAGGGTTCTTGTGGGCTTTCCCAAAAAGTTTCCACTTTGTAAATTGATGTTTAGTCATGGAATTGCAATGACCAGTTTTCCCTTGGAATTTCTGGTAAAAAGTCTCCACTGTGTATACAATTTTCTTGTGGGCTTTCTGACAAAAGAATCCACTATGCAAAATAATGTGTACGAAGATTCTATCTTATCAAGAGACTCGGAGCACTTCTCCGACATATGGTGGGGTTTGACCGCACATCTCTTTGATTGATAGACATCTGTTAGCTTTGATTGGACCATGATGACTGATGCTTGTCCCCTCTTTCTCCTATATAAGGATGAGAGTAAGGTTCATTTTTTCATCCGGGGTTGAGTGTGTGAGTTTAAGTGTGTTGTTTAGAGTCATAGACTAAAGTCTGAGATTCATCTCTTCCTACTCTGCATCTGCGAACTAAGGTTCGATTTGCTTGCAACAAGAAGGGTATCTAACTTCTGTCTTTTAAGTAAATCTGAGAAGCCTGCGTATCAGAGTGCAAGCTCTGATAAGAACCTAAAGTGGCCGGATTTTTAGGTAATTTTTTGAGTCCGAAGTTTAGAGACTGAGTCTGTAAAAGGCCAGGAGCTTTCAGCAAGAATTTTGTTTATCAAAATGAAAAGACTGATAAACTCCTTAACAGTCGATCTCAGGAAATAACTAGTGTCTGTAAATCTCTCTGTAAAAGATTTCCATATCAATAAAGAAGAATTTTTTTCCGCATTTGGAGTACTGTCTACTGTGTATTAAATTTGATGTTGAGATAGTATCTGTGAGACACTTTTTCTTGAGGATTCATCGGAAGTTTGCTGGAGGTTTGCTGAGGTTTGAGGAACGCCAGTCCATTGAAGGCAGGAGGCCGTGTGAAGGATGCTAGAGTGTGAAAAACTAGAGGTTCGTGTACGAGTTCATGTACGAGTTCGTGTAAAGAATTGTGTCGTGGCAACACAGAGAAGTGGTCCAACAAGGCTAAAAGCAAGCTTGAAAGAGCCCCTGCTAGAAATTGGTATGAAAGCCAAGTTGAAGGTTAGTACTCCTTCTATTCTTCTTCTATCTGACATGGAAAAATCTCGAAGATCTATTTCTTTCCGAGAAATTGATGAGTGTGAAGTTGCACAAGAAAATCCCCTACATGATATGTTTGTTTCATCATCTAAAAGAGTCATTAACTCAGCTGAACTTGAGTATCTTGAAAGTGAGCCTGCTGCTAGATGGAGTCTTCCTAGCATTAACTCTTCTGAAGTCTATTCTGATTTATCTATTTTTCATTTAAAGGCCATTACATGTATTTCTATAAAATAAAGTATTAGCCAAATACAAGAGAACTCCAATGCTGTACAGACTATTCCTCTTTTAGATCCTAAGCAGCTTCAAAAAGAAGCAAGAAGGATGGGAACCCAATATTTACATCTAGGATGCATAATAATCGGCATTCATGCCTTGACTCATAGAGGTCTGAACACTTTTGTTTTATCTACTGTCCGTGACTTAACTCACAACAAATATGCAGACTCTTTAATCGGTGGGATTGTAGCTCCTCTGTCTGATGGCCCTGTTTATTTTGACTGTTATCCAAACTTTTATGTTTATGTCTTTGATGAACATATCAAAGAAATTATACAACTGTAGATCCAAACCACGAGGTTTGATATGACGAAGAAAAGAAATAATATAGCCATCCAGACTCGAGGGTGTTTTCGTCATACAAACACCCTATATCCTGCTGTCTTACATGCACCCAATAAAGATTCAAAATCTAGTGTGGTTGTTCTCATAGATGCTCAAAACCAAAGAGTAGAACACCAAATATTCATATGGGAAGATCCAAGTTTCCCTGAACATTGGGTAGTAAATAATCCCAAGCCTCCAAACATGCAAAATATCACTTCTGTTAATATCCAAGAAAGCTCTTCATCTTCTGTGTTGTCTTTTCCAAGAAGATCCAGAATAGATCGCAGACAAATTGAATAAGCCTGCATAAGTTATCCTTTGTATAAAGACCCATCTGAAGTTGATACTGCCTGTTCTTAGTTGCTACCTGTACATTTTTCTCATATTGATTTATTCGAGTTTTCCCGAATTGTAAATTTTTCTTCTTTAGAAGTAATTTTTCCTTCCTGCAAAAATAAAGTTAACCTCAGTAGCCTTGCCAAAATGGTTCTTCATTCAAATCATCATCCTAGGACTAGTGAAGCCCCTCTGTCTACTTCAGTTAATCCCTGTCCTAATCCTAAATGTGCAGACATTCCATTTCCTCATGACTCTGAGCACATTATGATGATGCATTCTCTTCCTTCTATAGAAAATGAAGATCCCAGACTTACAGAGATGTTTTCCAAAATGAGACCTATGGGCATGCCTAAATATGGTCTTGTCTACTTAGAACAACTTGATAAGTTAATCCCTAATTCCAGATTTGATAATTTCATCCCTGATGATTTCAAAAAGCCATCAGTTCCTGAAATGCATAAGTTCTTTTCAATGTTGAGTGGATGCAATGAGCATACAATAGAAACCCAATGGATGAAAAATATGTTGAATTGAGATTTATAATCTCATCCTGAGGCAAACGAGTTTGACCTCAGCACTTCCCCAGAAGACAAGAAGAACTTAGCAAAAGAATGGAAAGATTATATGGACAGAACAAAATGAATCTAAGCATGTCTTGATGACAGACACTGCTTCTGCTTCATCTTCTGATAACCAACATTCATGGACTACTCTTGATGGCAACAAGATTGTTACTTCTACCACCTTTCCTCCTTATAAGGGTATTATCCTAGGAGAAGCACAAAATTCTGCAAAGTCTATTCCCTTAGTCTAAAAGGATGACACTGCACTTGGTATAGATGGTAGAATTCAAAAGGCTAGTGAACAAATAAATTGGACTAACACAACAGTCAAGGGTCTTGAAATAAACTGTGCAAAATTTGCTGATGTTAAGGAACAGTTTGATAGCCTCCATGTTTCTATAAGTCATGTAAATGATGCTTTAAATAATGTTCAATTTTCTAGTTCCATTTTAAAAGGATATGTCAGAGAATCCTTATCTAAGATGGATGATATGGAATAGAAGGTAGATGTTAATCTTCATACTACCAAAGGGCTTATTCATGATATATCTGAAAAATTGGGCAAGCTTCATACAACCCCTTCTGACAAACCCATTCCATCCTCTTTTCTTTTCAAAAGAAATGTACATATTAAACATCGTGATAAACCTGTTGATAGGTTTCCACAACTATTACCAAAGGAATCCCAACTTCCTTCTGAAGAAACATCTAAGAGAGTTACTGTTTCTTCCCTGTATAAAGAACCAGAGTCAGAAATTCCTAAAAGCTCAGAACCACACTTGTTTCCCATTTATGAACCTCTTGAGAGCCAGTATACCAGATATCCTGCTCCTGATCTCAGTGGAAAAGGGAAACTCCTAGAGACACACACTTTCCATTCTAATTCACACAGAGAATGGAATATTGATAATCTAAATGCGGGACAAATTAGGAAAATGATTGATATGATTTTCACAAGATATAAGCTCATGTGCTTAAGAGGTAAAAGTGAAGTCGAACCCTGCAAAACCATTATCCAATGCTTCACAGGCACTTTACAACGGTAAGGTTGTTGGCAGTTGTTTACTTCACCTATCTCCCACTAAAATCCACTTTGTCAGATCTCACCTCCTCGCTGAGCTCCCCGCAGAAACTAAAAACAGGGTTCAAGTGAGTTTTGACCTCTCTGCAACCTGCAACACAATTCACACACTCTCCATCGACGACAACCAACAAACAAAGTTCACTTGTAAATCATCTTTTCATTACTTGTCTATTTCGTTACTAAGTCGTCTTTGATACCCATTATATTGAGTACTTTAATGCATTTTGAACCCAAATAAATATCCATAGTAGACAAAAATAAGACGTAGTAAAAACAACATAACTAATAGACAAGTAACGATATGCTTCCTTTGAAATTGAACTCCATTACTTCTACCCCTTGGCATGTAAAACATGAACGCTGCTGTGATATATTTTAAAAATGAACGCCTGTAAAACATAGTTATTGAATTTGCTCGAATCGGGCTGAAGAGTTCGAAAATTTGGTGGTATGGTTCGATTCAGTCAATAATACGTTAAAATAAGATTCGGTAGCATCAAATCTCTCAATAAATTTGTTAAAAGTGGTGCAACGCCGCAGGTCATCCTCTATTTTCCTCAGATCAACATCACCTGGTGATTTAGAAACTGCAAGTTCAGATGATAGTGAAATTTTCCTTTCACATAATGGCTGGTAACATACCGTCATTGTGGCCTTTCACTATTTTTAAGCGGGAACAAGGAGTTTATTAAAAACAAGGAGCTTAATTAAAAAAATGGAAAAACTGAATATAAGAAAGTAAGAAATAAGGAGGGAACAAGGAATTTTTTAATTAAAAATTTTTAAAACCCAAATATAAGAACATGAAAATTAAGCAACTTAAATATTTTGAATAATTTTGTGGATTCTAATTTATGAATTAGAATAGTTATTTTTAAAGTATTTATTATTTTTTTATTTTTTAAAAATTTTAATATATAGCATTAGTAAGCTAGAGTATCATCAATAATGTTTAACTATTTATTTGTAATAAGATTTATAATAAAATTTGCTATAATTCTATTTCTTGTTTTTAGAATTTTTGTTTAACTATTTATTTGTAATAAGATTTATAATAATTTTTTTTATAATTCTATTTCTTGGTTTTAGAATTTTTGTTGGGAAGATATATAAATTTTGTAGCATTACGTTCAGAATCATCAACTATTTCATAAATATAAGGATGGAGATGCAGACACTTGTAAATTTTAACTATATGGATTTATATTTATCTTATTATATCGGATATCAATCAAATGAACTGAGTCTCACACATTTCAAGCTAATGGATAACTATGTGAAAAACGTCTCACTCATCATCTCAATATCTATCTCTATATCTATAATTTATAAATAGATTATTTCTAATCATATATATATAGTCAACTTCATTCATCATCTCAATATCTATCTATATATCTATAATTTATAAATAGATTAGAAATAATCATATATATAGAGAGTCAATTTCATTGTGTTTTCTATTATATAGAATACAAATTTTCAAAATTATTTGAAAATAATTCGAATTAGAAATAATCAAATACATTAAAAAAAAGGAAGAAATTTCATAATGATTTGTTTATGTATAGTAAAAATAAAAAAGAAAATCCAAAATTATGTTCAAAAGAATTTGTGAAAAGTAAAAAATCATAAAGAAGAAAATGTGTAGGAGTTATTAAAGGTATTATTATCACACCTGCGTGTAATGGTACTTATAGTAATCACTTTGTTTTTAATTTTGTGTTAATTTGTGTTTTTGTTAGATATTTTTCACAGTATTTATGTTAATAAATTATAATTTTTATTCTTTTATTGTTTCGAAATTTATTTGTATATTGTAATTGATTATAAATCTTATTGTGAGTCATTAAATTTTTTCAATTGTTTTTTTCTCTTATTTTTAATTCAATGATATCTACATAGTGATTGCTCTATAATAATCGAGAAATTATTTTTACTAATAAAATATAATATAAATAATATATATATTAAAAAAAAATTGTTCTTTAATATATTAACTTTTTTTGTTTTTGAATTTTATGTTTAATAAGATAAAAACTTAATAACACACTAAGAGTAAATAAACAAAGTTGCTAATATAAATCATATAAACTTGGTCATCTTTTTCTATTGGTTTATGTTTTCTTATTTTATATATATATATATATATATATATATATATATATATATGGTCTAAAATTGAAACAATAGGTAATATGTAAAAGGATAAAAATTATGTAATATTTTGATTTTTCCAGAGTAAAAATAAATGAAGTTATTTTTGGAACCATTACAATCATTTGTAATGCAAAAACATGATCATGGTCTTGAAAAGAACATACTTGAGATGAATCAAGTATATATTTAAATAATTATTTATGATTTTTAATTAGATTTTACATTTAATTTAGTTTGATATATATATATACACACACGATCTTGTGTCTAGAATAAAGAATATGCATCCACATATAATAATAGTGAGCAAGTGATGCAACCAAGGCTACATTGTTCACAACCATTGCAATGTTCACCTAGTCTTCAAGGGAATTTAGGAGAGGTAAGTTGTAAACCCTATACCATAGCCCATAATACATTGACATATAATTTATTATACCTTATAATTGCATAGCTTTTCAATGCATTGTATCTTCTTCCATTTTTCATGGTGTTCTTGTATTCGTGATTTCCATACTATTTTTCATTTTTTTAACCCATTTTTTATTATGTTGATATCAATTTTCATATTATTGATTATGTTCCAACATTTACAAAAGGAAAAAAGGGAAAATGATCATGGGATAGTGAAAATAAACAATACATAGAAAATATATGATCAACTAGTATTGCTCTTACTAAACCCACTAGGCTTACCACTTTTAGAACTAAAAAAACTCACCATGTTTGGGTAACTTGAACACGTTGAAGGCTTTAATTAATGTTTTGTATAAAAAATAAGTTTCTTCTTTTGTAATGAATATTATATTTTTGAATGATAGACTAAACTTTCTCTCCATATAAAATGGTGTATTACAAAATCGTTTTTCACATTTGAAATTGTATGTGCATTTTTTTCTTCTATGAATGACACTTTAAAAGAGTTGCATAGCAACTATACTTAAGATATATTCTTTAGAAGTTTCTTTAAGTTCATGATATAAATGTTCATCATTGAAATATGTAAATCATCTAAATGGCCATGATTCTTTCTTTGATTACATGCTTCTTAGTAGTTTGACGATGTCCTTCATGTAGTGCTCTCACAAGATAGTGAGAATGAGTCCTTAATATATACAATTATATCTATGTACACTTAGATAGTGTGAATTTTTTTATTTTAAAATTTAGTTTTTTTAATATAAATCATTTCTCAAATTTCTTCCAAGAATCTTCTAAAAGGTCTAAACTAGAAACTAAAAAAATGAGACTCAATTTTACATTACCTTTTTTATTTTATTTTTTACTCTCAACACACTCTTTCATTAAAGGGTGTACAAATATCATTTACAAATGATTTTTAGAAACCCTGATATCCATCAAAATGGACTTATCCAAAGAGATAACAAGTGACATATTAAAATTTATTTTTTTCATAAATTTTTAGAATTATTTAAATTTAAGTCACTTACATTATTTATGTTTATTATAATAAATTAATATAAATTATTATTTTAGTCGATATGTTTATTTTGTAAAATGTTTTTCAAAAATATAATTAAATATCAATAATTATAAAGTAGATGGTAAAGTTTTAACCTCTACAAAATATGTTAGAATATTTATAAATTAAAGGTTGAAATTTATCTTGAAAGTAGTTACTCATTTTTTTTTGTTCTTTCAATTAAATTAATAAATTGAAAAAAAGAAGTCATGCCATGGTATTGGTCCATAATATTGAAACAAAATCTATCTATAAATTAAGATTCTCCATGATAAAGTGGTGTTGAATCTCTAAGTAAAGTGTTGTTGAAACTATATGGTTAATAATCTTGTTACATGTTCTTTTAAATATGTCATTCATATATTACTTATTTTAATAATAATAATAATAAAGTTATTTTTATGTTTTTTCTTTTAAATTTTAGGATGCTAAATGTATTTTGAGGTGATATCTATCAACATTTGCTAACAATTTAATTTATATGGTCATTCTAGTTTATACATAATTATATGCTCTATTATCATTAAAAAATAACCATATATTATTCAATTAAATCAAGAGGATTCACTTTATAAAGTTGAATTGTAATTAACCGATAACTTAATTTTTTGTCATATAATTTAAATGTATTATAAAAATGTTTTAATAAATCATTTTTTATGGTAATACATAAAATTGTAATTTTTTTGTTATTAAGATTAAGATGAAATATTATTATCAAGCATATCATGTCATGAATTCATAAATACTATAAAAATTGAAATCATTTTATTTATTTTTTATTAACTTTAAAATTATTTTAATAATAAAAATAATAATTCAATTTTAAAGTTATGGTTGTTTGTGAGATAACGGATTTTATCCACATAATAATTTGATTAAAAAAATATTTTATAAATGTTTGCATATTTTTATCCATTTATATTTGGATTATGGCTTTTAAAGAGAAAATTTTCATTAATTTTAAATCCAAAATTTTTATTACTTTTGACCCCAAATCAGAATAAAATCACAAATTTCTAATTCCTTATCAAAAATCAACAAAGTGTTAAATTTTATACATACATTCAATTTCTAAATACAAATTGTATATTAATTTTAAATTCCAATCACAATAAAATTGCAATAGTCCATAAAAATTTAACTGTAACATCCCCTTTTTCACCCTCATATAAATATTGTTTTGTACATAGTTATGTAAAGTGATGTAAAGTAATAAGAACATTAAAATCAAAATAAAATTATAATAGTCCATGAAGGATATACAAATACCATTTACAAATGAGTTTTATAAACCTGATATCCATCAAAATTGGTTTATCCAAAGAGATAACAAGTGATATCTTTATGCTTATTTTTTCATAAATATTTTCCCTGATCGGGATGCGAGGAAACTGTACTGGGAGTGAGGATATGATTAATATGATGGAATGTAAGATTGGAGGTTGGTTGTACTCCATCCCTCACAAATTTGATCTGATAAGAAAGGTGGCATTGTACATATATCACCTTTATAGTGAAGGGGAAGGTGGCAGGGTCGCTTGTTTAGTGGAGTTTTATGATGGCATCTCCATAACGTTATTCCACAAACTTCAAGATCTACGAGAGGTTAAGGTATTATAAGGGTTGGGAGATCATTGTGTGAAAGAGACGAAGTTACATCCACGTTCGAGAGGGTCTTGGGATCCTAAGTCAGTCACCCACCCTAAGACTAAGATTATAATGCCTTGTTCCAAGGTTAACCATTCTAGTGGCCTTCTGTCTATCAATCCTATGGATTTACCTTCCTCTGTCAAAATCTCTCTCGTGGTCCTCTGTCAATCATATGTGCATATACAAAAGTTTCACATATATGGGATATATGCACATATCCAGAAGATATATGCATAGGAAGAAGATATGAGTTGCATATGCACATCTTTCGTATATGTGCATATCTTATATATATGCACAAATTTCATATAACATGCACATATATTTCGTATATGTGTTTCTTCTGTATATCACATATCTTCTGTATATGTGCTTCTTTCGTATAGGTGCATATACAGAAGTTGTGCATATATGGAAGATATGCGATACAAAATATGCACATATATAAAATTTGTGCAACATCCATATATGCACATCTTTCTTACATGCATAGAAATTATGCATATACAATAGATATGCACATATACAGAAGATATGTGCATATACGAAGTTGTGTATATATGCAAGATATGTGCATATACGTAAGCTATGTAGAACTCAAACCTCTTTATATGTGCAGGGTTCATATATGCATATATGGAAGATAAGTGTATATATGAGAATTTCACATATACATGATATATGCGCATATATAGAAGATATGAGCATGTCTATATATGCACAAATTTCGTATATGCACATATCTTCCGTATATACGTAACTTTCGTATATGTGCATATCTTTCGTATATGTGCTTCTTTGGCATATGTGCATATCTTCTGTATATGTGCATATATGATGGAAATGTGCATATACGAAGAATATGCATATATACATAAGATATATAAATATATGAAAGATATGAGTTTGATATGCACATATTTTGTATATTTTCAACTCTTCTATATGTGCATGTCTTCCATAAATGTGTTTTTTTTTTGTTTTTGTTTTTTTGGTATATGCACATATCTTCCGTATAGGTGTATATGCAAAATATATGCATATATACAGAAGTTGTGCGTATGCGAAAGATATGCGATACAAAATATGCACATATATAAAAGTTGTGTGACTTTTGTATAAGCACATCTTTTATACATGCACAACTTCTGTATATGATCATATCTTCCATAGATGTGCAACTTCTGTATATGCACAATCTTCCATAAATGCGCATATCCTCTGCATATGCACATATTTTTCGTATATGTGTAACTTTTGTATATGCGTATATCTTTTGTATATGTGAAAATTTAGTATATTCACATATCTTATGTACATGCACAACTTCAAACTCCGTATATACCAAAATTCCATATATGCACATATCTTCCGTATGCTTTGTGCATATGCAAAAGATATGCGCATATACAAAAGTTGTGTATATAAGGAATATATGCGCATATGTAGAACCTATGCAAAAGTCTAACCTCTATATATGTGCAAGTTTCGTATATGCATATATGGAAGATATGAGTATATACGAAATTTGCACTATACAAGATATATGTGCATATAAAAAAGATATGCGCATGTCTATATATGCATAAATTTCATATATACACAACTTCCATATATGTGCATATCTTCTGTATATGTACTTCTTTGGTAT
Source organism: Pinus albicaulis (assembly GCA_034641835.2). NCBI lineage: Eukaryota > Viridiplantae > Streptophyta > Pinopsida > Pinales > Pinaceae > Pinus > Pinus albicaulis. The sequence continues at coordinate 1,315,861,858 of CM076574.1, read as the reverse complement.
ATGTGCATATCTTCAGTATATGTGCATATACGAAGAGTATGCACATATATGGAAAATTTATGCATATATGAAATATATGAGTTACATAGGCACATATTTCAATTTTCATATATGTTCATGTCGTCTATATATGCACAAATTCCATATAATATGCGCATGTCTTCCATATATGTGTTTTTTTTGTATATGTGGATATCTTTCATATAGGTGCATATGCAAAAGATATGCGTATATACAAAAGTTATGCATATGTGGAAGATATGTGATACAAAAGATGCACATATATAAAAGTTGTGCAACTTCCGTGTATGCATAACTTTTGTATATGAGCATATCTTTCGTATATGTGCAACTTCTGTGCATTCATATATCTTCAGTAAATGCACATATCTTTTGCATATGCACATATCTTTCGTATATGTGCAACTTCCGTATATGAATTTATATTTTGTATATGTACAACTTTAGTATTTTCATACATCTTCTGTACATGACATACCCATGCACAACTTCAAACTTTATATATACACAACTTCCATATACGTGCATATCTTCCGTACGTGTTGTGCATATACGGAAGATATGTGCATTTACACAAGATATGAGTATATACAAAATTTGTGTATATATGGAAGATATGCACATATACAGAAGCTATGCAGAACTCCAACCTCTATATATGTGTAGGGTTCGTATATGCATATATATGGAAGTATATGCACATATACATGATATATGCACATATATAGAAGAGCTGCACATATATAGAAGATATGTGCATGTCTATATACGCAAAAATTTCATATATGCACATATCTTCCGTATATATGCATATCTTCTGCATATGTGCATCTTTGATATATAAGAATATCTTATGTATGTGCATATATAGTGGATATGTGCATATATGGAGAATATGCACATATATGAAGATATACAAATATATGGAAGAGATGAGTAGCATATGCACATATTTTGTATATGTGCATGTCTTTTATATATGCACAATTTCCATATAATATGCACATTTATTCTATATATGTGTTTTTCAGTATATTCGCATATCTTCCATATGGGTGCATATGTAAAAAATATGCATATATACAAAATTTGTACATATGTGGAAGATAAGCGATACAAAAAATGTACATATATAAAAGTTGTGCGACTTTCGTATACACACATCTTTCATACAAGCAAAACTTTCGTATATGAGCATATATTCTGTATATGCACAACTTATGTATATGCACATATCTTCCATAAATGCACATATCTTCTACATATGCACATATCTTTCATATATGTGAAACTTTCGTATATGCACAAGTTTAATATATTCACATATCTTCTGTACATGCACATACCCATGCACAACTTCAAATTCCATATATACATAACTTCCATATATGTGCATATATTCCTTATGTGTTGTACATATATAGAAAATATGTGCATTTATGAAAGATATGCGAATATACGAAAGCTGTGTATATACGAAAGTTATGCGCATATAAAAAATCTATGCAGAACTCCAAACTCTATATATGTGCAGGGTTCGTATATGCATATATGGAAGATATGCATATATATAGAAGTTGTGCATATACAAAAGATATGCACATGTCTATATATGCAAAAATTTCATATATGCGCATATCTTACGTATATATGCAACTTCCATATATGTGCATATCTTCTGTATATGTGATTCTTTAGTATATGTCGATATATAAAGAATATGCACATATATGGAAGACATACACATATAAGGAAGATATAAGTTGCATATACACATATTTTGTATATGTGCATGTCTTCTATATATGAAAAATTTCCATATAATATGCACATGTATTCTATATATGTGTTTTTTTGTATATGTGCATATCTTCTGTATAAGTGCATACACAAAAGATATGCATATATACAGAAATTTTGCATATGTGGAGGATATGCAATACAAAATATGCACATATATAAAAGTTGCATGACTTCTGTATATGCACATATTTCGTACATGCACAACTTCTGTTTATGAGCATATCTTCCATATATACGCATCTTCTGTATATGAATATATCCTCTGTGAATGTACATATCTTCTGCATATGCACATATCTTTCATATATGTGCAGGTTTCGTATATGTGCAACTTTAGTATATTCACCTATATTTTGTACATGCACATACCCATGCAAAATTTTAAACTCCGTATATATACAACTTCCATATATGCACATACATTCCTTATGTGTTGTGCATATGTGGAAGATATGTGCATTTACGAAAGATATGCACATATATGAAAGTTGTGTATATACAAAAAAAATATGTGCATATACAGAAGCTATGAAGAACTCGAACCTATATATATGTGTAGGGTTCATATATGTATATATAGAAGATATGCGTATATAAGAAAGTTGCACATATATAGTATATATGCGCATATACAAAATATATGTGCATGTATATATATGCAACGATTTCGTATATGCACATATCTTCAGTATATGCGCATATCTTCTGTATATACACAACTTCTATATATGTGCATATATTCCATATATGCGCTTCTTTGGTATATGTGCATATACGACAGATATGTGCATGTATGGTGAATATGCACATATATGGAAGATATGAGTTGCATATGCACATATTTTGTATATGTGCATGTTTTCTATATATGCACAATTTCCATATGATATGTGCATGTCTTCCATATATGTGTTTATTTATTTATATGTGTATATCCTTCGTATAAGTGCATATGAAAAATATGTACGTATATATAGAAGTTGTGCATATGTGAAACTTATGTGATACAAAATATGCACATATATAAAATTTGTGCGACTTCAGTATGCACACATATTTTGTACATGCACAACTTTTTTATATGAGCATATATTCCATATATTCACAACTTCTGTATATGCACATATATTCTGTAAATGCGCATATCTTCTGCATATGCACATATATTTTGTATATGTGCAAATTTAGCATATGTGTATATATTTTGTATATGCACAAATTTAGTATATTCACATATCTTCTGTACATGCACATACCCATGCACAAATTCAAACTCCGTATATACAAAACTTCCATATATGCGCATATATTCCATATGTGCACAACTTCTCTGTATAAATATATATAGAAATTGTGCATATAGAGAATGTACGCTCATATACAAAAGCTATGCATATACAAAAAATATGCACATATACGAAAGTTGTGCATATATAGAATATATGCGCATATATGAAAGTTGTGCATATACGCAAGATATGAACATATACAGAAGCTGTGCATAAATCCAACTTCTATATATGTGCATGTATTCCATATATGCACACAACTTCTATATATGCTCAACTTTTATATATGTGCATATACAGAAGTTGCACATATAGAAACGATATGTGCATATACAAAATATATGCACAAATTCCATATATACACAACTTCTATATATGCGCATATACAAAATTTGTGCACAAATTCAACCTCTATATATACTTAGCCTCGTTAGGTATATAACATGTCAATTTCAAGCTTATTGATTTTTTGAAGCTCATAGAGGTAACTTGTCACATAAACAAAATTTTCATATTAAAATTCAACTTGTAAAAACTCAAAATCACAATTGTTTTATACATTTGAGTTAAGGTAAAGTGATATTAATTTTTAAGTTTTGTTATACATTAAGAAAGAGGTTTTATATTTCAATTTTTACCACACTTACCATGCATGTTTCTTCCTTTTACTAGTGTACATTTTCTTTGGCACACTCTCACTATGCATATTTCTTATATGTATTCTCACCATAATAAACCTCATATTTGTCTTCCTTAGAACAAGAATTCGTGGGAATTTTTGGGGGCTTTCTCATTTAATTGTTTTAAAATTTAAATGAACATAATACAATACTAGTTAACTCACATGTGTAGCATCCACAAAATACAATCCAAGGATGGAGTAAGCTACATTATTACAACAGAAGGTTGCAATAGGCTGGCACAAAAAAATCTATCTCTTGGTCCAATGAGCCATATAAGAATGAAATGTTATTTAATATTTTCGTTTGTAAGGATACATAGTTTAACCTAACAATTTCATTAATATAGATTTATGCCAACACAAATATCCATGTGATGGGTCCAACAATTTTTCTCGTCTAGCACATGGATTTGCCAGACAATTTCACCACATCAGTTTTTTTTTACATTTGCAAAAATGCATTACTGTTAAGAAAATGAAAAAGATACCCCAACCTTTACGACACCATCACCAAATTCACTGCATTTTTCTTTGAAAATATTATGCAGAAGTAGCTCCCAATGTCCTTCTCTTCCCTTTTAAAGTTGTGATTAAAGTTCCACAATAAGAACTGAGACTTCATGGGTCCAACTCTAGGTCGTGAGTTGAGGCCTATCATCACGATTCACTGTAACTTGAATCCAAGGCTTGACCTCCAGATAGTCGAGGTTGGGTTCCTCATCTTCTAAAATAACCATCCTAGCTTCTCCCTTGGAAATGACTGGTCGACTAGCTTCCAAATGATCAACTAGATGCAAAATCGTAGTTTGAAATTTTAAAGTTTTTCTTCTTTAATTTTATCTGTTTACCCGGTGATAATTGTGTATAGTACTAGGACCCAACAAGACTATTTCGGAAATGTTATGAGAGCATGAATAATTTCTTCTCTTATCTAGTCAATAATGAATAGATGGGAATCTGTCAATAAACTATATAAAGTTTAGAACAGCTAGAGGCTTGTCACGATATATATTTGTCTGAATGTGAAAACGAAGGTTGCCCCAAAATTCCATGAAATTAAATGATAGTCTATTGTCCTAAACACTCAATGAAATTTCTGAGTTGTAAAGTACCTAGTAGGAGCTGAACCTGTGGCTAAAAAGAGTGCGGTTTCCTCCAAATAATATGGTATCGCTTCAACTACCTATTCCATGAATTGGACATGTGATATTGTATATGGGCATACGAAAACCTATTTATCAAGAAGGAATTCACGCCACTACCATTCCAATTTATATAAAAGGTATGGTTGATTGGCTCAGGCCAAGTAGTATATGTATACTATTTCTATATAGAGGACTAGCTCACCGGGTTCTCAACCAACTACACATTGTACTCTTGAACATTAAAATTGATATGTAAAGCATAACTAGAAAAAATAATTTAATTTCATAATAAGATTCACATCATACAATCTTCAGAGTTGGTCGTATATTGGTGACAATTATGAGTTCACCCAAAACTGTAGGTACTCAAATGCAATGAGTTATTATTCTTTACATCCTGATAAATATCTTCACGACTTTTTTTCAAAGCTAATTAAATCACCTCATTGGAAATATATCATTCACAAATCCATTAATTTAATTGTATTTATCAGGTAAGAAGAGCCACTCCCCTTCTCAATATTTGAGGGGAAAACAAGATTTTTCTTCCCAGGAGACAAGGCATTCTCCCTTCAAATCTTATAGAACTTGGAAAAAGAGGGGCTCAAAGCCTATTTTTCACTACAAAAAGGACGAGTGGAGGTAGAGCACTTTCCGCCAACAACACTATGACATTAAGACGAAAATAAATCATATAGGGTGGTAGTGGTGATGTAGAAAATGGAATGGGTAAGGCGGCTTGTGGGCACAAAGTCAAAGTAATAAAAAAATGAGTGGGATCCATTCAATCATCCGAAATTCCTTTTCTTTTACCTCTACCTTACCGCATACACTCTGGAACTTCAATCACACCATCAGTTTCATTCCCCTACCGCTTACAATCCAAGTCTTCAACTACAACAGATGTTCACATGTCTCGCTAATTATTCTCTGAGCCATCAACTGCACAATCTGTTTCCCTTCCCTACAGATTACACTCCAAACATTTCACTGCACCGTTAGATTCCCTACCTTCACACTTAAAATTCGTGCCTTTGATTGCACCATAAATTTTCCTCTGCTGCTACTTAGAATCTGATCCTTTAGCCGCGTCATTAATTTCTTTGAATATGAGTGCTTATGGATAAATTGTTGCTATTTTGTCTAGTATGAGCCTATCATCCAATGGAGTAATGGAAGAAGAAAAACATGTACAATCCCAATTGCAACAATAGTTGTCTAAACATCGAAATTATCTTTTCCATATCCAAATTGATCAAAACCAAAATCATCATCATTCACAACTTGGAAAGTCTCAAATTGAATCTATACAAACACCCATTTGACCAGGCATTTTTTGCTGAAGTCGGGTAACTATCAGTCTGAGTGTGTAAGGTGGAGATTCAAGGGGGACAAACTGACCTCCGATCTCAAGTGGTTCATATTAGTGTTATGGTTAACATAGTTGGGTGCCGCACATATTCAGAGTATGTGAAGTGGAAGACACTAGAGGACAAGTTTGATCTCCAACTTCATAGTCGGAGCCAATCTACGATTTGTTTCCAGGTGAGTTCGATAATGATGACTCCAAGGAAAATTTTAGCAAATAAATAAATAATTAATTCTGTAACGTACTATAAAGCATTGGAATGTACAACACCATCTGCAATATTTATTGGCAACTGTATAGGATGATGCTTATTCTCAAAATCAGTAGCCGAGCATGTGGCAGCGTGCTGATGTCACCACTCATAAAAAGATCAAAAGGTATAGTTAACTTAGGAAATTAGAAAAAATTTCACAGTACGAACTAGATTAATAGGTTGGAGGCGATTATAGATGTCATTGCGTAAGAAGTGACACAAAAATATGAATTAAGTGATGATTGATAACATGTTTTTGAATGTTATGTCTCGACAACTCGTGCTTAATGAAACTATGTTTCATATTTTTAAATTAAGGGAACGTTTAGGTAAAAAATAAGTCTATTAAGAAATATAAAAAATATGATTTAAGGGCTTAATAAAACTATACTTTATATTTTCCAATTAAGGAATTTAAGGTTAAAAATAAGTTTTTAAGAAATATATTAAAAAATATGAATTAAGTATTTTAAAATATAGTTTATGTGACATTTTACCTTTTACACTATATTTTATATACAATTTAAACAATTATAATGGATTTATATTAAAAATTAATTATAAATAAATTTAATAAAAAAAATTAATTTATTTATTAAAAAATTATTGATGTGATCACAGTTAAAATTTTAAAATGAAGCAATTTGTTGAATTATAAATTTTTCATTTTTCTGTTACTTATTTTGCAATTTTCAACAAAAATTAATATCATTTTTTCAATGAAATAGATAAGAATATTTATATTAAAAAAAGATATGGGATCTGACTTATAACTACTATTTTTCTTCAACATTATCAATAAATCTTGTGGATTTGAAATTGAGCACGATGACTCAATACAAATCCGCAAGCAAGAACTCCATATCCCAAAAAATTTACTCCCTTTCAAGCTAAAAAGTTTTCGAAAATACTCCCAAAATCCAGATACATTTATGTACCATTTATCACTGCTTTTTGGTTTGATTTTGACCAAATTCTCATTTTTCTTGGCGAGATATTTTTTGCCTTTTTATCAACTTGGATCCAACCCATATTTTCAGTTAAATTTGAGAGGTCACTCATCTGAGAGTGATATTTGTTGTCTTTGTATTCTTTTGCACCTGCTTGATTTTCCCAAGATGTTTCTTTTCCTGCCTTATTCCTTGAGAATTCAGAGGAAGGTCCAACATTCACAAGGGAATGTTGGATATGAGCATTCTCTGCCACCGGGCCTAAAAAATCCTCCTTAGCATGCAGTTTTTCCCGACTAATTTTTGTTTTCTTTAATGAATCATTTTGGAAAATAACTTCTTCCTGGTTGTTTTTTCCTTTTCCTTATTATAGGTAGCTTATTCCTTGTATACCCTATAATTTTCACTCCGAGCTCCTTCCCACCATTCGAGCCTCCGACTACTTTTCTTGGCTTTATTATTTTGCAGTCAGTTGGGGAAATTTTTGATTACATCCCCTGTTTCATTACACACTTGACATCAAAATGAAACGTTTTCATAATCAAGCTTCTGAACCCATACATATTCCGTTTCCATTAGATTTATCTCAACAATGAAACCCTTATTAAAACCCATCTCCACACATATTCCAGTATAAGTGGTCTTAAAAAAATACTCAGTTTCTAAACTACAACAATAAAATTTTCCTATTTCATTTCTAATAGAAGTTAAAGTTGGAATATTCCAAAGATGGAGGGGAAGATTTAGAAGCCTTACCCAAGCTAGAGACGTGGAGATTGATGCCATAACTGGGTCAAAAGTAGGAGTCCGGGGCTGCATGTAGAGAATAAAATTACCCCAAAGCTAAGGCCCAAAATCACAAATAAGCTTCTTATCCTTAAGAGAATAAAATAAAACAACAAAAAAAAACCTTGAGCCATCGACTAGATATTCAGTTCTTGAGACAGTTTGGGTTTCCAAGTTTCATAGATCCACTTATGTATATCAATTAAATATCGCCAAAAACCACTTTATCTACAAACCAGATCGAGCTCATTTTTTTTTCGCAGTAAAAGGCGTCATCCTCCGGGGGGACATTGCATGGAGGAGATTCTTGAAGAATAAAAGAATCATATCTAGATTTCAACATGACATTGTAAGAAACTTTGGCTTGATCTTCTTGAGAAATAGGATTTGCTAAACCAACAACCACTCCTTCAAGAGAGACAATCCTCACTGTTGAAACTTGGGAGTTCACCATTAATCAGAAGGTTAGTGGGAGCCACACAACAAGGGGCAGCTGGCTAGGGTGAAACCCTAGCCTCCGCAAGAGTTTGTAGAGAACAACAAAGATTGATACTACTACCAATAAATTTTGTTCATATTTAACAAGAAAAAAATACTGTATTATAAATAATTTGCACATACATTCAATTCTTAAATATAATTAAAAATACATTTACATTATATAAAAAATAATTATTATTCTCAATCAATTAATACACTCATACCTTTAAAATGTACATTAAATTTC